>OU452231.1:20234498-20681998 GCA_911728455.2 Marthasterias glacialis
GGTCCACCGAGGCCCATTACACTGTGCACAAGCAATGGGTACAGGAATATAGCCATATCCCGGATCCACCGAGGCCCATTACACTGTGCACAAGCAATGGGTACAGGAATATGTAACCTGCTCTATCGAAATGAGGAATGTCTAAAAAAATTACGTTCTGTGTAATGAGCCATACAAAATAATGTTGACATATCAAAACATGAGAAACGCTACAAAAACCGATTCCGCGATTTTGGTGGTATTAGATAAATCAAATCTTGATCTTTCTTGTCGTGGTGTTACCTTTATTTGAAATGATGAATAAATCCATTAAAAAAGCAGTTTTCATGAGCATGTTTCTCCGCAATTATTTTCCTTCCAGACGATCTCATTTACATTCAAAATCGTGAAAATAATGTGCTTTTTCTACTGCAAAGTAAGAGCACTTCTGTTTACGTTGAACGGCTGTGTTTGGTACTATTCGAAAGGTCATGGCCTGAACTGTTCATTTTTTTGTATGATACTTTAGTCAGGAGGCCGAAAAAGGTTGTAATTTACGGCTGAAAACTGGTTATTTAAATTAGGCGGGCTTTCCAGCCATATCCGGGATCCACCGAGGCCCACACTGTGCACAAGCAATGGGTACAGGAATATGGCTATATCCGGGTTCACTGAGGCCCATTACACTGTGCACAAGCAATGGGTACAGGAATATGGCCATATCTTGGGTCCACTGAGGCCCATTACACTGTGCACAAGCAATTGTACAGGAATATAGCCATATCCCGGGTTCACTGAGGCCCATTACACTGTGCACAAGCAACGGGTACAGGAATATAGCCATATCCCGGGTCCACCGAGGCCCATACACTGTGCACAAGCAATGGGTACAGGAATATGTGACATGCTCTATCGAAATGAGGAATGTCTAAAAAATTACGTTCTGTGTAGTGAGCCATACAAAATAATGTCGACATCAAAACAATGGGTACAGGAATATAGCCATATCCGGGATCCACCGAGGCCCATTACGCTGTGCACAAGCAATGAGTACAGGAATATAGCCATATCCGGGATCCACCACACATAACACTCAGGGCACGTCTCCCATACACTGTGCACAAGCAATGGGTACAGGAATATAACTATATCACGGGTCCACCGAGGCCCATACACTGTGCACAAGCAATGGGTACAGGAATATGACTATATCCCGGGTCCACCAAGGCCCATACACTGTGCACAAGCAATGGGTACAGGAATATAGCCATATCCGGGGTCCACCAAGGCCCATACACTGTGCACAAGCAATGGGTACAGGAATATAACCATATCACGGGTCCACAAAGGCCCATACACTGTGCACAAGCAATGGGTACAGGAATATAGCCATATCCTGGGTCCACCGAGGCCCATACAATGTGCACAAGCAATGGGTACAGGAATATAGCCATATCCCGGGTCCACCACACCGTAACACACAGGGCACGTCTCACATACGCTGTGCACAAGCAATGGGCACAGGAATATAACCATATCCCGGGTCCACTGAGGCCCATACACTGTGCACAAGCAATGGGTACAGGAATATTGCCATATCCCGGGTCCACCAAGGCCCAAACATGTAGAAACGCACTCGGTCGATTATGAAGAATCCCTGCAGAAATTAAATTGCGCCACCTATTGTCAGAAGTTGGTAATTGTTGACGTTTGTGAAGCGTGCGAGCGATCTCGAGTGGACTTCAATCGATTAGGTGCAAAACAGAAATCGTGATCAGCTGATCATTTGACTTTGAGATCTAAAGACATGGTAAGTAAGGAATTAATGTAGGTCAAATTATATCCTTACCTGTCCAGAAAGGTGAACAGAATGTATACAGAGAGGAACAGGTACTTGGAACGATTACAAAGAGTCGACATCATGAAAAATAAGCCATTTTCAAGTCTACGGTGGTCTTGACAACGCTACTCGCTATCGATACACCAATTTAGCTCCCTTGGATATGATTGATAATGATATGATGAATGCGCGAGTGTTCCGGCCGCGAGATAAAATGTCCGCTTGAATTTTTTTTAAAGGTCAAGAATTAGCGTTTTAGCTACCAATTCATCGAGAGGAATATTTTAAAAATGGAAATAAAGCCAAACATTCATTAAAAAATATAAAACAAACCTCTAGCAGGAGACGAAGCTGAAGCCTTTGATAACTTGGTTATATTTCCTCCTCTAAGTTGAAGTCATGTCCTTTTGTCCCTGTTTTCACGCAGATCTTTTTGGTTTCCATTATTCAGTACTGAAAGATGGTACCTACTGTTGTGCGCAGTGTCTACCTGTCGAAGCTGATCAAACCTGTGATTGGCTGTAGTGTGAATCATGTGACCTCAAGGAACTTGAGTACCTCTCAAGTCCTTCATGGAGGAGCTGGACGAAGTCAGGAGGATGCTCTGACCCAGGAATACGATGCTATCATCATAGGAGCTGGTCATAATGGACTCACTGCGGTGAGTTTATTGTTAGGAATCCAGGAGTTTTTATGTCAAACAGGTAACAAGGTTTGTTTGCAAAATTGTAATAAATACAAATGAAATGACAGCTTGTTTGTATTTTCATCCGCAGTCTGCGTATCTTCAGAAAGCCGGTTTGAAGACATTAGTTCTTGAGAGGAGACATGTTATAGGAGGAGCAGCAGTTACTGAAGAGATCATACCAGGTTTGTAGTAATGGCCAATAATCTTACACAATGTGATTTGTAATCAATCTACTTCATGTGTAGCATATACAGTGTATATGCACCGGAGATGTGTTTCGTTTCAAAAGTTTTCATTTTGAAGTAATTATCTTATTTCCAAAATAATAAGAAGATGCTTGTCTTGTTCTGTGCCTTTGTGTGTCTTAAAATGAGAAGCACTTTTCTTTCCTCGTAGAAATGTACATTGTATACCTAACTTTACGATCCAATAGACCGATCCATTAAGCCCCGCCTACCTTAGCAACTGCCTAGCAACAGCACATGGTGTGACTTTCTCGCCACGATTGCAGCGGTGGTTCGGTTGCGACCACGCACACGTATCAGATACACACATGTACACGGTATGTGAATGGTATGGACTTAGTTTCCTGGCCTTTTGAGCAGTGCCTTGAGTCCAAAGAACAATGCAGACAGGAACACTGTCAAACCACTTTCACACGACTGTACAAGGACCACTGCTGTGGGATTTGCACCACCAGAAATACAAAAAAATTTAAAGAAAACAAAAGTTAGTACAGTTGTGTGCGCTTTTGTGTGTCAGAACAATGGTGGTGGTTTGTTTACTTTGCTAATAAGAATTTTTAACACATCAGACTTTTGTTGGATGTTCAGTGGCGTTGTCAAGGCTGTGATTGGTCAATAGGTTAGTACAAGGCTTAATGGATCGGTTTATTGTCTATTTGAGAAAATTAACCCCTTTGAAAAAGTTTCCTCTTCATTTCAAAGCAATTCCAACCAACAACTATAAGAAATTTGTCTGCTGTCAGGAATTTCCGTTGGCTATGCAAAGAAGTGTCTTAAGCTCAGTAATGAGGCTATTGATTTCTTATTTGCTCCTACTTCTCATTGTGTAGGATTCAAGTTTTCAAGATGCTCCTACGTACTGAGTCTTCTAAGACCAGACATCTACAAAGATCTGGAACTTAAGGTAGGCTTCAAAGGAATAAGAATGGGGTGGAGACAGGAACAAACACAAGACTAGAACTTATGTAATAAAGTAAAACGTTTCTATTCCAAACTTCAGAAAACAGTTAGTTTTTATGTTTTCAAATAACTGCAATGAATTTGAGAACAAATTATTTTGGTCATCCCAACTTTTGCTTGTATCAAAGTGTAGTTGAACTGGATTAACTGTAGCTGGGAATGTCCAAGCTCTTGTTGGGAAAGCTTTGGACACTCCTAACAGTAGCTGAGACTGTCCAAGCTCTTGTTGGGAAAGCTTTGGACAGTCCTAACTGTAGCTGGGACTGTCCAGGCTCTTGTTGGGAAAGCTTTGGACAGTCCTAACTATAGCTGGGACTGTCCAAGCTCTTGTTGGGAAAGCTTTGGATATTCCTAACTATAGCTGGGACTGTCCAAGCTCTTGTTGGGAAAGCTTTGGACATTCCTAACTGTAGCTGGGACTGTCCAAGCTCTTGTTGGGAAAGCTTTGGACATTCCTAACTGTAGCTGGGACTGTCCAAGCTCTTGTTGGGAAAGCTTTGGACATTCCTAACTGTAGCTGGGACTGTCCAAGCACTTGTTGGGAAAGCTTTGGACAGTTCTAACTGTAGCTGGGACTGTCCAAGCTCTTGTTGGGAAAACTTTGGACATTCCGAACAGTAGCTGGGACTGTCCAAGCTCTTGTTGGGAAAGCTTTGGACATTCCTAACTGTAGCTGGGACTGTCCAAGCTCTTGTTGGGAAAGCTTTGGATATTCCTAACTGTAGCTGGGACTGTCCAAGCTCTTGTTGGGGAAGCTTTGGACATTCCTAACTGTAGCTGGGACTGTCCAAGCTCTTGTTGGGAAAGCTTTGGATATTCCTAACTGTAGCTGGGACTGTCCAAGCTCTTGTTGGGAAAGCTTTGGACATTCCTAACAGTAGCTGGGACTGTCCAAGCTCTTGTTGGGAAAGCTTTGGACATTCCTAACTGTAGCTTGGACTGTCCAAGCTCTTTTTGGGAAAGCTTTGGACATTCCGAACAGTAGCTTGGACTGTCCAAGCTCTTGTTGGGAAAGCTTTGGACATTCCTAACTGTAGCTTGGACTGTCCAAGCTCTTGTTGGGAAAGCTTTGGACACTCCTTACTGTTGCTGGGACTGTCCAAGCTCTTGTTGGGAAAGCTTTGGACATTCCTAACAGTAGCTGGGACTGTCCAAGCTCTTGTTGGGAAAGCTTTGGACGTTCCTTACTGTTGCTGGGACTGTCCAAGCTTTTATTGTGACAGCTTTGGATCGGCCAAACTGTAGAAAGGACTGTCCAAGCTCTTGTTGGGACAGTTTTTGGACAGGCCTGTGTCTGAGCCCTTCATGGTACAGCTGGGGACAGGCCAACTGTAACTGGGACTGTCCAAGTCCTTGTTGATGAAATATCTATTGGCGTATGGTATACTGATGCCACATTTTATTACATTGAATTTGCAGTATTTTTGACCACAAGAGGGCGTGTGCAAACCAAATTTAAGTGGTGCGAAACAAGTAAAACAAACTGGTTTTTTTTATTGTTGTTATTATTATTATCTGTATGGCCATTGATACAACAACATACAAGCATCAAAATAAGATAAGTCTGCAATTGTGATGCAAGGAAATTGAAAGCGCACTCATGCAGTCAGAAATACGGTCAATTACTATTCTTTTGTGTCTTCATATGCACAGAAACATGGCTTGAAAGTTCACATCAGGGATTCATACGCCTACACCCCTCTACTTGAAGACCCAGGTTCCCGCGGCAAACCAAGGTCTCTTCTTCTGACTTGTAATGAGAAGCAGACGTATGAACAGATTGCACAGTTCTCGGAGAAAGATGCAAAGGTATGGAATCCTGACTGCCTTGAGTCAAACCTCCCTTCAACCAAGCCATCCTCAATCTTCAACTAATGGTAGTCTCTTTCTTCATTAAACCACGAAAACCATCTGTAAATCAACTCAAACTTCACTGAGATTTGATAGACTTCTTCCAACACATTGTTTGTTCTAGATTATTTTTCTAGTGCCTTATTAATATTATCCCAAATGCAATAAATACATCAGTAAAATATGATTAAATACTCAGTTTCTATACATTCAAATTAATCCATGAATTAATCAGTATCAAAGCAAATCTATGAATTAATCAGTATCAAATCAATCTATGAATTAATCAGGATCAAAGCAAATCTATGAATTAATCAGTATCAAATCAATCTATGAATTAATCAGGATCAAAGCAAATCTATGAATTAATCAGTATCAAATTAATCCATGAATTAATCAGTATCAAAGCAAATCTATGAATTAATCAGTATCAAAGCAAATCTATGAATTAATCAGTATCAAATTAATCCATGAATTAATCAGTATCAAAGCAAATCTATGAATTAATCAGTATCAAATCAATCTATGAATTAATCAGTATCAAAGCAAATCTATGAATTAATCAGTATCAAATCAATCTATGAATTAATCAGGATCAAAGCAAATCTATGAATTAATCGGTATCAAATTAATCCATGAATTAATCAGTATCAAAGCAAATCTATGAATTAATAAGTATCAAAGCAAATCTATGAATTAATCAGTATCAAATTAATCCATGAATTAATCAGTATCAAAGCAAATCTATGAATTAATCAGTATCAAATCAATCTATGAATTAATCAGTATCAAAGCAAATCTATGAATTAATCAGTATCAAATCAATCTATGAATTATCCAGGATCAAAGCAAATCTATGAATTAATCGGTATCAAATTAATCCATGAATTAATCAGTATCAAAGCAAATCTATGAATTAATAAGTATCAAAGCAAATCTATGAATTAATCAGTATCAAAGCAAATCTATGAATTAATAAGTATCAAAGCAAATCTATGAATTAATCAGTATCAAAGCAAATCTATGAATTAATCAGTATCAAAGCAAATCTATGAATTAATAAGTATCAAAGCAAATCTATGAATTAATCAGTATCAAAGCAAATCTATGAATTAATCAGTATCAAATCAATCTATGAATTAATCAGTATCAAAGCAAATCTATGAATTAATCAGTATCAAATCAATCTATGAATTAATCAGGATCAAAGCAAATCTATGAATTAATCGGTATCAAATTAATCCATGAATTAATCAGTATCAAAGCAAATCTATGAATTAATAAGTATCAAAGCAAATCTATGAATTAATCAGTATCAAAGCAAATCTATGAATTAATAAGTATCAAAGCAAATCTATGAATTAATCAGTATCAAAGCAAATCTATGAATTAATCAGTATCAAAGCAAATCTATGAATTAATCAGTATCAAATCAATCTATGAATTAATCAGTATCAAAGCAAATCTATGAATTAATCAGTATCAAATCAATCTATGAATTAATCAGGATCAAAGCAAATCTATGAATTAATCGGTATCAAATTAATCCATGAATTAATCAGTATCAAAGCAAATCTATGAATTAATAAGTATCAAAGCAAATCTATGAATTAATCAGTATCAAAGCAAATCTATGAATTAATAAGTATCAAAGCAAATCTATGAATTAATCAGTATCAAAGCAAATCTATGAATTAATCAGTATCAAAGCAAATCTATGAATTAATAAGTATCAAAGCAAATCTATGAATTAATCAGTATCAAAGCAAATCTATGAATTAATCAGTATCAAATCAATCTATGAATTAATCAGTATCAAAGCAAATCTATGAATTAATCAGTATCAAATCAATCTATGAATTAATCAGGATCAAAGCAAATCTATGAATTAATCGGTATCAAATTAATCCATGAATTAATCAGTATCAAAGCAAATCTATGAATTAATAAGTATCAAAGCAAATCTATGAATTAATCAGTATCAAATTAATCCATGAATTAATCAGTATCAAAGCAAATCTATGAATTAATCAGTATCAAATCAATCTATGAATTAATCAGTATCAAAGCAAATCTATGAATTAATCAGTATCAAATCAATCTATGAATTAATCAGGATCAAAGCAAATCTATGAATTAATCGGTATCAAATTAATCCATGAATTAATCAGTATCAAAGCAAATCTATGAATTAATCAGTATCAAAGCAAATCTATGAATTAATAAGTATCAAAGCAAATCTATGAATTAATAAGTATCAAAGCAAATCTATGAATTAATCGGTATCAATTTATCGGCTTCATTTTGAAATGGAGTCCAACTTTCACAACTGCACGCCTCACCCTGCCACTTTTTAATTCTAAGCTAGTCTACTATCCTAATTAGTTTGACATTGTGCAGGGATGTCAGTTTTCAGGCAATAGCCTGAATTTAGGCTTTTTCTTGTAAAATTACAGACTGAGTTCAGGATTTTGCATGTAGAATGAGGGTGTCTATGCAGGATTTTTAGGCTCTAGACAAAAACCTGACTGGTAACCCATTAATAAGAATCAAAAGTTATGTAATATAACCAACCTGTGACAGTTTTAAATCATTTTGTTATTTCTTTTATCAGTTTATGAGAAAACGGTTAAAATGCATTCACCATTTTGTGTTCATTCTAACAGCCATAGTTTATGTTTTCGCAAGATGAAAACTCATTAGTGGGTCTTACTTCATTAATGAGTTGAAAACTAAAGCATTTCAGGCAGAAATATTTTCAGGGAACCTTTCTACCATTATCATCTTTAATCCATGTAAGGTAGGTGTACAAATCTGTGAATATTTATGCTTTTTCGATCTGACCTGAAGTGTACAGGGGCTTTAAGTCGCAGAGTTTGAATTGTAAACAGTGTGTCCGAGAAAGTATCAAGTATTGGTTGTTATCATTTGAATTTCTGGTTGTTGGCAGCGTTACTTTGAGTATGAGCATCAGATGACCGCTATAGCTCAGGCCATTGGACCTCTCCTGGATTCACCTCCTGTAGAATTGTCTTCACTCGGTGACGGCTCCCTGAAAGAACGCATGGCAATGTGGCCCGCTCTCAAAGCGATCTTCCGATCAGGTTTGCTGTGAATATTAGAAGAAACAAGCATTCTGAAATCTTAACTGATCTGCAACTAATTTAGCACTCCCAGAAAAAAAAATTGTTTAGATAAAATGAACAAAAAAAGACCATTTCAAGTTTATTGTTTAAAATGATGATTTCTACAATGAACACATCTCCCTCTGGCCCACTGAGAACACAGCAACCCAGCCATTTCTGTATATCCCTGCCCCCAACCCACAACATCCCCATCCAACACTTTACACCCCACTCCAACCATCTCACTCCTTTGCACCTCTATCTAATCCATCCTTATCTTCCTACCTACCACCTCATCTTAAACAGTCTCACACTACTGAGAAAGTCATCTGAAAAGAATCTCATCATCATCGACGATAGATGAAGTCAGTGGTTAATCAACGAGACTCTCAAGTGCATTGTCTTACCTACCAAGTCTCATCAAAATAAAATGCCTTACCTTTTATCATCAGACGCAAAACACAGGTATCTTACCATATAGACTAATCCTAGCAGCTCGGTCATGGGCGTTTACACCACTGCAGCTGTGAATCCTCCATGCTGATTGGTAAATATGCGCGCTGACACGCTATTGTTGTGTGGCGCGCGGATGCGGCAGCCATAGCTTCGGTGGTGTCAAACACTTTAAACGAGTGCTGCTCAGAATAGTGTATTAGACTGAGAAACCCTCAAGCATATCCAAATGTTGGGGTGCCATTAAACTGGAGGATTTAGTTTCTTGCACAGTCTAGTCTCTGGTTACTTGGTATTTTGTATGTGTTTCTGACATTTATGAAGCTCACACCAAATTTAGAAGTTGTGTCTCCATTTTCTACTTTTTATCAACTGATTTGTTTAGTCGAAGCCTGATCGAGAGATTTTCATGGTACAAAACATCATAATCATTTTTATTATCATCACATTTGTTCAAATTCATAAACATTCAACACAGAGTGTAAAATTATTATTGCAAAAATTTATTAAAATGATATGGCAGAGACTGAAGGTTTTCTTAACTCTTTCACTACAGTATTAAATATGCAGCTGTGATGCAATTGTTTTGTATTTTGTTGATTTTGAGCTACTGGCAGCAGCTGTCTGGTGGGTGAAGTAATTTACCGAGCTAGTGGGCGATGTGCCTTAGTGAAAGATGTGTAATGTGTTCTCTAATGCTGTTTTTCTTTCTTTTTTTCTTACAGGCAAAGCTTTGGGGAAAAATCTTCCCGAGTTCTATGAGCTCCTAACTGCTCCAATGGACAAGGTTAGACCGCAGCTTTCAACAGTATCTCAGGTTTTCTGATTTTTGTTTTAATAAAACACTTAGGTATGATGTCACAAGCTCAAACAGCGCCCTCACTGAGGTCAATAGAAGGCACCTCATCGGTTGATAGTTGAAGCGGTGGATGTTTGCACATTTCATGTTATGATCGCATGTAGGAGGAGTCAGTTGAATCCGTTACTTTTTCATATCATATTCTTGTTCTAAAAATCTTGATTTATATCAATTCTGTCATTGGTTATATTGTTTTATTTTTCGTTTTGTTATTTATTTTAGATTCTAGATCGTTGGTTTGAATCCGAGCCTCTCAAGGCCACCCTAGCTACAGATTCTGTCATCGGTGCTATGGTAACACCTAGTACACCAGGAAGTGGGTAGGTGCACTTCAATTGTTTTTTGGGGGGTGACTTCAATCGTTTTTGGGGGGATGAAATTTCTGTTTTATCACATGAGGAATATGTTTGTCTTTGTACTGAAAAACAAAAATGGTTGGTATCGATGATTTTATCAAAGACAAAAAGGAAAATTTTGACTGTAAATTTCAAAGTTGAACAGTCTGGATTGAGGAAGTGTTAGTCTGACTAAAAAATTAAAAAATTATATTGTCATCCAATCATTGTTTTAAAAAAAGAATAACCACACACCGTCCCCACACCCTTATCGTCACTGTTGTAAAACCTGAGGTATGTTTTAATTCACTATTTCATGAATGCAGTATAAGGCATCAAATGGGAACATAGAGAAGATGAGAGAAGGGGTTTTGAGAAATAGAAAGTTGCCATGTGGAGCATTACCTGATAATGACTTTGATATGACTGTTGTGGTTCCCTCAGGTACGTGTTGATACATCATGTGATGGGTGAAGTGGAAGGCATCAAGGGAGCATGGGGCTATGCTGAGGGAGGGATGGGGGCGGTGTCTGGGAGTATTGCAAGTGCTGCCAGGGAACATGGAGCTACGATCCTAACAGAGAAGGTAAATGTTGAGTTTGCTGTTCACGTCTGTTGACAAAGCTTAGTACTGACCTGTGGAAAAGTGCAAAAAGTTTTCATGGAAGAGTTTTTCTTCGGGGAAGAGGTTCTTGAAAAACAGATTTTTGCCTGTGGTTAAAGAAACTTGTAACTGGATGATTTTGTAGGTTTTTCATTTAAACCCTAGAGAAGAAAACATCAATTTTCAAAACAATTTCTCTATGAAATAATTTCACTACAGCCAGTGAATAGCATCATGTTAGACAGCAACCAGAGAGCCTGTGGCGTTGTCTTGGAAGATGGGACTGAAATCCGAAGCAAGATGGTCCTCTCTAACGCCACGGCCAGAATCACCTACTTGAACCTGACCCCAAAGGAAGCTCTACCAGAGGAGTTCATTCAAGAGGTCCAAGCTATTGATTATAAATCGCCAGTCACCAAAATCAATGGTAGGTTTTTGCTACAGATAATTATGAAAAACAGACCTTTTGTATCACTGCCATAACTGAAGTCAAGCAATGTACATGTACCCCACCTAACACAACTGTTGACCAATGAGGGGCCTTTCTTTTGACCTCAGTGAGGGCGCTGTTGTAGCTCTTGACGTCACATCGTCTTGTGTCTGAAAGTGCGACTGCCAAAAGGTTGTTTACAATTAATGTGGGAAAATTGTTTTTCAAGAAAATTGAGTGAAACATTGGTTGATTTCCTGCCATAATACAAGTCACTATAGTAAAGTTGAATCCAAACTTGAATAAAGAGAAAAACATTTTTTTTCAAAGGAGCCATTTTATTGCTTACAATCTTCTTCTTGGTACTTTACCTGCCTTTTATATAATTATTTCTTCTTGTAAACTTATTCAGTGGCCATAGACAGACTTCCAAACTTCAAAGCCAGCCCTACAGACTCATCTCAACCTGGCCCCCATCACACCTGTACCATCCACTTAAACTGCGAGACCACTGCGCTGTTGACTGACGCCTACCAGCCATGTCAGAGAGGTCAAATTGCGGATCGACCTATGATTGAGATGTGTATACCATCCTCTTTGGATCGTACCATTGCTCCAGAGGGGTGTCATGTCCTCAGTCTCTTTACCCAGTATACACCGTATCATTTAGCAGATGGGAAAGAATGGGATGAAGAGACCAAGAACGCTTACGCTGATAAAGGTAAAAAGTGAAGTCGTTGCTGATGAAGATGGAGTCACCCGTCAGGGTTCACCCTTTATCTTTTTTCGTTTGCGACATGAAGATCTGTACAAGGTGTGGTTTTCATGATGCTTTCAGAAGAAACCAATTTGAAACAGGAATATTTTGATGATTTGATTGTAAAAGGAGGGCACTGATGCCATTTGTGTTCACAAATTATGGTATCTTTTCGTTACCACACTTTGTCGTGCTTCTGTTGTAATAAAACAGTTTTTAGTTCAAATTCCCATTTTGTAAGATGGAAATTTGACAAAAAGTATTGCTTCATTTTCTTCGCAGTCTTTGACAATATTGAGAACTATTGTCCGGGGTTCAAATCCAGTGTGATTGGGCGAGACATCTTACCACCACCGGAGTTGGAGAAAATCTTTGGACTAACAGGAGGGGTGAGTGTACCATATCTTGATTCATTGAGAGGTTGATGCCAGCGAAAGTCCTCTTTCCAAATTTTTGATGCTGTACTTTATATTGATTCAGAGAGAGTAAGAATGGATATCAGTGGCAGTAGTCTTTGCAGCATGCTCTATGCTGTACCTTATCTTCACCAGGTTTGACGCCATCATCATCAATGATTAGTTATCAGAGAAAAAATATATCAAACATATATATTTTTAAATGTACAACTTAAAGGCATTGCATACGTTTGGTAATGACTCTGAAAATTTTTGGCAATAAAAACTTACTTGGTAAGGAGTACGGCAGCTTTGGATAGTATAATGCATTTTGAGAAACGTTTCACTTCGAAGTACTGCAGTTACGGAAAAATATATCACTTTTTATCCCCCAAAAACTTGAATCTGAGAAGCGTTATGGCCGTAATGCTACTCAGAATGTGTATTCCAATGACGGATACTTCTTCTGCGTGAACGCAACCGCTCCAGATTTTTGGCGATATCTCAAAAACGCTGCCACCTTTTGAAATGAAATTCACACAGGTTAGTTTTATGGTATATATCTACAATTATATAGCATCAAGGCAAACGTACGGTTCCAAAAACCAAAGGTATACTTTGCCTTTAACAATAACAGTTACTGACAATATTTTGTGAACTAATTTTTCATGGCCATTCTTAAATATAATGAGAGATCAGGAATACCATATTCTTTGTGTGTCAATCTAGAACATTTTTCATGGAGCGATGTCATTAGACCAGCTGTACTTTGGAAGACCTGTGATGTCCAGTTCTAGTTATCGTTCACCAGTTGCTGGATTGTACCTGTGCGGTAGTGGAGCTCATCCTGGTAAACCTTCTTTTTCTTTTTTTTTACATTACATGTATTTGCTTTATGAATCAAGAACTTTCAGTTCATCCCAATCCATTTATTTGTTCAGCAAAAATTATATTGAAGAAACTTGATGCAGTAACATATCACTTGCCCTGAAAGCATCGGGCCCAGTTGACCTTTATCATGCTGCCACCATCTTGGTCATGTTCTCTGTATCCAATAACAGTAATAGATGCTAACATTCATTGTACAAAAAGGAACCAGACTATTTGCCCTTCCAGCCTCGGTTTGGTTACATTGGTTTGAATGGGAGAAAATCAAGATGGCTGCACCATGATAAAGGTCTATTGTTCTGCGTACCGCGGAATTCTGAGCTTACGGCCATAGAAATACATGGCTTTATAGAGCACCTACGGTACGACGTAAAACTGCACCCCCAGCAATTGCATAAGGTAGCTGGTTCACTGTATGGCATCCACTTGGAAAAAGGGATGTTTGTTGGCGAAGGATCCATAAGAACACGGGCAAGGAAACCTGCTGGATTGAGAAGAGCACTGCAGTGAAAGAAAGCAACGTCAAGCTACTTTTATTATCCACCTTGTACCAAGAAACGAGTAGAAGAACAAGGAGTAACAGCTTGAATTTTCTCATGGTATTCATCAATTGTATTGAGTTGTTTTTTTTCTTTGTTCACTCAGGTGGCGGTGTCATGGGTGCCCCAGGCAGAAATGCTGCTCATGTCGCCAGCATGGATCTCAAGAAACAAGGCTATAAGAAATAGCTGCTCTCTCATGTCATCTAGTTCATGGAACGTTTCATCTGACGTCTTGTATTTGTGCAAGACTACGATCACAAACCATGGAATTGATGAAGTTTGTGCAACTCAGTGAGCTTCCTGGGTTATATATGATTGATCAATTGTTACCAAAGCATTAACTTGAGGAGTGTCTTATGAACTCAGCTTTATCAAACATTTACAAGTAACAGTTATGTATAACAGTAAGAGAGGTAATGCAATTTGAGTGCTGTAATTTGAATAAATTTTGCAGTATTTTCGAATGTGTGCAATTCTTCTTACAATTATTTTTCTTATTGAAGCAGTCTGTTTTCACTTAACTTTGTATCAATATCTGAAAGGTGCTTTCATTTTGGTTATTCAAATTTTTACATTTATATGCATTAGACCGATCCATTTGGCCCCGCCTACCTTAGCAACTGCATAGCAACAGCAGATGGTGTGACTTTCTTGCTACAATTGCAGTGGTGGTTCGGTTGCGACCACTCACACGAATCGGATACACACACATACATAGTTTTCGTGAATGGATTGGACTTAGTTTCATGGCCTTTTGAGCAGTGCCTTGAGTCCGAAGAACAATGCAGACAGGAACACTGTTAAACCGCTTTTACACGACTGTACAAGGACCACTGCTGTGGGATTTGCACCACCACAAACACGAAAAAATTTACAAAAAACAAGTTAGTACAGTTGTGTGTGCTGAGAACAGTGTGTCAGAACAATGGCGGCGGTTTGTTTACTTTTCTGATGAAATTTTAACGTGTCAGACTTTTGTTGGACTTTCAGTGGCATTGTCAAGGCTGTGATTGGTCAATACGTTAGTAGGCGGGGTCTAATGGATCGGTCTATTGTATTTTTTTTTACAGTACTTTAGTATGATTGAAGTGTATACTAATTTTTAACAATTGGTCTGTAAATTTTGTTTTTTGGAGTATGATATCATTGCTTTAGTATAACTGGTCATCTAGATTCTAGGGGTAAAGGGGTTGTTGCTAGGCTTTTTGGGGGCTATGGTTAAGGATTGCGATTATTATTTTCACTAGAGTAAGGGTTGTGCAGTTATTGGATAGGGTTAGGGTTTGTGCAGTTTATGGATAGAGTTAGGGTTTGTGCAGTTTATGGCTAGGGTGAGGGTTTGTGGAAGGTATGACCTACTTTGATTATATTGAAACTTATTAGCAAACCCCTTACCCAAATTGCTTTACTTTTATCAGGTCTTCTAATTTTTTGTAATTTGTCTATATCATTGATGTATCGACAATTATCAGATATTCAGGTATATTACCTACGTTTCAGCATTAAATTTAGATCTGCATTTCAGTAACTTTTTAAGGCTTAATTGTATGAATTCAAAGAATGTAATTTACTAATCGTATTAAATTTTGTACCAGTCCGAGTCATATTAAATTCCTATGAAAGGTATTCAGATTTTTTATTGAATCTTTTGGGTATGATGCAATCTAATATTTATAATTGTCGTCTTGTTCAAGTGTATGACAAAATTAACTAAAACAGACGTCACAGGAAGGTACTGTCTGCCCAATGCCCATGGTCTGCCATTACGGGCGTCAAACTGCATGTGAAGATATGGTGAACGTCTAACCACACGTGTCGCCTAAAATGTGCACTACATCCGACTTCCAAAATGGCCAAAACAAGATTGATCATTGGTGATGATGTCATGTGAATTGGTGCGATAAACCGTTATTACACTGCCCCCATCTTACTCATCTGATCCTCATTATTAGAAAGAGGGAACCAGACCTTTTTTTTTCCTCTCAGCCTCACTTTGATTTTAGTCATTAATACAGGAAAACCAAGATGGCTGCACCATAACAATGTTGTTAGTATTCAAATCTTCTTGAAGTAAATAAAGATTAAGCTGTTGAACACAAGAGTGAAATAAAACAACATGACACAAAGAGTTGACTTATCTCATAATTTTGATGGTCTTATTAATTAACACTAAACACAGAGCAGTAATTTACATGAGGCTAATCAAACTTTCCCAATCTAGAAGTCCTTGGATTGGTCAGTCTATTGATCTGTAGCCATGGCAACCGACTCCTCTGTGTGTTTGCCCTTGCCCTTGTCTCTCTGGGTGCGAGATGCAGCCTTGCGTTCTAGAAGACGCTTGCGATCTTTGTCCATCTTCAGCTTGACGATCACCACCTGCATATAAGAAAGAAATAATCAAATGCTGAAAAGTACCCCCATAAACTACATGTACTAAACTCTTGGTTAGTCTTTGTGACTTTTTGCCCGTCCGTTATTCCATGTTGGCCTTACCCCAGCCATGACAAGACCACGGCCATTAGCCCGTTTTTTTTTTATTGTGAACACATCTTAACCCTAACAGTCCCTATTCCATCAAACAATAACAGCAGGTTTTGTTGGATTTTGTTGGACTGGGGACTGCATGAGTAAACTGATCATGCTTTACATGGGTTCAGGCATACTACCATAATCAGAGTACCACAGTTTGGGTGTTGAGTTACCATATGGTGTTGGAATTTGGATTCTAGTAAATCACTCTGGGAAGTTAGGGTTAAAACAACATTAAATCAACTGACACATAAAATAAGATATGCTGCTGAGGATTACTTGACAACAAGCCTCGAAATAAATAACCACCGAAAAATGAATAACGGCCATCGTACCAAGAATGTCACAAAAACGCTTACTTTCTGAAGCTTCCCCATAATGCATCTTAATTTAAGTGTATCCTGGGGTGGATTTCACAAGACTAGTCCTAAATTAGGACTATTCCTATAAGATAAGACTAGTCCTAGTGCTTTGTGATATCCACACCTGGTCTTTTAAATGCTAAAAATGTGGTCTTTGGAATATTCAAAGATGCTATGTCACATACTGCGGGGCAAGTTTTCGTACAAGTGCATTGAGATTTCCTTCAGTTATGTTTTGTGGTATGTAAAATTGTCCTATCATTTTTTATTATTATTACATCAACCTGAACATGGGCAAACCCTGGTGCCATTAAGCCATACAGAACTGTGTATAGGTGTAAGTAACTGTTCAAAAGATTGCTCCGAATCTTGTGACATAGCAACTGTCTCTATAGTCTGAGGAATTCAAATTTAAGCAAGTCACTGTACCAGATTTTATTGAAATCTAACTCACAAATGGCTTTTGGGTATCACATTACATAGACTATATGATAAAAATATGATTTCTGAGTGATCTTCATGGTACAATTTGTAACTTGCATTTGAATAATAAAGTGCAAACATTTTCAATAAGTCTAGTAAAAACTACATGTCAAATACAGAAAAACATTTTTTATATTTGTGGATATCTGTGATTTTTAAGTGGTTATCCTTTTTCATTTACCATGGTCAATACTGCCCTTCTTTTTAATAGATCATCACAAAATGTGTATCCATTTTTTAAATTTTATTTTGTGAAGTGCGTACTTGTATGCATAAATTGGATGGTAGTCTTTGTCATTTCACTACTCTGCATGATAGAAACAAGCAAAAACCATCGAAGGCTTGCGGGCACATTCACAGAAACGTGATAGAATGAAAGCATACACCCTGTTGGCGAAGCATAATAGTGCATTTTGTGACAACAAACACAGAATGCTAGTAAACATCTTGAGAACTGAGACTACTTATCTGTGCTTGCTCTGTAAAAAAAGAAATCCCCTGAAATTTTACAAAACGTTGTTGCTGGTTTGCGGCTAAAGCCTTGGACAGCATGGTTGGTGACACCCAGTTTCTTGGAAAATTTAGCTTGTTTACTAAAAACTACATAATGTGGAGGTTTTGTTTTAGTGCTTTCGTGGATTAACCACCACTTTCACAACACCCAGGCCTTGATCTTAACTGAGGCCATTGGCCTCATGCCCTGTCGAGTTGGCCAGCATGCCCTTCAGGAAAATTGCACTGTCACTACCAACTTGGCCAGCATGCCCTTGTACAATTTCTCTGATTTGGCCAGCAAAGGCCTGCCCCCATTTTTCTTAAGATCGAGGCCTGAACACCAGAACCATTTTTCAATCTGACTAACCTTGCTTGGGTGAATTCCAACAAAGACCTGAGCTCCATTGGCTTTCTCACGTTGGATTCTCTCAATGTAGATGACAAACTTCTTTCTGTACACCTGGACGACCTTGCCGACCTGCTGACCTTTGTAATGACCTCGGGTCACCTTGAGTAAGGTAAGAGCGAAACAATGTACAGGTTTGGTAATTATCAAATCAAGAATTGATTAGTTTCAATCTGAAAGCTCACTGATTTTTAAAGTTTATGCTAGTACCAATCCTCCACAGAAATATGTCCATCTGAAGTATTGTCAAGGTCAAGCTCAAGCTATTTGAAGACCCCCCACAAATCACCGTTGCTAACTTCAATTTGAGCAACTAATATAAAGGAACACAAAAGCCCTTTCCTTTTTTTGACTAGAATATGACCACTAAACTTGATCAAATCTTCTTCACAGGTTTGTTGTATGTTGTGCTTTATTGCAAACTATGGAGTGGAACTAAATAATAACACACAAACAAACAATCATTAAGATTTCCTTTCACCTTAAATTACAAGTTATGACAATGCTCATGGTAGTCAAGCCTGTAATTTTGTTCTTGTAGGAGGGTCATTCGGAATGGTTCGTACCCATGAGAAATGCCCAGAAATGAAATTATATGCTCCAAGCACCTTAATTAGTGACATACACAGTAACTAACTTTAAGCTTATTAGTGATACCTTGCGTATTAAAGCACTCATAACTCAAAAGTATAGCACTTTAGAGAGCTGGTTCTCGTGTCATTTTGAAGCTTTTTAAAAGCCATATAACGAAATGAACTAGTAAAAAGTTATTAACCAGCTCTTTTGGTGCTATACCTTTCTACATATGGGCGTTTTAATGAGCGGTGCATCACTATTTTGCTCAAAGCTAGTTAACGTGTATCTCACTAATTATAAGCGGCCTAGAGCAAAAATTTCTCCATTTCTGGGCAATACTTATGGGTCCTAATCATTCTCTAAAACAAAAATACTAAAAACATCTGAGATGTTAAGGGAAATGTTTGGTTGATTTGACATGGAATGACCCAGCAACAAGGCAACTTTCCCTCAGAAAAAAGACACTTTGGGGAGCTTGAGAAAAAGACCCGAAGCTATCAAGATCATCCAGATGTTTGAAACAGTTGTGTACTGTTAGATTTTGCAAGTTGTTTTGGGTTACTTACCTGCACCTCATCATCTTTGCGGATGGGCATGCTGCGGACACTGTGTTTGGTTCGGAGGTCCTTGGACAGTGGGGAGCTCATCAGCTTGCGGCGGATGTGAGAGGGCGCATTGAAGTGGCGCTTGCGGCTCTTCCGCCTGGAGGATGACACAAACGGGTTGCGCTTCATGGTGCCTATTGGTACAAAAATACACATTCAAAAGGATATTATCACTCGGGGTTTGGTATTGGTAATAATGTCTTTAATTTCATCTTTGATATCTTGATTTAGGATAGGAGGCACGAGACAATTTTCCAGCAATTTTGTTGAGTCTTTGTCATATTTTTGGCAATTTCACACATTCGTTTTAAATACACTTCGTCACAGCGCTAATACATATACCAGACTGGGGCGCTAGTACGACCAACAATAAAGTCAAAATCTCAAAAAAAGGAGTACTGCGCCCCAGTTACTGGGCTGGGTCAGAAGGTAGGCCTATAAAATAAAACAAAATTAACACACGCAAATCAAGTTCACAAGCCGCACTTCAATTCTGGGTAATATTTTGCAGAATACAATTGGGGGTAGACCCAGTAACTGGGGCGCTGTACTCCTTTTTTGAAATTTTTGACATTATCTGTCGTACTAGCGCCCCAGTCCGTGGTATATATGGAAAGTGCTCCGATTCGGAGTCCGAAGCGGTTTTTTTCTGAATCAGTTACAAAATTGTCAAAATTGCAACAAGGACTCGACAGAATTGCTTGAAAATCGCCTACTGGCTTCTCCAAGTATCTACGGTGAAATAAAATGCAGTTAATTGTACTCACGATCATTTTTGGTCCTCCAAATCGATGATTTTTAGCCCACTATCACGCATATATCAAATTTGCCGTTAGAATCGCCATTTTGAATGTGATACTCAACGACCGTTTCCTTATGTCTAAAACGCTGCGAGGATTGCGTGTTCGCTGAGGCCCTGACTTTCATATTGTTTTCCGCGCATTCAACGCAGGATACCAGGCTGTGTGTAGCGCCAATGTTCACTGATGCCCTGACATTCATATAGATTTGCGCAGTCAATGCAGGATACCAGCTGTGTAGCCTGGTATCCTGCGTTGACTGCGCAAATCAATATAAATGTCGGGGCATCAGCGAACATTGGCGCTACACACAGCCTGGTATCCTGCGTTGACTGCGCGGAAAACAATATGAAAGTCAGGGCCTCAGCGAACACGCAATCCTCGCAGCGTTTTAGACATAAGGAAACGGTCGTTGAGTATCACATTCAAAATGGCGATTCTAACGGCAAATTTGATATATGCGTGATAGTGGGCTAAAAATCATCGATTTGGAGGACCAAAAATGATCGTGAGTACAATTAACTGCATTTTATTTCACCGTAGATACTTGGAGAAGCCAGTAGGCGATTTTCAAGCAATTCTGTCGAGTCCTTGTTGCAATTTTGACAATTTTGTAACTGATTCAGAAAAAAACCGCTTCGGACTCCGAATCGGAGCACTTTCCATATATACCACGGACTGGGGCGCTAGTACGACAGATAATGTCAAAAATTTCAAAAAAGGAGTACAGCGCCCCAGTTACTGGGTCTAAATTGGGGGCTAAAATACTGTATCCGGCTGCCACTTTATTTCCCATAATTTAGGTCAAATTATGTCCTTACCTCTGTCCAGAAAGGTTGACAGAATATTGAACGATTATAAAATATCAACTCATGAAAAATGTTCACGTCTACGTTGGGCTTGACAACGCTACTCGCTAAACGTCATTTTAATTTAGTTCTTTTGGGCATGTATGCACAAAAGTGCCGGCCGCGCGATGAAATGGCCGCTTAAATTTTCTTTTTTTGGTGGTCAATGTTTAGGGGCCGATGTTTTAGCGTTCTACCATTACCAATTTCTCGAGAGGAATAGGCCTACTTAAAAAAGGGAAATAAAGCCCAAACATCCATTAAAAAATCTGAACAAATCCCTCAGAAAGTAGCAGTCAGATGGAAACTTGGAAAACTTTTCCCAATTGTTTTTTTTTTAAATATAAATTAAACATTAAGCTAAATTTTACTGGTGTAATAAATAAATGGGTGGCTACTTCAATGACTGAGCCAACTCGACATGTACTCGACAGTGTGTTACAGATATATAGGACGAATCACGATCACATCTCGAGATCGTCCACCAACTTGTCTTTAAAAAAACTACAATAACCTGCGAATTGTTTTTAAAATACACTAATTCTCTGTTTTTCTATTCGCCAATTATTTTATCAGTTTCAATAAAATGCAATGATGATCTTTTAATAAAGAGATATTTGAAGATTGAAAATAGCATGTTTGATGAACGGGACTGACCTTTCTGGGATGGCAATGTAAAGAGGCAGAACAGGGCTGTCGGTTTACCAAGCCAAACCATCGAGCGTATAACATATCGCCGGATACCAGCTGCTTTAGAACCAAAATGGCTGCCAAGTTATTTAACAGATTACGGGTTTGTGTACAAAAAATACATGTTTTCTTTCCACGTTAGCTTTAAAACAATGTTGTTATTTTGACGATGCTATATGTAACTCAAAGAGCTATCATTAAGATTTATTTGTACGAAATATAAGGTGACTTGGCTGTAGAGAGACGTGACAAGTTAGTGTTTTGTAGACGTCGTCTGTGTTGACTTGTGATAACGCCAGTGTGTCACTACACAATGTTTTGCTTTACAAAAATTACGGGGCCGGGGTAGGGGGAGGGGAGAGGGGAGGGGTGACAGGTGGGTGAAGTAGGGGGAAGTCGGGGATTCGTTTGAGAGAAAGTCAGAAATGTGAAGGACGGAGGTCATGATTAGTGTCAAAACTTGTCTAAAACCATTTAATCATGATTGATTAATGGTAAAGTAAACAATCACAATTTGTATGTCGTACCATGGAGGAAGGATCCTCCATGGTCGTACTCGGCGTAGGGCCCGCTTAAAGGCCCTGATTAATTCGTGGCTCAGCTCAGGTTTAGCTCATATAATTGTGTCTTACAATGCAGGATCTTTGAATAAAATTGTTCTGTTTTCTTTTTCCTTATGTCTAGTATCTGCCAGCCAGAGCTGGCCTACCACGATGCAGTTCACCATGTTCATACCCACCAACCACTGCATTGGTTCGACTGCGCAACATCACCGAAACCATCCCACGCACACTCACATCAGTCGCTGAACCCAGTCAGAATCCCACAGCAGCAGTCCCTTTCCCTAACAGCAGATTACCTGCGACATCGCTAACAGAAGATGAGCTGATGATGAAAGAGATGGTGGCAAAGTTTGCCAAGGAGCAGATCAAGCCGCTGGTACGAGCGATGGACACCAACAGTGAGACTGATATGGGGATCATCCAGGCTCTGTTTGACAATGGGGTAATATTTTATAGAGTTTTATTTACAGCAGCTTTGCCAATGCTGTACCTTATATTGATTCAGAGAGAGTAAACACCAACATAAAACTGACACTTCTTCATCATCTTCTCTACACAGGTATCTTAAGGCCTACGGGTCACAGTGCTAGGCACTTTTGAGGGTCCCTTGGTTTCATTACCAGAAAGATGTACTACTACTAATAATAATAATAATCATCATTTTTGTACCTTGTCTTGATTCTAGGAGAGTAAGCGCACCAATGTTCAAACCATTCCTCTATCCCTACCCTACCCTCACTATCTTTTAATATTTTTCAGCTCATGGGATGTGAGATCCCAGAAGCTTACGGTGGACCTGGAGCCTCGTTCTTCGTGTCTAACATCATCATTGAAGAGTTATCGAAGGTTGATGCATCCATTGCTGTCTGCAATGATGTCCACAACACCTTAGTTGTTACAATTCTTCTGAAATATGGAACTGAGCTACAGAAACAGAAATATCTTCCAAGACTCATGAAGGACTCGGTAATTCTCGGTTTTTTTATTTCTCATAAAAAAAATCTCTTGATTAAATTTATGTCTCAAAAGTCAAGGTAGCAGACTTTCAACAGGGTACAGACTGCTGTACTTAACATTTTCACTGTGAATTCAATTTGACATCTGATGACCTTTGACCTCCAGAAGCGCTTGAATTGATCTTTTGTGTTTAATGCAGGTGGGAAGTTTCTGTTTGTCAGAGGCCAACGCTGGAAGTGATGCATTCTCCCTGGAAACTAAGGCAGAGCGAGATGGTAATCATTACATCATTAATGGTAGCAAGCTCTGGATAACTAGTGCAGCGTTTGCTGGTGTGTTCATTGTCATGGCAAATGCTGACTTCAGTAAGGTAAATATTAATAATAACAATAATAATAATAACTATTATAGTAGTGGCTTCTTATATAGCTCTCAAATCCGTCACTCAGTGACGCTCATGGCACTCCAACATTATTTCCCCTGGGGTGGATTTCACAAAACTAGTCCTAACTTAGGACTAGTCCTAACTTATGACAAGTCATATAAGTTGGGACTAGTTACTCATCCTAAATCGAGATCAGACTAGTCCTAGCGCTTGCGAAATCCACCCCTGGTCACTGGGCCATATGTTTTATTTCTTAAACCATCTCAACTCCCTGGGGAGTATATAGCCTGTGCTGCCAAGTATGTAGCCCACCAAGCTAAATCAATCACAATGAACCATCTCTACCCTCACAGGTACCCATTTACTCCTGGGTGAGGAGAAGCAATTATATAGTTCAGTGTCTTGCTCAAGGACACAAGTGTCATGACCGGGGTTCGAACCCACACCCTGATGACTTAGCCACCAGAACTTGAGTCCGATACATTAAACCGTTCGGCGTTGACACGCCATGGTCTGTAAGGTTTGGTTGTCTGCAAAAGTGATGATTATTAAGTGTGTTTTAAAATACAGAAAGTCACTTAAGTGTTAGTTTGTGGTGATACACTGTGAATCTTACCTTTCTGTGTTAATTATAACTTGATACTTATCAACTGGAAATCTTTGAAACTCAGGGTCATCGAGGTATCACAACATTCGTCCTGGACAGAGAGACAGAAGGATTGACCGTTGGCAAAAAAGAAGACAAACTTGGACTGAGGGCTTCTCCAACATGCGAAGTCCACTTTGACAATGTCAGAGTAAGTAGCAAGAAATAGCACTTGAGTGAGGCATAAAAAGTCTGGTGTCTTTTTATTACTTAGCACAAGACATTACAAAATCTTCAAAGCATTTTTGGCTGACAAAATAAAGTGTCTTTCTTCTTTTTTTTTACAAGGAACTTTTGTTCTTCCTTTTCTTTTTTCCATAGGTACATGATAGTCAGATTGTTGGCCAAGTTGGACATGGCTACAAATATGCCATTGGTATGCTGAATGAAGGGCGCATTGGAATTGCCTCCCAGGTAACTTACCCAAAACATTCCTAGATCTACTACCCTGTCTGATTCCTACTTCACTTGGGCGCCATAGCCTGCTGAAATGATAAAAATTCTGATTTTCTTTGTCAACAGATGGTTGGTATTGCCCAAGGAGCATTAGACAATACAATTCCGTATTTGATGGAGCGTAAACAGTTCAAACAGACCCTGTGGGACTTTCAGGTGAGATTGATAGATTTGTTTAAGTCGCTTTGTAATGAGACATCTTTATTTGCATTGTGGTGTGAGGTAAAAATCTGCACAGAATTTACAAAGTCACACAGACAAAAAAAAAAGATGATGAACTTTGGAGATAGAAAAACAAAATGAGCAAATTTGGAGATTTGGAGCTGTTAAAGAACAGTTAATTGCTAAGATCATAAGCTTTGAAGTGTTGGCTTTCACGAAGGATCTCCCAGACGTGAGAATATTCAGTGACTTTTTGTTTTTGTTGATTACCTTGCAGTCTGTTCAACACCAGATAGCTCATCTTAGCACCCAGGTAGAAGCGGCTAGAGTGATGACGTATAATGCTGCTCGGATGAAGGTAAAGGGTGTCCTGTGTAACGAGCTAGACATTAAAGAGACAAGGTTTGAAGGCTTGTGACTCCGCAATAAGGAGAAGGCTGTGACCTGATAAAGTTCTTTGCTCTCTTTTACACAAAGATAGAATTGATGAAACATTGTAGCGTGTCGTGGCCGAGCGGATAAGAACACCGGACTCGAGCTCTGGTGTTCCTGATCAGCAGAGTGTGGGTTTGAATCCCGGTCGTGACACTCGTGACCATTATTGCTGCGTCCTTCGGAAGGGACGTAAAGCCGTAAGTCCCGTGTGTTGTGTAATGCACGTAAAAGAACCCAGTGACACTTATCGCAAAGAGAAGGGGTTTGCCCTGGTGTTCCTGGTTTGATCGGCAGCAGATTGCGCCACATCACCTTGTTAACCATTACATGGTGCTATGTAAAGGGACAGGTCTCATACCTTTCAGAAAAAAATACTGCGCGCTTTGAGACACCCTTCGGGTGTGATAAAGCGCTATATAAGAACTGCGTATTATTAGAACTGCGTATTAGATATATGAAAAGTACCCCTTCTCTATCTCGATCATCTCTTACTCTTTTACATTTTATTTACAATCCTCGCAACTCCCCCCCCCCCTCCTTTTGAAGATATGATATTGATTAGTAGTATTAGTTTTGATTAGTAATAATATTACTCCCAAAATCAACAGTTGTCTTTTTTTTTTTGTAGGATGCAGGCCTATCGGTTGTCAAGGAAGCCTCCATGGTGAAGTATTTCTCCTCCGAGGTAGCTACTCTGGTGACCTCCCGCTGCATTGAACTCTTGGGTGGAGTTGGCTTCACCAAGGACTACCCCATCGAGAAATACTATCGGGATTGTAAAGCTGGTGAGTATACTTAAACATTGACAGGCAAACTCTAGTTTTCTCGGCAGAATTCTTCATAATCTGGTGCCTTTTGGGCTTGAGTCAGATGTAATCAATACTGCAAAGCCAAACCAACATTGTTTTGCTGCAGGAGTCCACTGGTTTGGTAGTTGAATTACTTTGTACCATCTGAAAACCATGTCAAGTTCTCATGAATACTGTCCTCTTGTGGTAGGTGCCTTCATTTGATGTTTCAAAAGAAGACATGGTGTACAAACCTCACACCTCAACAGAATAAATTTCCGGTGAACAATTGCGATAAAATCTTATTTTGAGTCGTCAAACATCCAGGCATTGTGAGTAACATTTGATATTTTTGACCTACAGGAACAATCTATGAGGGGTCAAGTAATATCCAGCTGAACACTATCGCCAAGTGTCTTCAGGCAGAAATCGTTAAGGGTAAATAATCAACAATAGAGGGCTCTTCTTTCTTCCGAGAAATTGGACCATCAAAATTTGTCAAGTTTTTCATAGCAATAACAAATGCTACTTTTCGTGAACCCTCCCACTATCTCCTCCTGAATTACTACTCTTCAGAATAATATCCTTGTCATCACTGCATGTACCGGGTACAAAAGTACTTTTTTCATTGGTGACAAATCTTTCAATCTGTTAACCCTGATAGACTCATTGGTGGCTAGTGCTTAAAGTGCTCGCCTCTTACAAATGTGACCCTGGTTCGATTCCCGGCTAAGACCATATGTGAGTAGAGTTGTGCCTTTTTTCTCTCTATGCCACGAGGGTTTTTCTCCGGGTCCTCTGGTTATCCTCCCTCCGGTAAAATCAAACACTTTCAATTTCTGGCTGTGCTCCGTGGTCATATATGGGTCAATGTGGCTGGCTGCCAAAGGCATCCTTGCATGCCTGCAGCTCGAACATGTTTTAGCCGCGTCCTTTGCTCATTCAGCTTCTCAGCTGTGAGTAAGGATGATTATCCTCCACAAATTATTATTGTTTACAATTTCTATAATTATAGAATGCATCTGTGAAAATGTTGATAATAAAGATGGCCCAGCCTCTTTAGAATGGGTTAAAGTTGAGATTGTAGTTTTATCAGTAAAGTGGATTATTTTTGCAGAAACCAACTGCATTGCAACATAATGGGTAAGATTGGTGTTGTCATTACTGTACTAGTAAATTAAATATTACATATTCACCTCCTTCAAGGAGTATCTTCATAAACTAATATTTTATTTTTATTTCAACTGTAGTTAACTGACCAACTGAATGTTTTCAAAAGTTTGCTAAGGAAAGGAAATGATGGTTGGTTTTGGTGTTCAACACTTGCTTTGTTTGTAAAAAAAAAAAACAATAATTTTGTTTTGTTGTGAAGAGATGTCTGCTTCAAAAGATACAAGTATGATGTAAATAATGTAAAAAAGCTAAATACATATTCAGTCAAATAATAATGAATCATGTTTAAAAAACAAATTGATAGACTCCTGAGCTAGAAGTGGAGGGTTTTGTGTCAGTTTTCATTTATCAAAATGCAAAAAGGACGTATAATTTTCTACTGGAATTCCATAACGTGAATGAATGAAATTGTTACCACTTAAAAGTGTTTTATTATGGGATGTACAGGTGATTTTGCAAGCTGTATGTAGTTTTGTTACAAGCACATGTAGTCCATAACCACATGTAATAATTGACACTTCAGAAGAAAACAATTCAAAGGCCATCCTACATGTACATAATTATTGTAGAGTCTTTGACATGCTGTTTAAGAACATTCTTACTGATCTTCCAAAGGCAAAAACAAAAAACGAAAAACAGCAATCATATTAAAATAGGAATAATATCCCGACTTTTCGTCTCCATTAATCTATCAATTAGATCATTTGTGGAGAATTGGAAAACAGCAAAAGCAGTCTGTTTATTAAATTGTATAACTTCAACCATGATTCTTAAAAACGTGTAAACAAAAACGTATAATAAAACTTATCAATGTCAATTATTTGTGTATGCTGAGTTATTAGAGTTTCGTTTAAAAAAAACACCTGAGAAATGTCTTCCAATATTTGTAATAATTAAATTCCTTTGGGGGGAAAAAAAC
This sequence comes from Marthasterias glacialis, assembly GCA_911728455.2. Taxonomy (NCBI): domain Eukaryota; kingdom Metazoa; phylum Echinodermata; class Asteroidea; order Forcipulatida; family Asteriidae; genus Marthasterias; species Marthasterias glacialis. The sequence continues at coordinate 20,262,728 of OU452231.1, forward strand.
CTAAATGGGGGAAGAGACAACCAGTTACACAACCACTGAAAGAAAACACATTGGAGACAAATGGCATCTTATTGTGTGAGACAATGATTGTATAATGGTACTACTAGTTATCTACCATACACTAAGAGTATTCAGAAGCGTAAATAACTTTGGAAATGCCTGCATTTTTTTTCGTCTCGTACATTGTCAAGCCCAATGTAGTAGTAAACTCTGTATTTTTTACAGTTGACATAAAATCTACAAGTGGTATATTTTCCTGCATTCTGTGTGTGCATTCATCTATAACATACACATAAAATTCTTAAATATAATTCTTTTAAATTGATAATAAATCTGGTGTAGTAAGATACAGTAAACCCAAGTCGGCAGAATGGGGCAAGACAATGAAAGGCCATTGTCTCATTTCAAAAAACGTATAAATTGTCTGTCCATGGTCGGTCAGTGTATTCTACCATATAACATAATTGGTCCACATAAAATCTCTGCGGATTTTACTTGCTGCTTATTTTGTTTAACTCCAAACAAAATTCACATGAGAGCTACAGAAGAACACTTATACATTGCTACCAACAATTTTCCGATATGCATTTTTAATCGTTCATATATTAATGTTAATACTCTGTTGGAGCTAAGCCTGATCCCACCTTTTTGCCAGTACCAGAAAAAAAATTGTTTTGTTTGTGACAACCTTTAAGAACAAAGAAAACTCTGACATTACAAATTTGCTCGAGCCTTCAAGACTGTGCTACTACACTTCCAAAAGTGTTACACTGCGTTGTCTTAAGACTTTTGCATACACCCATATCACTCGGGTCAAACAATCCAAAAATTATCGTGTGTATACGCCAGGTAGCCACGGACAACTCGGCTAATGAAAGGTCTTCCTTTGACCTCATCAGTGAGGGCGCCGTTTGAACTTGTGACGTCATATGCAAGAGACCTATATGAGACTTTTAGGACAACAGAGGGCAGTAGACATGCGTTAATTTCCATTGCTTAGTGTAATTCTCAACACGTGCTAATATATAAAAAAACAATGGATGCTACCAAGTCTCCTGCCACCTAGCATTTCAAAAGTCGCCCGTTGGAGTAAACACTAAGCTTGAAGATGTAAATTTGGTATTTAGTTATCTAAGACACACTGAGGAATGGTCAACATAATCTCATGACTTATTCATACATCAAAAAACATAATTTTACTTGACATTCTTTTAATAAGAATTTATAACTCTTCCACTTATTTCCAGAATAACGACCAAAAGCTTGTGAACATTTCATAGAGTTACTACAGTGATCACCAGTTCCTTTTAAGAAATTTAGTGTTTATTCAAAAAGTCGGCAGCCAAAACTATGATGGATGGCTAAAGGTAATCCTACCATTACTAAATATTGGATCGAAAGTGGCCGATTACAAAATGTACTAAGAGGTCTGTGTAGAAATTACATTGAAAATTGTCTTTTCATTCTTCGATGAAATTGCCGTTTTCTCATTATGGGAAATAATTGGATCATAAAAATAACACGGAAGGGCACTGTCACATTTCAAGGTTCTAAAACATAAATGCAGCCAGGGTAATGACCCATCATGGTACAGCCATCTTGTATTTTTCTTATTCACATCAATGTAACCAAAGTGAGGCTCTGGACGGGGGACAAATAGTCTGGTTTCTCTTTGAATCATGAGAAATGGTACCAATGTGTGTGGTAGAGCATAGGGAACTTGATGAAAAGGTGACATGATAAAAGACTAATGCATATAATAAACCCATGATTTATAGACAATAAATATCTTCCAATTTCAAAATGTTGAAGTATGAATCCATCATGTTCAAATTTAAATATGAGTTAACTCATGAGTATTTTGAGACAGACTCTAGCACAGCCCTCTTGTTGCCCCCCTCAGGTTGCAACCCTCAAGTTGCACCCCTCGGGCTGCACCCCTCAAATTGCACCCCTCAAATTGCACCCCTCAGGTTGCGCCCCTCAGGTTGCGCCCCTCAAGTTGCACCCCTCAAGTTGCACCCCTCAGGTTGCACCCCTCAGGTTGCACCCCTCAGGTTGCGCCCCTCAAGTTGCACCCCTCAGGTTGCACCCCTCAGGTTGCGCCCCTCAGGTTGCGCCCCTCAGGTTGCACCCCTCGGGTTGCGCCCCTCGGGTTGCGCCCCTCAGGTTGCGCCCCTCAGGTTGCGCCCCTCAGGTTGCGCCCCTCAGGTTGCACCCCTCAGGTTGCGCCCCTCAGGTTGCACCCCTCAGGTTGCACCCCTCAGGTTGCGCCCCTCAAGTTGGACCCCTCAAGTTGCACCCCTCAGGTTGCACCCCTCAAGTTGGACCCCTCAGGTTGCACCCCTCAGGTTGCACCCCTCAAGTTGGACCCCTCAAGTTGCACCCCTCAGGTTGCACCCCTCAAGTTGGACCCCTCAAGTTGCAACCCTCAGGTTGCGCCCCTCAGGTTGCGCCCCTCAGGTTGCACCCCTCAGGTTGCGCCCCTCAGGTTGCACCCCTCAGGTTGCACCCCTCAGGTTGTACCCCTCAGGTTGCGCCCCTCAGGTTGCGCCCCTCAGGTTGCGCCCCTCAGGTTGCACCCCTCAGGTTGCGCCCCTCAGGTTGCACCCCTCAGGTGTATGAGTATATTCCTAATTTGAGCAGGCGTATACTCTCTCACTCAGAGTGACTTACTCATACTCATCAGTTAACTCATATTAACAAGAGTAGTACACTCTTTATGCACTCATTACAAATGTACACAAAGGACCCTCTGAAGATATGTACTTACAGACACAGCTGAAGAGAAATTAGTAACAGAAACTCAAGTAGCAATATTACCGAATTAGTCAATATCTACTTGCTCTAAGACATGGAGATAACTCCATGCTTTAAGATGCATAAAGCAACGTGGGACAAAATGCATTTATTACATAAAAATAATCATTTTTTACATAAAATTACACAAAAAAGTAGCACATTAAGGTGCTCTTAACTGGAGATGAAAACACCAAAAAAAAAGAGTTGACGATTCTTTGATGTGAAATATTTATGCAAATTTACAAAGTTTTTTTTCTGATAGTTGTGACAACTGTGCTTCTCAAAGATACAAACTATCTCTAACAGGTTGTGAGTACAATAACTAGGTGAGCCTCACAATTTTGTTTTAACCAACACGCAAGGGTTCGTGTTTCTGGACATCAATGAACAACAAATTTGTTTTGTATGATTTTTATGAAATCACAACAACTATGACAAAGAAAAAAACTTCTTGGAAAGTTGGCAATTATGTAAAGATAGCTCTCAAATAATGGATCGCAGAAGCAATTTTGGGAAAATTATTTACAAAAAGATTTGTAATGTTCCATTAAACCCAAAAGATAATTAACTATGTTTTTGGAAAATAATAATGATATTGTGTTTATTTACAATCAAGATATTAACATTCAAGACACTCCCTATACTCAGTAATTGTATCTGAAAGAGGGTGAATTTTCACAAGTTTAAAAATCTTTTAAAAATACCTAACAAGGACTAAAACCTAACCTAAATTCCATTTCCACTTAAAATCTGATTTCTTTTCAAAGTTACATGAAAAATCAATAACGTAACAAGTACAAATCGGCTATATATATGTGGACCATAAATCTGTACTGTTTATACATCAAGTTAAATACAAAAATGCCCTCCCATTATATTGGATTGTACTGGTTTAAACCAGTCTTCACAAGTTCCTACTATTCTGGAGTGTACCAGTTTAAACCAGACCTAACAAGCTGCTAATATACTGGATTGTACCAGTGTAAACCAGTCCTAACAAATAGCTACTATATTGGTTTGTACCGGTTCAAACTTTTCCTATCAAGTTGCTACCAGATCTTGCCAAACCTTCTTTACACTCTTTGCAATTTATTCACAGAACTCAGTGGGATGACTGCAAAAAAATAATAATAATAAATAAATACAAATAAAAAATAATAATTTGTTATCAAAATCACAGTATTAAAATCAAAAAAGCCAAATGTTGTTTTATTCTTTATGCACCAAATCTTTAAAAGAAACACCATTTTACACTGAAAGACACCACATTCAAACAAAATTGTAATAATCTGAACATAAAACAAAAGTTCTTAAAAGTAAATATCCCAAGCATAGATATGATTTTCAAATTCATTTACTACAATTCTGTGCGGCTGCAATTAACAAGTACCCTAAGTTGTGACAATTTGTTTCCGTTCTAACTGTAACTGTTTTCCTTATCTAATAAAGTTACAAGTATAAACCCAAGTTTATCCCCTACTCTTAACCTTCTCCATGGGAATGGTGTATTTAAGTTTGATTGCAAGAAACTTGGGCCAAGTTGTTTCTCCCATGATCTGTAGTCTTTGTGTTTTCACATTACATTCCTAGATTGACAGGGATGCATTATTACAAATTTGAACATTTCACTGATTGAAACCAGATGTCACAAAGCAGCTCACTGCATAAAGACAATCAACGCTTACTGTCGCAGGTGACCCTGTTTTCACATCAGTGTTGTCCCCAATTTTTAGCTAGAATTATGCCAATATCATACAAAAGAATGTTGTACCAAGCTCCACCGTGGAAAAGGAAGCATTACAGTATCTCGGCAAATTGTCCAAGCTGTTCTCAAACTGTTATTTTTCCCTAAGAACTTAACTGAAAAGCAACTTGTGGTTCTACAGCTCCGTTCATTTTTTATTTTTTTATTTATTTTCATAACTATAGACGTAACAGTACTTTTGTTTGCAATCTGTGTTAAACAGCTTAGAACCAGTTCAGTCTGGTTTAATCTAGTGCAGTCCAGTCTAACATACATACGGCTAGATAATCTTTGTTGGGTTTGTGAGTCTTTTTTTTCTTCTTTTTTTTTTTTTTTTACTTTAATTCTCAATAAATAAACAAAACACACAAAGAAATCTCATCAATCAACAGTTTACAGAACAGAAGAGGCCTCTTCCGATGCGTAGATTTAACACTTTACTTTGTTTTTGCATTGATAAGATGTCTTCTTTAATGACTGTGCATTCTTAATACAAACTGAGTATGCTGTGTGCAATTTTGAATGATTTTTTCAAAGATTCGTAGGAAAATTCCCATCCTGTTTCTTTTCTCGTGATCTTTTATCAATTCATAAGACCATCTTAATCTAACCATCTTAATTCACTTGGGGTAAGACTTAGGTACCTTTCCTTTACCACAGTAAGACTGCATAAGTCTTCTTGTAAAGTGAGACCTAATTTAACAGGTAGCACTTTACCTCACTTTAACCAGAAGCAACACTTTAAACTTACAGTAAGGTAAAGGGACAAGTAAGACTTAATCAAAAACAAAAAGACTTAATCTTACTGCAAGCAAGGGTAAGAATTTACATCACTAAGACTTAACCCAACTTTAACCACAGTAAGACTTTACTTTCCACTTAGCAATGTTAGGACTTAACCTTATAGATCCATCTGTTTTACATCCCATAACCTTTACTATATTACCAAGGTATACTTCTTACCTTGCTTTAATCAAGGTTATGACTTAACCAAGTCTTACACCACAGTGAGGCTTTACCTTCCACTGTTAGCAATGTTAGGACTTTACCTTAGGTGTTACCGTCACCCAAGAGTTCCCCCAATCGGGGCTCACTGTTATCTTCATTGTCAGAAGAGGGTTCCAATCGGGGGTTAAGTATAACCCAATTGGGATAGTTTGAATGTTTTAGTCATCAAAAGTTTCCCACTTGTGGATCATTCATAACCTCATTGGGAGATGATTGCTCCAATCAAGGTATAAGTATACCCCAATCAAGATAGTTTATGTGACAACTGCACTGTGAGCCTGAATGCTAGCTACATTATAAAAAACATTGGGAGTACTGTATAACATATAATCTACATTTGTTGTGCACACCATGGAAGTCCTACCAAGCAGCAGATACAAGTTCATCAATGTACACAACTTCAAATCTTCAAATTAATATCAATCCTGTAATATAATGTTTGAAAAAATGTAATTTACATTGCAACCAACCCAGAATGCCCTCACTCTACACAGAGAGCATTATAGTTCAAAATATCTCCCCAAAATAAACATACTACACACAATCTAATTTCTTAAGCAGTCTGTCTTGTTTTTTCCACCGTATAAAAATAAAATAAATGTGTAGCTTAATATAGAAGCACAGACATATTTAGAAGGTTGGCAAAAGTTATTTCAAATGTGCCTTTGTTGATAAATAAAACATAAAAGACACCATCTATAAACACAAAAATAACGCTGAAAAACTGTCTACTGAGTTTTAAACTTCATAATCCTTGAGCATGTCCAGATACACAATGCAGCAAACCAACAACAAAATCATTGCCAGCAATTTTTATTTATTTATTTTTTTTTTGCGTACCATATATATTTTTTTGGAAAAGCACATGTTACAGTCACCACTTAGTGCATTTTTCTGGTAGTACAATTGAAATGCAGTAACAATAACTAAAGGATGGTTTGATTATCTGTACAAAGGTATTATGTAATGAAGGATGTTGAGGTGTGGGCGCAATTCCGTAGTTCACCCCGAATCTGGATTGGCTTGAGTGGTTTAGCTCTAAGCTTGCTGCTTATGAAACGTTGTCACTGGTCATAAATCCAAATCAATACGAAACTTTTCAATATTTGAATCCGCGTCTATTCCAAGTCATCATAAAGAACTTTGCAATACCAATTACATAAGCCTTGCTGTACATACTCCTCTAATACAGGACAACAACATTGACCTTTGACGTTTGACGTTTGACCTTTGACTCATAACTTAAGTTTCATTTTACATGTTGGCTTGTTGACCCCTTGTTGACATGTGGCGAATGTGCCACACTCACCATATTGGCAGTCAACAGGTCGCGCAAGTAAGCGACAAAGCGCCTAAAATTCGCACTACACTGTATGACACACAGTAACATTGATTCCCTAGATGGTGTAGCCAACATAACTGTGACGATGATGCCACTTGACATTGACTGTATGTACTTCAAAGACCTAATTCATCAAGATATTCAGCAGAGATTGTTACTTAACAAAATCATGTGCAAAGCAAAAGCGGAGAACCAGTCACAAAACGTGTACCGGTGCACCATTTTGGCTGGTAACAAGTGTCTGTTTTCGAAGCTTGGGCAAAAGCTTAGGCTAAACACACCAACTTTGCGTTTCCAAATGTATTTTCCCTTAAAAGCAGGGTATACCTTTGGTTTTTGGAACCTTACATTTGTTTTAATCCTGTGTAATCATAGATAGAAATACCATAAAACTAACTTCTGAAAATTTTTGTTCTTGAGATATCGGAGAAAATCTGGAGCGTTTATTTCCACGCAGGAGGATCTGCAAATACTTAAACTGCATGTTTTTCATTATGTGAAAAGGGCTCCATGCCTGAAGCCTTTCTCAAATCCATATATTTCAGCGAGAAATTACCTCTTTCTCAAAAACTATGTTACCTCAAAGGGAGTCATTTCTCACAATGCCTTATACTATATACTATCAACAGCTCTCCGTTGCTCCTTACCAAGTAATTTTTTATGGCCATTTATTTTCGGAGTAATTACCAAAAGTACCCCCTGCCTTTAGGCTAAATCTGGGTTCAGATATTTCAAAAACAAATCACACAAACCCCAGATTTTCTTAAAATTGCAGTAAAGAGTTCAGAAAATACACCCCCCCCCCCCCCCGGTATGACTTGAAAAGAAAAATACTGCTTTTAAAAACAGAAACATCAATATCAGAAAAGCCTTTTTATATCACTCCTTTTACATTTATAAAAGTCTAGATTATTCTGGTATTCATGTATGACAAGTAAAAAGTTATTACTATTATTTCAGACCTTTTTACTGAGGACACTTTTTACAGTACTTAACTTCTTCTTTTTTTCTCAAAGATCCTGTGACTATCCTTTTTCTATCACCCAAAAAGTTTTTTTTCCCCCATAATTTGGTACACAAACCTTTTTCTCTCAAGGGGAATATTTGTGATCAATCATTAGAATAAACGACTTATGGGTGACTACAAATTCACGGTGGTTGACAAAGAGCGAAAACCGGGTTGTTAATATCTGAACAGATTACATAGTCCTGCGCTAAAAACAACATGAGAAAACCTCTGGCTTGTTTGTTTACATTTCCATCAATCTGAAACGGAAGGCTGACCTAAGAGAAGGTGCTTCTCTCTAAAACGACTCCACCTTCAACAAAATAACTTCTTGGAAGATTTCAACAAAAGCACTAAAAGTTCTTCCTCCGTTTTTGTACTCGATGTTCAACAAAAGGTTGCAATTACAGTGACAATCTCAAGTATTTAGTGCACTATAACCAGAACAAATTTCTAGAACTTTGATCAGTGCAAAACCTGTACAGTGAATTTTAAGTCCAATTTGGCTTACTCCATTTTGTAAGAAATCAATTGCAAATGTTTTTGGAAGATGGCATTTTTTTCATCAAGTATTTTTCCCAATCTTCAAATGTTTTTCGGTGTCGTATATTAAACATCTGTGATGTGTCTGCATGACACACTTGACCTTTATATATAAACTGGCTTTAAATGTATTTAAACATGCAGCAGTTTTCAGCAATGATAGGTTTTTTATAACCAGCATCGTACGACTTGTATAAAAAATGGCAGCTTTCAGCTGGGAGGGATCTGCTTGACAAGAGCCAAGCATTAATGAGGTAAGCATTTTGCGTCCAATTCTTGCTTCGATACGCCCATTGAAATCCACAAGTGGGGTCCAAACCGGTTGCCATGATATCGCTATGTATATGAACTTGGTGTGTTTTCTAATCACGTGATGGACTTGTTAGAATTGTGTTTGGGGTGATCTCTTCAGTTCACTTCAGTGCTTTGTGTTTTGACGGCCTCTAAAACTAACTGAATCCAATTGCAAAGAGACCACCTCCAACTTGATGATGTGTGTAGGAGTTTGAGTGAATTATACATGAAATGTTTTCAAAGCTGACAGGATTCTGTAAAATGAGAAGTATTAGACGTATAATTGCTAGCCTTTACAATAAAGAGCTACCTAAAAAATCTTGCGTCTGTTGCAGTATACAAACCTTCGAACATAAACACTTACACAGTTTAGATATGTGTGATACAAAGAGAACCAGTGCTGGCCAGTGGGTACCGGCCAAGGTCACAATAGACATCTCGTGAAAAGTTGTACATCAAGAGTTGGGACCAGTGCAATTATTGGTATCCAATTAATCTAAACGGAGAAACGACGATGACGATGTTGACAACGAACAAGAGATTCTTCATTCTAATAACCCACAAAGCTACACATGTTACAGCTATGACCTCATTACACTCTCAAAAGGGGGTTTCCCCTCCTTTCAAATCTTGTACATATGCATATATATAACATTAATCCTATAATTATTTCCACTATTCGCTGTCCACATGAAATATATTTTGTTTAATGCAAAACTTTAATTTTTGCCTCAAATACACAAATAACCAAACATTGTGGCAAGATTCCTTTGTACATACATATGTTCTAAACAAACGTTTTAATATTTTTTCTTCAGTGAGTTTTTTTTTTATCTCTTGATAACTATATTTTATGTTTTTGGTTTTTTTTTTTGGAAAAGAATTTTTTTTATACATGAGTTTTCTATTTTTATGATTTTTTTTCTTCTTCGTTCGGTCGTTAACAATACAAGGCTTTTTCCCTTCAACGTCAGTTTATTTATTTATTAAGGTATTTTTAAACACAAGTCAAGGTCTTCCAGACGTCTTGGATGTACAATTTGATTTCACGTCTCTGTACTCATCAGTCAAGTGGTTAATCGTTTGCTTTTTTAAAGTCGAAATAATCTCCTCATGATGTTTTTTGTCGAACTGTTGATTTTCCTGTTTGTTGGTTGTCTTGCCTCTGTAAACAGATGGAAGGAAAAAAAATCAATTATAATACAGTGGAAATAAACGAATTAAGTCTAAACAATTCATTTTTATGGATTTTCAGGTTTTTTTTATTAGGTATAAAGCAATCGACTGACTGACTAATAGTATAACACTAGCATTTATGAAGCCAGAAGTTATTTAAGCAAAACTTGGTTCCACATAACTGGTGTCACTGTCAGACAAACTACCCTGATTGGTGTATATCTCTACCCGAAGTTAATCATGTTCTCCCAATGACACATGAGGGTTGAAGTGGTCCCTACGAAGGAAACATTTGGGTGTCATGGTGTCAAAGGTCTATGGTCACAAAGGAAGCAATGAACAGGGGCTTCCCTGCAGCTAAAAGTTGGCAAACCCATGAGGCCCTCTTGTGACTGATCAAGATCCAGTGTCAATCGGATGAACTACATGCCTAAGAGCACTCCCTTTAAGGCATTTTTGAAATCACAGATTTAATTAATGACTTGGCTATGACTGTGTTAGTTGGCCTTAAAAGCAATGCTGAAAAATAGATTCAAGTGACTATCTGCACACAGCCACAGCCACAGCCAATTATTAAGAAATGGCTATAAGCTTTTGGCTCTGGCTGTTCTTAAGCTGTGTTTATTCAACAATAAAATTTAAAACTGGCTGACTTAACAGACCAGGAGCTGAGATTTTAAAATTGACCTTGGTCACATGCAGCCATCTTGGGTCAAGGGTCAAGGGTCAACGGTGCTTCTACTGCCATTCAGTGCAATACAAAGCCATCCTTCTATCATAACTGCGCCATAACATCAAAACAAAACTACGACATTCACAGTCAATCTGATATTCTTAAAAAGAGATACTATGATTATCAAGTAATAATCATGATAATCATTGAGGAACGACTTGTTTATTGCTGGAAAGTTTACAGAATGACACAGTCAACTTTTACTACAACACTAAATATATTTCTCAAAATTAATCCTTCATGAATCATAGATATGTGCATGTAGGAAAAGAACCAATGATAAACTATAAAATGGATGGGTTAAAGGGGGAGGGGTTGAACAGGGGAGGGGGGAGGGTTGAAGGACCTGAATATTTTCCAATTGATATCTAAGAGTAGTCATTATAAGAGCACAGGTGTCAATTACTACCTCAATTGGAGTGTAGTTTTACCTCGACATGGAATCTTTTCCCTCAATGAGGATATATCCGTGGTGCTCAACTGAGTAACAAAGCGTGGCACTGACTGTTCATACAAGATTTCTGTAACTACAATATCCAAACTGAAAATGACTTCCCTGGAAATCGTTGCCATGGTAAAATGACCCATGACCGCAGAAAATCCCAGTAGACATTAAGCCAGCTCATAATTTAGACTGAATGGTAAGTGTAGCAGATCTAATAGACTGATTGCGCAACCAATGTTTACAAGTCATCACAAGACTTACAGTGGGTACTACATCATCTGAGCTGATGGCAAAAGACGTGCAAAGACTATATGCTGTGACCGACAGAGTCACACCAACAGTCCGCTTTTGGTAATAATAACAGCCCTTTTCTTAAAATTGGATGTTGTGACATTGATTTTAATCACATTACTGTTTCATGAACAACCAGTATTCTACTATGAAAGAGGTTTATTTTCATTTAAGCACTACCAGCGTCAGACGACGTTGTAGCCACCCGATGTGTTTGTTTGTAATGTAAATCACTGTAATAAAAGCAAAGAACATTGGAAAAGTGAACATAATAGCTAGCCTTGCGGAATTTCAAATCAACAAAGGAATCACACAGTTTTGGAAAGCTTTTTCTTAGGATGATTTAAGCTTCAAAATAGTGAAATTCTTGTGTTGAAAAGTGTGTGATCGTGGTCATCTGTCACCGACGTTCCGTAGTGCAACTACCACATGGTGAACATAACGTTCCTTGTAGAAATTTCAAGACTTGCTGGAACTGTCCTTACTGGCTTTATTCAGCCACTCCGGTAAGGTCTTTGGTACAAACTCTGGAATATTCTTCACAGATTTCGAGAAAGAAAAACCTCGATCGAATAAACAAATGCAACAAGCATTATGTACTTTACAACAAAGGCACTTTCCTATTGAGGACGCCGTGTTTGTTGATGTTTAATACCCACTATAAATCACGTGACTTGGAGAGCGCAATTGGTCTATTCAACATTGCAGCATAAGTAATATCCTAGTTAAAGTGTGCTCAACTAAGGCAAATGTTTCCATGCTAGTCTGTCTGAATATCACCTCTTTACAGCCTGTGAGAAGTATGAACCAGGCTTTTTCTTCGAAGGAATAGGCTTGTCATTGGCTACAGTTCACAGATCTATGTGTATTAGCGGTAGTTATAAGTCCAGTTCCCAAGGTGAAATTCTAGCTACTGCTTGGTTTAGATTGAAGGGGATAATAGGGGAAAGATTGCAAAGAGGTAGGGAGGCTCAGGAAGGCTGAGGGTTTGAAATGATTCTAAGGCTTGCTTCATAAAAACATTATTGCAAAAAAAGTAAAAAACAAAAGAGTCGTTTACTGCAAAGCTATTTCAAATTATATCAGTTGCCTCATACTCTATTTAAAAGAAAAAGTATTCAACATTTTTAATTATGTAAATCAGACAAATCATAGAAAGAAATGTAGCAAATTCAGCAGGGAAAAAACCCGTCACCAAAAACCACATGTAATGTTGTTTTGTTTAATAGCCACGTGTTTTTTACACTGAACTGAAAAGTATAACTACACAAGCCATTCTACAGTGCATTGCAAATTAGAAAGACAAATCAAAGCATCTCAAATTAAAAACTTATTCATGTGCCCTAAATTCACAAATTACCCTTCATTGGGTTGGTTTTATCCATTACTGATACTCATGAAGCTTGTTTTATACCATATTTTGGTTCATAGTGAAGACATGTCCAGACTGAATGAACACCTGTTTACCAAAATTTAAAATTTCCAGTAGTTTGAAACTAAAGTTGAACTGTTTCACCAGAGTTGATTAAGTGAAATTTCCTTCGATTTTGGTTAACCATACCAGTTTAAAAGGTTTAGCATACCGATTAATAGGGTTTACCAGGCCAGTTAAACTCAATCACCAAACCAGATAAAGTAGTTTACCATACCAATTGAGATGGTTTACCATGCCAGTTAAAAGGTTTACCATATTAGTAAATGTGGTTTACCAAACTAGTTGATTTGGTTTACCACACCAGTTATTGTGGTTTACCAAACTAGTTGATTTGGTTTACCACACTAGTTGTTGTGGTTTACCAAACTAGTTGATTTGGTTTACCACACCAGTTATTGTGGTTTACCATACTAAATGATTTGGTTTACCATACCAGTTAACCATTGCCTCTGTCCCTTTCTCTGCTACATTATACTACATCTAATCCATTTTATACAATATTTTCGCCTTACAAATCAAAGCAAAATAAAAACAATGTATATGTTCAACAATTAATTAAGTGCTTCAGACTAAATAATGAAGAGAGGGGGGTACAGCATCAACACTGAAAAGAAAGTTTTAAAAAGTGCAGAGTGCAGTGATGTTTGCATTGGTGTACAGAAACCTACAGCATGAACATGAGATAATTAGGTCTGGGTACCTTGTCGCACACACACAATCCAGGTGGAGTCTTATTCCTGGTCTGCCCCCGATGACGAACAAGGGCACTGCGAGTCAAAGGAGGAGTTAGAAAAATAATAAATTCATGTAACATCTTAAGAGTCCTCTTGCTTCTGTCTGGGTGGTGGGGAGCGAGGTACACTGCAGTGTCACCCTCAGTTAATAATTGAATACTAGCAGTTCATGTAACCTCTTGAGGTCGACTTGCTTCTGTCTGGGTGGTGGGGAGCAAGGTACACTACAATGTCTCCCCGAGTTAATCATGTAACACACACAGTTCGCGTAATATCTCAAGGTCCTCTTGCTTCTGTCTGAATGATGGGGAGTGTAGTACACTACAGTGTCACCTTTAGTTAATAATTTAATAAACGCAGTTCATGTAATATCTTGGGGTTCTGTTGTTTCTATTATGTGGATGACTGAGAAAGTTAGGAACTTGAGACATGTTGTCCGTAATTGTCCGTAACAACAGAATCAATGTGGGGTCAGGGCAACAGGATTTTGCCTAAATTCCAACAAAAGCTTCACATGGTGTGTCATTGCTGAGCAGTCAAGCGCACCAAAGCTCTGGTGTTTCAGACCAGCAGAAAATCCAGGTCTTGACACTTGTGTCCTTAAGCAAGACACTTAACCATTATTGTTTCGTCCTGCGGATGGGACGTAGAGCCCCAGGCCCCGTGTGTTGTGTAATGCACGTAAAAGAACCCAGTACACTTATCGCTAATCGTTATCGTCTGGCATGGTAGGCTACACTAAGTTTGCGCCACCGCACCTTGTAAACCGTTTCAAGGTGCTACTTGTCTATAAAACGGATCTTATAATTCCAAACGTAGCTCTACATACCTGTAGAAAAAATAATGAGCTCACTGGGATGTCCTTCATGTGTGAAAAGTGCAATATAAGCACTGCTTATTATTATTTTTATTTAGCTAGTCAGCAAAAAAGCTGCAGGTCTGTAAAGATTTCCAAGAAAAAAAAACACCAGACTAAATCTGATTTCAATATGATCAGAGTAGGTTTACGGATCGTAACTCGCCGGCACAAATCTCTTTTGGGTGTGAAAAGTTGGGTCTGTGAAGAGCTGGGGTTGAGATACAGTCGAATCTCAAGTTTTTAAAAGTGATCTGGACATTTTATTACTTGATTTTGTTTTGCAGCAGTGTGTAAACACTCATAGATAGATAACCCTTTACAGTGGTCTTATCAATGATATTAACAGACCGAGTACGTGACGATGCGTAAATGTTCTTCTACAAGACCATGAAACCATGAGCCTGCTACTCTATCTATAAATATTGATGAGGACTTGTCATAATACCCTTTAGGGTTTAGATGATGGCCTACATTGATAACTTAAATAACTTTGTTGATGGTTTCAGAATACCTTAGATTGGATGAATAGTAGAGTATTCAAAAAAAGTCTGGACGCGTTTCATCTGAGGTTATTTACCCTTCAGAGATCTTCCATTTCTGTACAATCATCACCTTACGCCCAGACATGGCTGATGATGTTGTTTTGCCAGTCAAGTTGACAAGGGGGTGGGAAACGAACCAAAAAGAAACAGAAATTTTGTTTTGTTTTAGAAATACAGTTTGTAAACATGGTAAAACTTTACTTTGACCTTTTGGGGTGAATGGAAGGTCTTGCGACCGTTTGTGGCTGCTATGGGCATTTTGGTACAAGCCACTTGCATCGGTTACAGTCTCCAAAGAGTTCAAGCTTAATGTGATGTAATCTATTGAGGTACATGGATCTATTGAGGTACATGGATCTATTGAGGTACATGGATCTATTGAGGTACATGGATCTATTGAGATACATGGATCTATTGAGGTACATGGATCTATTGAGGTACATGGATCTATTGAGGTACATGGATCTATTGAGGTACATGGATCTACTGAGGTACATGGATCTATTGAGGTACATGGATCTATTGAGGTACATGGATCTATTGAGGTACATGGATCTATTGAGGTACATGGATCTACTGAGGTACATGGATCTACTGAGGTACATGGATCTATTGAGGTACATGGATCTATTGAGGTACATGGATCTATTGAGGTACATGGATCTATTGAGGTACATGGATCTATTGAGGTACATGGATCTATTGAGGTACATGGATCTAATGAGGTACATGGATCTATTGAGGTACATGAATCTATTGAGATACATGGACCTATTGAGATACATGGACCTATTGAGGTACATGGATCTATTGAGGTACATGGATCTACTGAGGTACATGGATCTACTGAGGTACATGGATCTATTGAGGTACATGGATCTATTGAGGTACATGGATCTATTGAGGTACATGGATCTATTGAGGTACATGGATCTATTGAGATACATGGACCTATTGAGATACATGGACCTATTGAGGTACATGGATCTATTGAGGTACATGGATCTACTGAGGTACATGGATCTATTGAGGTACATGGATCTATTGAGGTACATGGATCTATTGAGGTACATGGATCTATTGAGGTACATGGATCTATTGAGGTACATGGATCTATTGAGTTACATGGATCTATTGAGGTACATGGATCTATTATTGAGATACATGGACCTATTGAGGTACATGGATCTATTGAGGTACATGGATCTATTGAGGTACATGGATCTATTGAGGTACATGGATCTATTGAGGTACATGGATCTATTGAGGTACATGGATCTATTGAGGTACATGGTACCATACGTTATTTCTAACCCAAGGTTGACTGTGTACTGTGTACTTCAACACATGATATCATATTGCAGGCTGCCATAGTTTATCTATCATTCAAAACCACAGTGGATGCTATTGAATGGTCAGACAGTAGGAGGGTTGATGACAAGAATATGACAAGAACACTGTTAAGATCTCATCATTTGGGCTTATATAATCTGATGAACTGAAAGACGATAAACTGGTGAAAGACTTTTTAAAAACTTTGTCAGGTCAGGTCTGCAGAATGTAAAGGAAAGCTGACTGTGATGGTGTTACTGTCTTGGTGAGAATTACAGCTCCTTCTGATTTATTGTTGACTAAAGTGGGGATGAATCGGAGTAACCAAATAATAAACATGAGAATTCAGGTCGGGTCAATCAAGTAGGTTCGGCTGGTGGTAACATGAAGTATTGTTTATAGTGGGAAGATATCTAGGTTTAGTTGGATCTTGGGTCGGATCAGTTTTATCAAGCAGATATCTGGAGCATTCTAGACACTCTATGACCTAGAAACATTCATGATGGTTTGACATCGCTGAAAAAAATATTTGTGGGACAAGTTCTACAATGGTTTGGTTGAGATGTAAAGGGAATCAAGACCCATCCTATCCTCCCACTCCCTCCCCTTACCCCACTAGCATCCCCTGGGAAAATTACAACAATTCTGCGGCCCTTTTTTTCCTTGATTGAAAATGAAGTTGGGATCCTACTACCTGTACTTTAATATAGATTTGTCTCAAACGCTACAGAGTCCTACCATGAAATCTTCCGGTGACAGGGTAAAATTTACCACCATGTGATCCAAACCTCATCTTAAGAATTGGGCCCAATTTTATAGAGCTGCTTCAGCAGATAGTGCTGAACAATTTTCTGCTAAGCGAAAAATATGCAGGATACCAGTCACAAATAGTAAATTTATGTGAAATGGTATTCTGGCTGGTTACCTTATTCCGGTAAGCATAATTGTTTTGTGCTTAGTGACTTTTTGTGCTTGAGCAGCTCTATGAAATTGGGCCTAGGTTTCTAACCGCTAAGCACAATGTGATGTCATAATATGGATGACTATAGCGATGCTGAATATCCTCGGTTGTTTCTATGGACCCCTTGCATATGTAGTCGCAACCTCAAACACTGCCCTCAATGAAATTAAAGGATGCCTACCATTGGCCGAGAGTCTTGAGTGGTGCGAACACGCAAACAAGTTTCTATCATTTGACCTCAGCAGTATACCGTTCCGGCCTGTCAATCAAACTGTGCGCAGTGACCAATTGGATCATGCCTTTTGGTCATGTGACCTTGGTCAGACTCGGTCACACATGCAGCGTAAACGTACAAAACTAAGGTGTGTGGGCGGGGCTTGATGCCAAAGCCGGAACAGTCTATGGAAGCCTACGTAGAAAGTCTACTCTTGCCTTGACAAGCCTCAGATATTCACTACTAACACCCCTTCACTAATGACTTTGTACACTAAAAGAGTAAACATCTCACAAACACCACGTCAAATCCACCATAATCCACCTCCTGCGTAAGTTCAAGTTGATGCATTCGATACTCAACCGCCAAATCCCCAATTCTATGCACAAGCCAGGCTTGTCCAGTACATACATTTTAGTGTTAACACAACATCCCCTTAAGGTAATCCCTGTACTGCTGCTTCCCAGGTTGTATCGTAACTTTGGGTGTGATCCCTGGTTAAACGGCAGTTTCAGGTTGTATGGCTTTTGACTGGCACCTCGAAAAAAGATATTGACTAGGGAGACTGCCACCATAGGGGCCGGTAAGCTTCCTTGGTAGAGCCCCCCGGCACGTTGACCTGCAGGTCGCAGCTTCAAAACCTGTTCCAGTCAACTTTCTTTGCTCACCCCAAGTTGAACACAACATATCAACAAGGGATGTGGTTAATTTCGTACAGTTCATGACCCGAATACCAAGACGATCAGAGTAAATTCCATAAGTAGGTCTCTTGTAAATGCAGAAAACTTTACAATGAAATCACTTATTGGGAAGACCTAGTCGTCAAGATTTAACAAGAAGGAAGTAAAAAGTGAAAACTACGCCCTCACCTTTAATTTAAAAATTCTCCTGAAGAATCCTTCCCTTGGGGGCGGAGGTGGCTGATCAAGAATTAGGTCTGGTGTCCTTGTGTAGTCAGGTCCAAAGTAGTTCAACTCCTTGTAGACCTCTGTCTCCACCATCTACATGTTCACAAAACAAACACAGTATTTTATAATAACATACATCTCATGCTCGTGACAATTACATTATTGGCTTATTTCATTCAAATCATGGCCCACAGGCCAAATTACAAGAATGTTACAATATAACGAAATTAAAAGTAAACAACAATAGAGCCGAAACAAAAATATACAAATCAATATAATACAATAAGACTATCAATGTAATAATTATTACTATTATTTGTAAAGCGCCAAAACAATCTAAAGGGGGCAGAGAGATAAAGAGGCAGTGAGGCGCAGAAAGATAAGGACAATTGGAAAACAAATAATCAAATCAAAACCATAATAAAAAGTAACCTTATAACAACAGGTGGTAAATAAACATGTATATAAGCATGGCAATAAGCAAACAAATAAACAATCAAATCAATACGTCAGAAGCTACAGAATGCCATAATGAGAAAAGTGTGGACATTAGAAAAATTACAAATACTACAAATATGGTATGTACTAATATTATTGTTATTATTATATTTGGCCAAACATTTCAACAAACATACCAGATTATAAGATATTAACACTATGCACACATGTTCATTAAATTGGTATGAAAAGTAGAATAACTGTAAGCAAGAAATAGGTCAAGGAATATATTACGTCAACAAAACAGTTTTGAACAAGGCAAGAATACACAAAATATTGGAATCAGAAAACAAGACAAATCCATTCTAAGATGGTCAGGATTAATCAAATTGAACCATACCACTCTCAATCCAAAGACTATCAATCCAATCTTAAAATGGCAAACAAATCATATAAGTGTAACGCGCATTGAGACGTTATTGTGAAATGTGCAAAATAAGAACTGGTTATTATTGTTATAGGCAAAAACATATAAAAGCAATAAAAGGCAAATTTTGAAAACAAATATTGTAAACAAGTTGAGTAGTCATTGATAGTGATTACAACATATGAAAAGGAACACACAGCATAAAACAACATACACTTCATGTCAGCAACGTACTAAAAATCTTAATGAAGCAATTTCGCATGACAAGATACAGTTCCATTAATTAGAAATGTGAAATGGTGGGCTAAGAACCATCATGACACTAGACCTTAAGTCATACCTCATTTTGCCAAGGAATTGTAACACTGCCAGTGTTGAATTTACTGTAGAATTTATCATCGTTCTGGTCCAAGTTGACTCCCTTTACCGTTGAAAACTGTTCGATGTCAAGAACATCTTTGGCGTACACTGCTTTCGGCTGTTGGCAAAGTTTCAGAAAGATCATGTTAGGACACTGGTGTATTTTCTCATTAATCGTCAACGCTTAGAACCCGTTTGGAAGATGTTCCTCAGAGATTCTTGATAACTATGAAATTAAGTTTCCCTAGTTATTGATAGTTTACCGACCCCCTTGCATGAGGCGGAACGCACATCCACACGTCTGCCAAGTTTACCACTTTGGGAATCAATTCCTTTGCGTACATTTGGACTCCCAAAATGGCAGACAGGATAGGTGCGTGTAAGTGCGCTGCTATCATTAAATGGGTCCGAAGTACCATCTTTGATACAGAGTAAATAGCTTACATCGGGCACAAACGGTGGGTCCACCTTCCCAGCTTCCAGTCTTACGAAGTTGATAGAATTAAAGAAGGGTTCATCTTTGACCTCTTGGGCTGATCCATTCTGGAACCCGAGCCGATCGTCTACATCTTTCTGAAGTAACTACAATGACAAGAATCCATAATGGGAATAGCATCATAATATAACAGTAAGAAATAAGAGGAGTCCCAGGAATGGGCTTGGTGTCCTTTTTGACTTGCCACCTTCTTCTCCTGGGTGCTAAATTTTGAGGATTCACAGACAATTTGCAAAATAAAGAACTAGGGTAGTAGACCTAGGTCTCCCCTTGGTCTAGAGGTTGAAGCCTCTTGTACCTCCTGAACATTTACAGACTCAACACCACGGAAACAAAGAACTAGGGCAGTGGCCCTTGGTCTAGAGGATGAAGCTCTCTAAAACTCCTGGGTGTTGAATTGACTTTAAAGCCTATCTATCTCATAACAAATAAAACTCCAGAAGTCTGGACACAATGAGATTCATCTTTCTCTACTTGGTGGCATCTTCAATTTTTTCAAGAAAATGTTACGTCAAACAGAGATCAATGCAAAGTCCTGAAATCATGATACACCATGAGAAATGCCAAGTCTGCCCACGAGTCCACTAACGTCATACCTTTCTGCATATATCTTTGGCCTCTTCGCTGAATTTAGGTGAGTATTTCTCTTCATCTTCTTTGACTCTCCGATCAACCTCTTCCCTCTTCACCTTCTCCTTCCTGGCTCGGAACGGCGCCTAAAGATATCAAAATTCCTTTTCACTTAAAACGAATTCCATTTGCAATATTTTTCATGTCCCCTGTTAATATCTATACCTCGGTATGTTTATAATGATTTTAATGGGATATAAACATGATGGCTTCACCACCGTAAAGATCTGTTGATCTAAACAGTTCAATCATTAGTTTCTTGGAGAGTGAGGTGGTGGATACATGAACAACAATGCTCTTAGTTTGTTTCAAGATCCGAGAAAGATGTAGTTTTGTCTTGTGTAACCTTCTTATTACTTGAAGAGAGGTGAAGTTTGTTTCAAGATCCGGGGAAGGTGCAATTCTGCATAACCAGTTTATTTAGACCGCCAACAATTATGAACATTAAGAAAATAATAATAATGATAATAAAAATAGATGTTTCGATTTGATAACCTTTTAAAAGGACCTGTGGTACATGTACATTCAAATTAAGGTAATGGATTCAAGTTTTGACCCTAGCATAGTCTCTTTCAAATGCTTCAAACAAACAACAGCAGGGCCCAATTTCAGTAAGCCTGTAAGCACAGAAACTTGCTAAGCACAGAAAAATCTTGCTTAGCAGATACAGGTTACCAGCCAACATTCCATTATGTTTACACTGTTGCCACTGGTGCCCAGAAATTTGCTAAGCAGTATTTTCTGCTAAACAGCTTTATGAAATTGGCCCCAGGGCCTAATTTCATAGAGCTGCTTAACGGCCGATTTTGTGCTTACTGTGTGATTTCCATTTCATAGCGCTGCTAACCGTAAGCAAACGAAAAGGCATGCTAACCTTCCGGTGCTTACTGTAGGAAATTGAATGATGTAACAATGCAAATCCATGGTGATCGTGCAAGCTGGCCGCCTAATTTAATTTTCTTGCTAACCGGTGAAATACGCTTATGCTTAAGCAAATTTTCCTGATATATTATAGTCAGCTCGAAAATTTGCTTTCCGTTAAGCAGTTTTATGAAACTGGCCCCTGGGCCCAAATTCATAAAGCTGTTTGCCAGTAAGCTATTTTGTGTGCTTACTGCAGCAGAAACATGCATAAGCAAATGTGTATTTAATAAACGATCCAGAATATTTGACGGCGCTGAGGGCATTCACAACGGTTTTGCATTGTTGCCTCACTCATCTGCTTACAAGAACCTCCGGCAAACTAGCGTGCATTTTGCTATGTTTTTTTACAGTTAGCAGTATTTATGAAATAGAAACTTTGCTCAAAATTGTTTGGTAAGTATAAAATATCTGTTCACAGGTTTTAAGAGATTGGGATCTGAGGAGAACATTTGGAATGGGAGTAACTTTAAAGAGAACCTACCCTTCCTTCGATCATTTCATAAATGATACATCCAAGACCCCAATAGTCAGGACTGAAGGTATATCTCTCGTTCTTCACCACCTCAGGGGCTGTCAACAAAGAAATCTAATCATCACCATACAACTCTTGATAGACTTGCCCAGTCAACCTGTTTTGTGCTTTAGTTATGAAGTCAAGGATACCATGTAAGCTTACTGAATGGTTGTAGGAGAAGACTGTAAAGAACACCTACAAGTCTACAAGAAAAGAAGCTTCTTTTACTGACTCACTAGAGCTAGAAACACGTTTAAGTTCATGATGGGTTTTCTGGTTTCTTTTACATGCAGAACCTATCCTATCAACATACAGTGTACGGGTTACCGTCACATCCAAATCAAAAAGCAATTATGGTAAATACTCTGTTGAGGCCACACACACCATGAATTGCTGGGATTCGAACCCGCATTCTGTAAACAACAGTACTTGAATACGGCCACAATTCAGTTGTCTTAGTGGTGGTAACAATTCTAAACTGATTAACACTGAGAACAAAATAGTTTCTACCTACCCATGTAGCCCACTGTTCCTACTCTACCACGGATGGATTCACCCTCTGGAATCTCAACAGCCAATCCCAGATCTGAAATTCTTACATGGCCTGTATTGAAGAAATAGTTTTTGATAAAATGTTTGAACCTGTTGAAGGAGTCATTCAATTCAGTGTTTCAAAGTTACCCTGACTGCAGATTCAACAGCTTTGTACAGAATGTTCTGCTGACTGCAGCTTCAACAATTGTGTGCAGAATGTTCTGCTGACTACAGCTGACTGCAGCTGACTACAGATTCAACAATTGTGTGCAGAATGTTCTGCTGACTACAGCTGACTGCAGATTCAACAAATGTGTACAGAATGTTCTGCTGACTACAGCTGACTGCAGCCGACTGCAGATTCAACAATTGTGTGCAGAATGTTCTGCTGACTGCAGCTGACTACAGATTCAACAATTGTGTACAGAATGTTCTGCTGACTACAGCTGACTGCAGCCGACTGCAGATTCAACAATTGTGTGCAGAATGTTCTGCTGACTGCAGCTGACTACAGATTCAACAATTGTGTGCAGAATGTTCTGCTGACTACAGCTGACTGCAGATTCAACAAATGTGTGCAGAATGTTCTGCTGACTGCAGCCGACTGCAGATTCAACAATTGTGTGCAGAATGTTCTGCTGACTACAGCTGACTGCAGCTGACTGCAGATTCAACAATTGTGTGCAGAATGTTCTGCTGACTGCAGCTGACTGCAGATTCAACAATTGGTTTGCAGAATAGCCTGCTAACTGCAGATTCAACAATTGTGTACAGAATGTTGAATGCAAATGTGAAGAGGTAAGTGGTACAGAAAATAAAGCGTGAGTAGAGTGAACTAAAGAGAAGGAATCATTGGATGAACTAGGGAGAGAATAGGACTGTTACCATGGTAATCCAGTAACACTGTCCAACAAGGGAAGTTAGATGGGAGTGGGATTAAAAGGCAAGGGGCATGGATGGAATGCATATGATGTCACTGGAGTAAAGCGCCCTCTCATATAGGTTAAAAGAAGGTTGCTCATTGTATTTCCAATCAGGCATAGACTAAATAATGAAGAGATACATTTGGATAACTGAGGGAAGGGGTAGGATTGTTACCATGGTCATCCAGTAAGATATTCTCTGGTTTCATATCTCTGTACACAAAATGATGCTGATGAAGATGTTCCAATCCACAGGTGATCTCAGCGGCATAGAACCGCGCCCGCTCCTCCTCAAAACCAGGAGAGCCAAGATTATGAATGTGGAACTTCAGATCTCCACCATTCATAATAGTCAAGACCAGACAAAGGGCATCTTTTGTCTCGTACGCATATGCTAAGCTGACCTGCGAGATGAAGAGAGGCAGACAAAGTTTCTTAATTATCAATACACAAATTTTAAAGAGTATGCAGAATTTGAAACTTTGCTGGTGGAAGAAAAAGCTTTCGAGGTTTGTGGTCAAATTACACAAAGGTTCAGCTGTGCTGGCTCATTATAAAACATAACAATTATAAAACACAATAATTCATTTTGTTTCACAACATTTCCAAGCAAAATCTACTTCACCACTACTTTGACGTCACTTTGATATTTTTCACAGATATTTACACGTGGAAATTGCTCATCAGGTTTCATGGTCAAAAAATAACTAACCAACATTTGAACCCCTCACCTCAAAGAGTGATAATTAGAATTATAAAATAAAGGCGTCCACCTTTGCTGTTAACTGCAAAAAAAGGAGTGGTTACATTTGCTCATATGCAAGAATTTCACCAGTTACCAACTGAAAAAATAACGTCTCAACACGCCCAGACACATTTTAAACACAACTCTCCGGACGGGCATTTTTTCTTTCTTCCCGAGATGACTTTCCATCTGACAGGCCAGTAATGCCTTTGCTCTTCATAATCCCCTTGTCAAGCTCTGTTAGAGGATTATATCAATACCTACAGGCAACTACTTATCTTTTGTGTATCTTCAATTATGAACTTCATTTCAAACTCCTCTTTTATATTAAAGGTACAGTTTTTTTTTTAAATCCAGCACCGGATCTACATGTATCTGTATCATGTTCCCCGTGTATGATACCAATGTTTAATATTATTTGTCCGTATACTAAAAAGGGAACAGACTACTTTCCCCTTCAAGCCTCGATTTGGTTACATTGACTTGAACGGGGGGAAAAATATGAAAAAATGGCTGCCCCACTAAAGGTCTGGAAAGCTGCAGTTGAAACAAAAGTCAGTGACCTGATTTCTCAAAAATGATTCATTTCTTGTGACGAAACTTACAACGAATCTGCTATTGACTTTTTGCAGGAGCAATTTCTCATTAAGCGCCATCACTTCCCCCTTCCTCTTCTTGATCCGCTTCTTCTCAAGTTTCTTGCATGCGTACATCTTGCCTGTCGCCCTCACTTGACACGCGCATACCTACAAAATCAGGGGCCAAGAACGGGAGAGATATGAGGCAACTCTTCAACATCACACAAGAACATGTTTCAGACTTGACAAAACATTAGAAGTAGTTGGTAAATTCATGATTTTAAAAACCTTACAATAGATACATTACAATTGGATCCAGGCAAATTTGGGGTGAAATTTAATTTTGGTGCTAGACAATCACATCTACTCAGAAGGGCACAACCTCCCCGGTGATAGTTTTGGCTTCCACACTTGGTCTAAAAGAAAGCCCTTTTTCTACTGACAGAAAGTCTCCTTGCTCCCTTGAGTGACAATCAAGGCATGACAACTTTAAGACTTTATCCAAAAAATTAATATTCATTTGAATAAATGTCCCCTGTTTCCTACAAAGAAAATTAAAAGCTAAATGTACAGGTCAATAAGTCAAAACCAACAGGTACAAAGCCAAATTTTAAAACAAAAATACACGCCAATCTAAATATGTTTGCAAAACTTGTATAAAACAGATTAATTTCAAGGGAAATACATTATTAACCTCCTCTCCCCACCCCCACCCCCACCTCAGATAGGTGTTTTCTGACACAAATAATAAAAAACACCCTCATGTTTCCAAGATAGGATAAAAAGGTTATATGTATGTGGTGTTGACATTTACATAAAGCATGTTTTTTGTGGTAGGTTAATTTGATGAAAGGCCTAATGACTTTGGGAAGGCAATTTACAACTCAAACCCAATTTTCTTGTAAATGATGGCAGTTCAGATGAAATAGTTTTGTTTTGATGACAATCAGTACCAGTATCGAATTAATAATGATGGAAGCATTCCGATTAAAGGTCAATAATGTAGTTTTTCTAGTGATTACTTAACCACAGACCATTAATTGATAAGAGTTTGCTAAATGTTAAAGCTACAGTCCAAACTTCCCACAATTCAGATATTTTTCTTCACAAGCTGATATGTATTTCGTCTATACTTTCAGTCCCATGCATAATAAAGATAAACTTGCATTAACACCTTGTGGTACATGTACATTAACCAGTTCATGCCGGGAATCTTCTATTTATTCCCGTCCACCCTGACAGGTTTTCTTTCTCGGAAGTGCCAGGATCATTGTTTTTTTAGAGTACCACAGGCACAAAGAAACCTTGTCTTGACAAAGCCAAGAGAACAAAGATTGCCTTTGAAGCGCTGGGAATTTTGTTTTGGCTGGAAACTCGGTTCACTCCGACTTACCTCCATTAAGCCAAAATACAATGAATAATGAAGGAAACGTCTTCATTATGTCTCATAATCTTCTTCTCGGAACATAATGACAAACGTCTGGGGATTACATAATAACCCCTGTATAATGAGCAAAAATCGGCAAAATCCTCAACACCATCTGTCCTCTTTGTGTGGGCGAAACGAAGCGTTGCACGGAAAGTGGATACTTTGTGCACGCTCCAAAACAAAAATGTCTGGGCCACCTTTGCCCCGGTATTCTGATTTTACACAATGCCGTGTTTACACGAACTCCTTTCGCTGGCTAGGACAACATCTTCTTGTATACATTTCATCCAGCATCAACTGGTTACAAAATCACTCTTGAGGAATTAAACTAAATTAAACACCTATTTATCAAAGGTTGTCTTTCTGACATGATAGAGACAATTCCATGGTTAGTCACCTTGTAAGGAGAATAGGCATCAGAGTTTATGTTTACTTCATGATTTTGTTGTGGTGCTGATTCCTTCGTTTCTGAAAGGCCAAGGACACCAAGGCATTTTTCTTCTTGATAAAGGGCACCTCTATGACTATGAGGAAATTGGGAAATTGTACTGGAACATTTCAAGGGGCACCAAGGCAATGACCAGGGGCAACGGAGGCAAATGCCTCTGATGCCTCCATGAAGTATCAGGCCTTTTGGTGACTTTGTGTTTATTGAAATTTGTTACTGAAAACAAAACAAAAATGAAACAATCAGAATCAGTCATAAAAAATCATTTAGAAAACCAAATGACTATTACTTTGAATAATGTAACTAGGGGTAACCTAAAATTGCTCTGAAATTAACAGGAGAAAATGATCTACTCTTTCTTTCTTACTTTAAAGTGCATCAGGATAAAAATAGTAGTTGTAGCAGTGATTATTGTATATTTATCTATAATTTATTTAGCGTAAGGGTAAAGAGCTAACAAGATAACTTCTTCTTTGAAATAATAATATTCCATCACTGCTAGAGGGTGGCAATATAAAGCAAAGTATACTAATATCATTATACGTTTTGCATCAATAATCTTAAGGTCATATCTGCTGTACAGGCTATAATTTGATTCTACTTTTATGCATCTGTGATCATCTTTAACTAATATTCCATATGACAAGAATATGGCACAGGGAAAAACATGGGTGAGAAGTAGTTGTATCAGCCTAGTTTTGCTGGCGAGGTAAATACACGTTTTGCATTCATAAGCTGATTTTATGATGCTGTTTGTAAGACTGTAAACTCTTACATTAAGTGTACACTACAGTGTTGATTCCTATGGACAATGTACATGTTTCACACGTACATTAACATTCGTTTCCCACGATCATTGCTTCAAAGTTTGAAGGAAACAAAATTGAGCGATTCAACGAGGCCCTATCTCTGCATGTAAGGAAACTTCAAACTATTATACTCTGTAGCCTACTACATCATGTATTACACACCCTTTCATGACCAACACATATTTTACCGAGTTCTCGCCATCCAAAAATATTCCATGCCCAAAACTGTTTCTGTTTTCTATGGCATTTAAAAATGCAGCAGATATCAGTTAAGAAGTTTCATGCACTGTTTCCTTTGGAATAAAAATGTTTTTCTCTTTTTATATCAGCTTTTGTGACATTTGACATCACGTATACAAAAACAACTCTATTAATTGATAGATTAAAGAAAAGCTAGTTTTGAAGAGTAATTTAACTGCACGTATTTTTTTGTTTGTGCGGTGACAACATTAATTTTTGTTTTTAAGACCAAGAAATCATAGTTTTTATATTTTATAGTTTTCTTGTAATGTGATTTATCTTTTTTTATTATTTTATTATTATTTTTTTTACTGGATTCTACATTCAAGGTAAGCAGTTGACTCCATATTTTGTTCTTTTATTTGAAGTGTATCTCTGTTTTTAAATAAGTTTCTAAATAAAAATGTCCTTCATTTTTAATTTGAAAGGGAAAAAAACAAGCCTGCCAAGTCTTCTTTTGTCGGATTGGGGACTTGAATTGCATTTTACTCTCCCTGGTATGGTTGTGTAAATAAATGAAAGCATCCACGCAAAAATTTGCCAACAGTCTCGTGTCAAAGTCCAGTCTGCTTTGATTTAAAGGGTAAACATGTTGACAGGGCGCCGGTGAACGAGTTCTCAAGTCCCCACTGAGCCTTGAAATTACGTACCCAGTCCCTTGATATCCTTGCAGCCCCCACAGTTAAAATGCCAATCCGTCAAGGTATACTTCAACCTCCACATTGGTGTATCTAATGGCTGGAGCACTGCACATCACCTAGATATACACCATCAGTCAGGGATGGATGCAACTACATACCCAAGACATCCCAGCCCAGTGCAAATGTTATCTTCAGTTTGTCTCTAATGCACCCTGCTGGGCTCTGTTTTTAAATGGCGCAAGATTAAAACAGCTCAATTCTCCTAGAGAGGAGGACAACGTCGCTGGAGTTGAGACCTCATCAGACTAAACAAGCCGTATGATTTGGCTGGCTGGAGATTTGGCTTTTGCCTACAAATTTCTGTCCGAGGTTGTAAGCGTGTCGACTGTATGGCTACGCCTTAAGCTAAATGTAGATAGTGTGGACATGTATTTCCACTTCTATTAATGGAAGCTGCATGTATGTGCAGCATTAATTGTGCTGGGCTGTGTTGATGTGGATCAGTATTATGAGAAGGTTTTTATGGGCGGAAATGGGTTGCAGCATGTTTATATAGATGTTACGGTTGGGCTTGACTGGGATAAAATGGGTAACACTGGGTTGAATTTGGTAATGCTGTACTGACTGACTTGACCTGAGTGGAATTATACGGCTAGCTGAAAATGAGAAATATAACTCCGTTCGAGTATGTTGTCAAGACACAATGGTTACATCTTACTCTTTTCAACTTGTCTTGTAAAGAAAGACCTATGCCCATCTATTTTAAGACTGTTCAGACTTGTCACAAACAGACAATTAAGATCACTTACCTCACCAAAGCCTCCCTTGCCCAAAACTCTGTACTGCCGGAAAGTATTCTTCGTCACAGCTTGACTATAAACACAAGATAAAATGATAATGAACATTTTATGCAAAAATGACAACAGTAGCACTAAAAACCAAAGCATTTTGGCTTGAAATCATGCACAACTGTGCAATAAAACCTTACCATATGGCAACTCAACAATCCCCCAAATCCATGACACTCGGCCAAAACTAGGGAAAGGACTTGGGCTGATATGGGGGATCTACAAGTAAGAGAGTTGCATTGGTTTGAATCTTATCAAATACCCTCCCCGCCCCCTACTCCCCTCCACCTTCAAGCTTAAATAATAAGCCATAATTAAATTAAGTACATTTTAGTACAGTCTAAAGCAAGACCCTGTCAGATAAATATGTATGGGCAACAAACGTTAAAACAAAGTAAATAAACCCAGAAACTGAAGACTGATGACAGAAGGGCAAAGTTCTGATGGCTTCAACTCTTTATCTTCCAATATTAACCACATCAGACAGCATGTGTAAAAGTATACACATTAAACGGATACAGGAAATATCGCCAACCATGTACGTGTAGATTATAACGTTTCTTGCATACCTGACATGTACGTTTGTTTGCAATACATCTATGTACATATTTTATGATCACAGAATTTGTGTCTTCGATGGTTGTTTGATAAGTCACAGAGGATATACCACGCCAACAGAAACGGACATATCCACTGAATAATTATTCATCAATTGAATAATAATTGTTACTTTTTATAGTCAATTTCAGATAAATTCAGTTGAAAAATAAAGCCTCAAATTATCTTCTTCTTTTTTCTGCACCTGAATACGTTAGATTACATGGATACCAATGAATCTATTTTATTTGTGTAATTTACAAACATGCAAAATAAACAAATACATGAATTTTATACCTTCGGTGTTACTGAATTGATTAAAAAAAAAAACTAATGCCAATAAAAAAAAAAGTATTGATTGATTTTAGCACTAACATATTTTTTGTACAAGGATGATGTCATGAACAACTTTAGGGTTTTGTAACAGCATTACTGACCCCTACATTATGCTCGGTACTACGCTACAATGAAGCCAAGGCTAATAACGTTACAGACATCCTTCCATTACAAGATTCATCATTGTCATCAGCACATATCTTCCAAATATTATGATAACAAATAAAAATTAATTGTGAATATTGAGATGAGTTTCCTTGTTGGATCGAGTCAGACATTGAGGTCCTGCAGAATACTACCCCCAACCTAATCTACATTTCTGATAAATGTAATTGGTTGGTTTGTCCAGCTGTTGGCTCAACTCTGACAAAAAGAAGATCTCACTTGGAAAAATATCAGCATTCGAATTCACACATATCCTGGCAGCTGACATGTGCAATTGCAATTGAAAAGAGGGTCAAAATACAGAAGTTGTTTCATTTGTGTAAACGTTCAACGGAGGATCTATGGAGAAACGTTATCAGACTTTACATGGACACATATGTAGATCTCATCGGCAGGTCGGTTAAAATGTTTATCAGATTTATTTTGACAACACTAAACTTTTGAGTGTACATACAGTATAGGATTAAAAAAACCTGAAAACTATCTTGTTTTCTTCTCTCATTTTTCTGTTTCTTCTCTATGGTTGTTGTTGTTGTTGTTGTTGTTCTTGTTCTTGTTATTGAAATATTAAAGCAACGGTTATCGTTATTCCTTCACAACATCTAAGGGACCGACAAGAGCTTCCTCTAAATGGATCATCCATAAAAGAATTCAATCCAGACCGTGATACATCTCTTGGAATCCTAAATACCATCGGAAGAGTCAAGATTTACAAAGTACCCACCCCCGTAAAAAATCAGTCCTAACATGGACTGTCCAGGAGGGCTGTTAAAGGTGGCATACACCTTCGGCAAAAAAAAAGACATTTTAGGAGAAGGGTACCTGACAACGTTTCAGGGTTGTATGCAACTACATTAATTTTTCTGAGTAACCTTTTAGACGACGAATCATGAAGAAACATTTGGTTCACTAAACGTGTATGCTCCATTTAAAAACCAGAGTGATAAATATGTTAATGTCCACCGATCTAGTACATGTAGATGCAAAACAAAACTACCATTGCAAAGTGCAAAGACTGTACTTCCCAATATTTAGGAAGACTGTACTTCCCAATATTTAGGAACACTTTTTTTTTTTTAAATGTTGATCTATGCATATTTATTACAGAGTCATGATGAAGGCTGGACGACAACGGATGATGTGGTGGCAAACACAAGCCCTTGTCACCAGGAAAAGCAATATTTCCTGGTTCATGCAGAAGGTTTAGGCCTAATTGCGTGATCATCTTCCTAGATTACATGACAACTGTGCACAAAAAGGCGAGGCTGTGTGCACTTGATAAACGGAAAAACATTGCAGAATTCAAGAAAAGGGGAGAATGGTTATGGGGCATCACATCCCTCTAACCCAATAAAAAAAGTTGATGATGATCTATTTAGACTTTGAGAAAGACTCTGCTAGGGTCAAAGCATGAGGCCATCAAAACAAAAAAATTATTCAGAACTTTCAAAAAACTTTGACATAAACTCCTCAGTTTATTCTTTAACCAGTGACAAGTATGAATATCTAAGATAAATTTTGCAACCAAGATATCCTCATCCATTTGCCCCTTTAAAAATTCAACTTCAGATGTTTTATGTGCACGTGTCACCATTTAAGCCAAAATGGAGTACATACTATCCCTTTAAGGGTACCCAGGATATTCTCAGACTACTGTCCTTTAAATTTTGAAACCAGGATATCCTTTAATCTACTGCTCCTTTAAGGGTTCAAACCAGGCCATCCACAACTTTGTTTTTTATCAATGTTGACATTCCTACTCCCACTTCCACACTTCATGTTTGATTTCTTTTTTCAAATCACTGAAAATGTTTACAGCGCGTTGAAAAACACATGTTCAAAACACTTTATTCAATTGATGAAATTATTGGGGGAGTGTGTAAAGGTTGATATCAATACAATACCACATGGTATCAGTCAACAGTAAACGCTATCATTCTTCAAACTACTAGCTTTGTGTGCCACCAGTTGTAACAGCTAGCTACAGAGACAATTGTCAAATCCAAAGTTGTTATTTTAAAGGCAGCGACTTTTCGTACTCTTGGTCCAAGACTCTACACAGCACTCAGGGTTTTGGAAAGTTGTCTTGTCAACAGAGGGTGCACTATTTGAATGACGTCAGAGATCGACAGAGGATTGTGTATTTACTCTCGTAGTAATTCTTAACGGCGCACACTGTAAGAGCACGATTTGACCAAATTGACCACCTCTCACTAACGTCTTTGGAATCCTGCAGCATTGGGTTCACTTTTTCTTCGTTTTCTCCCCAGCCTTTCCCTAGGGCACCAATCAGCACGAGATTGCAGAAAGAAATTTACATAAATTATTATTAACAAACATGACCCTGGGTTCACTGAGTAATTTATGTAAATTTATTTCTGCGATTGCGCCCTGATTGGTTCCCTAGGAAAGGCTGGGGAGAAAAACAAAGAAAGAGTTAACACAATGTTGCAGGATTCCCAAGACGTTAGTCAGAGCTGGTCAAGTTGGTTAAATCATGCTCTAAGAGGGCGCTGTTACAAATTACTACGAGCGTACACACACCATCCACTATTGATCACTGACGTCTTGAGCCAAGACTATGACTATTGTTGTGACTGTTGACTGCAGGGTCAAAGGGCCTGTTCCAAATCTAGGCTTAGGCTCCAGCTCCAGCCTGGACTCCGTCATCTATTTTGGACCAGTGTGCATTTTGCACGGTGCTTCAACATCAAACAGAGCCCGAAGCCAGAGGTAGAGCAGAGGTTTAGAAAAAAGTCTTCCAGGGGGCAAATCCAAGGGTATGAGGAAACGTTTGGGGCACTGGGTGGCAGCAGAGTTACCTGGTGAACAGTTTTTTAAAAAAACCTGGATGTTAACAAGAGAACATTACCAGCATGTCATCTACCACTTAGTGTGTTGAAGTCTCTTATTCCATTGGGCTGTCATTGAGTCTTTGAGGAGGAGTTGAAAGGTCAACAAGACCAGGCAACAGAGGTCATGACCTTCTTGATCACCATGAGATTCCAGGCTATTAAGTTTGGCTTTTTTTTTATTGCCAAGAACTAACAATTCCAGACTGAGTGTTTAGACACCATTCCTTCCCTTAGCACACATCATTTTTTCCTAAATTTTTCTCCCATTTCACTGATAAAAAAATAACAAAGCAAAAATAAATACTGATAATGATTTTTTTAAAGGAGTTGTTGGCCTATAATTAAATATTTCACCACACAACAAAAGACTTGCACTTTTTCTGTTACCATAACCAAACAAGAAGAATAGCACAATTCTAGATGGAATGAAAATGAAAAATGATGGGAGAAGACAAATAATAAAAACACCGTTGAGTAAACCAGTCCCTGTGTTGCCTTTGAAGTTATTTTTACCTCTTCAAATGCACAAGTTTTATTTTGTTTGTGCTGTGTACTTCGCAGTATACCAGCACTGCCAGCAAAAGACCAAATTCTCTCCCACATATCAAATTGTAGAATTACTCAGGTGGAAAAGGTAAACAGCCTCCACTGTCCAAATCAACCATGATGCCATCAAAAAGTCAAATTAAATATAGGTTAAATCATTTTAGATCCCTTTGTAACAAGAAGAGACGACTGTTTTTTCGATCGCTCTCCCGAATAATTTTTCAGATTTGGTTTCTTTATTCCTGGTGGATTAGAAAACATCCTCCCACAAGTAAATTACAAATATTTATGCCGTATGACAGAATGATATCAAAGTTATCAGTTAGTTTAGTACATTTTCTTTTGGTATTTCAAACATTTTAATAACGACATTGAGTGACCAAGCTATGACATCAATGTGTTTTCTAATGACGTAGGTTTAGACATGCGTAAATCATTTTCCACTCGCTTTGCATCCGCATAAATCATTTTCACTCCACTCCTACACAAGACATCAACTGTTACAATAAGCTTCGTATATCAATCTACTTTCAGATTATCAATCGAGCAGAACAGAATTCCAAAGTTAACTACTTGAACTTCAAGAAAATCCCCTCCAGGTTTTGCAGCTCACACTTTTGCTGGACTATAAATATTGTTTTTACACGACCAACACTATTTCTTTCTCTTTCAATATTTGCTGAACTTGCAGGGGGCTGTTTGAAAATGATAAGCTAAATCATACATGGAGGGAACCTACACGCAAAAAGTCAATCTTAAAAAGTACGTGTTTGGGAAAACACAAGACTGCTGGACTTATTGGGTTGTGATATTCCTGGCCTAAAAAAAGTGCGTGTTTGGGAAAACACAAGACTGCTGGACTTATTGGGTTGTGATATTCCTGGCCTAAAAAAAGTGCGTGTTTGGGAAAACACAAGACTGCTGGACTTATTGGGTTGTGATGATATTCCTGGCCTACAGTTTAACTGACCAGACTCTGGCCAGTGGTCCAGTGGGTATTTCATGCCCTGAACAATACCCCCCCTCTCTCTTCAGTCTCATAATGAAGAGTGAGACAGGCTAGTCCAAATGGTGAGAAGACCATATCTGATAAAGCACATTCAGTGACAGTGAAACAATCCACATGGTAGACATCAAACAGAAAACTCACATTTTTAAGTTGATTGTCCAAATTTTAAAGGCAAACAAATGAAAGATCAGTCAAATGAAATTAACAAGCAATCTGTGTAAATTACTGATGTTCAAGGGAAGTCTACACTAAGCACTTGGGTAGACTGAACTAATGTCAGTGTTTAACCAACCCTGGGGCCGACTTCACAAAGAGCTAAGATTGATCTTCACTGTGTATCAATCTTAATTGCTAAGCACAGTGTTATGTCACAATGCAAATCACCATGGCAACCCATCTTCAGATGAATCTTGGTGGATTGTGAAATTGAGCCTTGGCCTTTGCCTTGGTATCACTTCATATTCTTCCCATGGACTTCAAGAGTTTCTAATGGACGTGTCTTCTGCAACATCAACACTTCGAAGAGGACATTCCTGACCTCAGACAGGACTGATACTCCCTTCTTGTAAGGGCAAGGCAGTTTTGCTCCTTAGGAAAATATATCACAATGAGGAAAATGAACATTTCTACTGGAACATTGCATAGGGCACCAAGGCAATTACCCAGGGGCATGGAGGCAATATCCTGCACAGGCCTGCACAGATTTACACAAAAATCAAAACAGCAAGAATGAGAGAGGGGAAATTATTCCTTACCTTTCTAACCATTTCCACTGTAATAACCGATCAAAGAACATACTGTTTTGGAATTCTGTGAAGGGTTCTCCCTTTAGGTATTCTCTCACCTCTCTTTAGAAAAAAAAAGATCACAAATATTGTTCTTAAATTACGATAAAACCCATTGGATCTTGGACGTTGGAATATGAATGTTCTTAATCATAGTTGGGGCTTCTGACTCCAGCTTCATTTGTAAATTGGAATCCCTGCTGCAAGCACAGAGAGACCTAGCCACAGCCAGAGCCAAGCCGAGTTTGGAACCCCTGACCTTAAGTGGGTGACACCAGGTAGGGGACTCACAAGGGACATTGCCTTAGGATCCTCCTTCTCAGGGACTTCTTCAACGGGACACATATCCATAGAGCTGCTTAAGCATACAATTGCCAGAAACAATTCTGCCCACCCAAATAAAGGTTACCTGCCAAAATACCATGTCATGTGAACAATTAATGACTGGTTCCCCGATTATTTTTCTGATCAGAAGTTTGTTTAGCAATTTTGTTGGCAGGTCTATTTTCAGTTCACGAGTTTGAAACACCACGTGTATTGTACGTTACAGCTACACAAAGGGTGCAGTTGGGGAGTAAACTTACGTCCTGCATTCGGTGAAGATTTCTTTGCTTGGGGAGTTTTGGAGTACCTCCTGACATGCTTCCATCTGTTCATTGGTGACTTGTGATAGCCTCTCAGGAGACTGCATCGGGGAAAAAGAAGGAAACAAACAAACTGGATTAATACACGTAAAGTTACAGTCTGGGTGACATACATTATCTTTCAATCTGGAAGATACCAATTGCTAAAAACTATCTCTTGTAAAATGAATTTGCCTGGAATGCGGTCATCTCCAGAGAAATTGTCAACACTCCATGTTCATTTGATCTGATTTTTCTAAGGCAAGAGAAAAAGTGTAAGTACTGAAAAGTTACGACGTTTACAATAAAAATTCTGACACTTTCTCTAAAACATAAGCACTTAGTTGAAAATTCCATCAGTTTTTAATGATACAGCTGCCAACATCTTTAAAAAAACCACACCTTTCTAAGGTATTTGGTCACCCCTGTCTATTGTTTTTAAGACAAATACACAAATACTACTTGTAGTTATGCATTAAACACAATTCACACTTGGCCCACTGACTTCAACCATATTTGTCATAAATTAAGTAGCATTTGACGTAAGATGTTTTGGTAGAAGCATTTCATGAGTGGAATTTATGAATAGTTTCACAAGATTACAAGAAACACCAAGATGATACAAGAAAGTCTACTGCATCCCTAAGATTTCTTTGTCAAGAAAAAAAATCCACATCCGTGAAGTGAACAACAAGGAAACCTCATCAGCGACTACAGTGGAAATCAGTAATTGGGCGAATTAATTACAAATTATGTGGTCAGATCATAAGGAAACCTAACATTGTACTTCAAGATCCAAAACTAATGATGGAGTAATTCATCATTAATATCTACCAAATTAATTTACTTCTTTCAATTCAGCAAATTACTGGCTTCCAATGGTGGGAGGAAAACACAATTAGTTAAAACGCAATTCACCACAAACACAGCACTGGCAGTAATTATGCAAAATAGTCTGAACTCTTTAATTAATTAATGCCGGGGAGTATAATGGTAACTCCCGCTATAACTTATCATCTCAAATACCATCAGACGTTCTGGGATTTCTTGACAGACATTTAACCCGGAGAGAAAACTCCTTGGAAATCGTTTGCTCTGTTGACATCTTATTTATCCATTAAGCTTAAAAGTTTCTCTTAACTGCTGATTTAAATGTACATCTACATGTAGGTGAGCATTTACACAGGTGCATTTAATTTACATGATACAAAATATAAGAAGTTTCAACTTTCTGTCCTTAGCTTTAAAAAAGAAAAACCCGGATTCTTTCTGACATATGTAAAACAGAACAAACTACTTCCAATAAAGAAATGAATTCATTCACATGCACCTGAGCATTTATGAAATTGCCAATGATGGATCCATAAATTCAACAAAAGAAGAGAGAATTGTCCCAATAATCAAAAGAACCATATCATCCTGGCACCATCTTTGTCTTGTTCCCCATGTGCATTAGCAATGAATGAATACAGATTCCCATTATATCAAAAAGGGGTCAGACTAAATTCCCTTCCAGAGTGGTTTGAATATTGATTAGGCCGCGTTGGAATCAAGCCACTTCGGCTACCACTAGGTCTGTTGGCTGCCGCACAGCGGCCTTTTCATCAATCCGATCAGGGAACCTGGCACAAACAATATATACATTACATGGTAGTACGGCTGGTAGCCGGTTTCCACTAAGCCAAATTTGTCCGCACTATACTATGCATTTGCTTTGTGTGCTGAGGAGTTTTACAAAATTTAACTCAATTAAATTTAACTCGAGCTGCGGCTTAAAGCAAGCTTGACACAAACACCTCTCGGCAAATGGCTCCATTATTCAAAGCAGGTCAAAGGTCAAATCGATGAAACTAATCATAAGATAGCACCTTTAAATAGAAATTGTCAAGTTATCAGGCATTTCCTAGCTCAGCAGGACTTGTGCTTTTCAATTTTCAACAGCACAGCTGAGAAAAAAAGGAAGGAAAAAAAGGGAAATCGGCAGATCAGCTGAAAACTGACATGCCTGATTTATACATAAAAACACATTTGCAATTCTGGTGTCCTCAATACAGTATAAATTAAGCAACTTGAATTTCACTTAAGCATTAACGATTTAGATGACTAGCCATTTCGATTTAACAGGCTGAATCAGTTACATTTGAATACAAACACCTTTATGATGAGAAACTGCAATACATAATCCACTCTCAGCCCAGGGAATGGCTGTGTTGTGCACTGGAGCAAAATTTTTAACAGCACCTCCAGGAAAAAGGGGGGGGGGCGTAGATGTAATACCCTGATAATACAGTTGATTACAACTTGCTACCAGCACACTACTGAGATGGGAAATTTCTATTCCTGGAAGGGCTTGAGTCATTGGGATTGTTCCTCAGTGGGTGATATTTCTTGGAAGGGAAGATTTGCTTGACTGAGCACAGAGAAAGTGAGGCATACTTTGACGGAACGGGTTGTCAAAATGAGCAGATGTGTCAGGATAAATGCTTTTTAAATCCGTTCTATTTCCCCAATAAAACTCACTTCTAAGAAAACGATCCATCTCAAAATAATTATCCATATTTGATGAGTATCTTGAGGGTATTAAATATTGATCTGCCAAAAAAAAAAAAAAAAAAGGTTTTTAAAAATATGAATGGACAATTTTCAATTACTAATCAAAGTGAAATTGAGTCATCTGAATTCTTTCATCATGATGTTTCACTAGCTAACCCAAAGTCTCTTTAAAAACATTTTCCTTCCAATAAGATGAGATTTCTGTTTCCCAGAGATGAAGCCCCATGCCTCTACACCTGGCTGTTGCCATGACAACAGTTTTTCTTATCCACCATGCCCCTTCGATCTACTCCGACAATCGCACCTCCACACAGGGATGTCATACAAATATTATCATTACAGGCAAGAACTCGTTACGGTATGCGTAGACGCTAACTGTCCAGCCAAGAAATCAAATCTTCACCCTAACCAGCCCACCCCCCCCCCTACACCTTACTGACCGCGCTGGATTGAAGCTAAGCCATTGATTTTAGACGTTATGTGTAAATCCCACCACCCACTCATCCAGTTTGGCTGTCAATCTCAAACAAAACACATGCGATCTTTAGGGTCTTGCTGCAACCGACACATTCCCTGCAATAATTTCACAGATCTATGAATAAACAAGTAACTAATGTTCATATTTCTCGACGTACATGTACTGTGCATACAGTCTTATACACTGTATCATACACATAGGCACATTACCTGTACATCCACATGCAAAGGTACATGTACATTTGTGTCATATGTAAATGTACACGACGTACGTATTAAATACCATCAAATTGTCTCAACGATTCATGTTTATATTTTCCTTGATTTGAATTCCTCTTCCATCTTGGTTTTGTGCATTAGCTAGATTGTTTCTCTGTTGGCAATTTGGACTAATGTACATGCGTGTTCCTAAGCATGCATTTAGATATTAACTTGCACCCGTACATACATGTGCTACTAGTTGAGTCAGTTTCCAACCTACTACCTCACTATCAAATAATACAACATGTTACACTACATTTGTAACTCCCATTGGGAACATGTCAAAATCATCTTCTTGTTTCTGTCTTTTGTCCAGTGACGGGGGGGAGTTGTCCTGATTTTTCTCTTAAATATTGATTGCCTTTTTGTTACTCTCTTCTGTTCTGTCTGTTCGCAGTTGGGATTTTTCTTTGTCTGAATATTCAGCTTCCAATGCTTTTTGTGGGTTCTTGTGTTGGGTTTTACGTCTGTTTTTCTTTGTTGACTGTTGTCAGTCTGAACTTTCTTCTTACTGTCTAGTTCCATGTTCTCTGGGGATTTACATTTTGACATCGGTAATAATTTCTCCGATGTATTCCACCTAGTGAGTCACCACAATGGTGCATACAGTAATGGCATATAAAATATCTCTTGTATACAGCAGGGTTCAGTCTAAATTGACATAGAAATCAATGAGATGCATTGCTGGATCCTCTAGAGGTTTCCTTGAAGAAGTGTCTGGGTGTGGGGGCACAAATTTAGCAAGTTCATCTGGAAACGTGCCACGCCTTGAAATGACGGTCATTGTTTATGGTGGATTTTGAGCATCAATACGGGCAACTCGAAATACACAGCGCCCTCTACAGTTTGCCCAGGGGGATGCCTTTTCCACAGTGCATCATGGGAAAAGTTTGGCATGTTTTTAGTCGTCTCGCAGTGCCTGCAACATGACCCCCGATCGTTTGAGTTCGTTAGTGGTTTACAAAGCAGCAAGGTTGTGTTTGTCTGCGTTTACGGCATAAGATGGTATTTTTTTGATAGGATAGTGAATGTTTTTTACATTCATATCAGCCATTTAAATGTGACAAAGTGCCTGTGCAGTGCCAAGTTGTGAGTGTAATTGTATTTCGTCGACCGCACTCATATTGGTCTTCATTTTGTATGGTTTATGTTATTTTCTTCTTTTTTTTCAAGGTTTTCTTTGAGTGGCAGACTGCAAAATATGTACTGGTCCATTGTGCTCACTTGTGCCTGGCTCAAAATAGCCACTGGACTATTGCCCAGCAGTCTAGTGTTTTAATCCAACAAATATAAACACATACTTTTAAGGTTTGCTTATTTATTACATGTAATTTTGTCCATCCCAAAAGTTCAGC
Source organism: Marthasterias glacialis (assembly GCA_911728455.2). Lineage (NCBI taxonomy): Eukaryota > Metazoa > Echinodermata > Asteroidea > Forcipulatida > Asteriidae > Marthasterias > Marthasterias glacialis. The sequence continues at coordinate 20,303,643 of OU452231.1, forward strand.
ACAGGTCTTGCAGAAGTCTTTCTGGTCCAGTCAAAGTTCTGAGATACATGCCTTGTAACTACTAAGATTGATTTAACCAACAGGCAGCCGATACAATTGCCTCCTTGCCCCTGGTCATTGCCTTGGTGCCCCTAGAAACTTTCCAGTCAATATTCCTTGTTCCTTGAACCAAGTATCACGCCTGCTACAGCACGAGTTCCATTTCCAATTTTAGAAACATTAACACATTGTGAGAATTCAACTCTGAATGGTCACCCAAAGGGAAACTGACTGGGTAAATTTTAAATATGTATGGTTGTATGGCTTCTGACTAGCCCCACTGAACAGCGATTTTGACAAAATGGGGAGAACATCTTCATAATGGCTAAAGCTCAGTTGGAAGGGCGCCAGCACATTAACCCCGAGGTCACAGGTTCAAATCCTGTTCTAGTCAATTTTTCTTTAATGCACTCCAAAATTAATTCAAATGCTTCCATGTTACAGATTTCTGATCTTGTGGTTTGGTAGTTGGAATTAAATCCATTATTCAACCTTGACAAATACTCAGTCTGTGTCGGAATTGACAGCTCTGGCTACAGATCTGGCTACAGCTCTGGCTACAGCTCTGGCTGCACCACCGAGTCAATGTGAGTTGAAGCATAGGGTACCCTTAGCAACAGCCGCAGTCCCAGTCGCAGCCGCACCTGCCAATTTGAACTGCATGTTGATTGCTGAGTGACTCGTATCCCTAAGTAGAAGGCACTGTACTCATATCATTTAATTATCAATAAAATATCGATATTATATAATATTTACTGTATATTGTCGAATTTCTTTTGGGGGCTAATCATTTTTCCCACAGCTATTGTTGCAAAGTTGTTTTAATTTGTTACATTAATAAATCAAATAAGTTGTTTTCAAATATAATAATGAAATAACCAGCAATAAAACAAGGGTGAAATTAAATATTTTTTCAACAAGCTGAGACATCATTATACATACGAAGCTGGAACCCATACCGTTCTAACCGTCTAACAACACGCCAACGCACATATCCACATTAAAACCCCAACAACAAGTCCTTTTTTTTCCTTTTTTTTAAGGCACTTAAATTATTAACACAAGCAACCGACAGTGGACTTAAGAATGTCCATGGCTATCACACCGCAGATCCACCTGCTGTTTCCTCTTGCGTCTAACGCACAAGAGGAAATGGAAGTACAATATACAAAACCGATCATCAGGATGCTTTCACTGTGGCTTCCCTGTCCCGCACTCCACCATTAATAAAGATGGCTATTTTCTCCTGGGAGACAAAAGACCAAGGTTCGGTATGTTGCCAGTTACGCAAGTGGGTCAGCTCCCCCAGCTGGGCAATCTAGCTCCCTGAAAAGGTGTGGTTATTTCGGGATGAGGTTCCTGCGTCAAAAGGTGACGTCAAAACACAGACTGTCCTGAACCTTTATGTCTAGGTGTCATTGGATCCAGTCTACTCACAGGTGTCGTGACCTTTAACCTCATACCAATCCTGTTCAATATCCTACTCCAATGCATCAACTCAGTTAGACAACTCCATTTAAAAACTAAATCATCATAAGTTATTTCATTTAGGCCTATGTGGTATCTGACCATACAAAAGAAGACGGTTATCAGACTAGTCTAGTAGCACTGACATTGATATTCAAGTTCATGTATACAACGTAAAAGAGCCAGCCTACAATTTGTCCAGCCTCCATGTGGGTTTGATCCGAGTTGTCACCATGAAAGAGAACCTCACATAGCATGAGGCAGATGACACAGAACAAAAGGAAAATAACACTGACGTCTTGCATGACGTCACAAGACGTCAAACTTGATTTAAATATCTAATTGATGATGATGATGTGTTTGTATATGAGAAAACTGAGATGCGACTAAATTTAGACATGTTCAATAGCCTATGTTATCGCATGCAGTTGATTTATGTACAAATACCATATCATATACAGTGTACAAACGTCATCTTTTGTAATCTTAACTTACATGTAGGCGCACAGAAGCTATGATTATGCGTATAAAAACACAATTTCATTATCTCCGTACACATACACATTTTCAAGAATGATGTAGACTATATTTTTAATTCCAGTGATTTCCTGTATAATTTTCAATCGTACAAGATACAATGGTCTTCCAATCCCATGTGGAAACAGACAAATCCCATTTCACACTGTCAAGATTTCAACCTCAAAAACGTCGTCTACTTTCATTGTACAACAGAGATTTGTTTGACCGTGATACTGTGGGGGCAAGGATGACACTGTTTGGGTTGAACAGAGCTTCTAGCTACATTAATATAATGACAAGGGACATTTCCCCACTTAAAAAACCGACCCAAAATACAGACAACCCTTAATCATCAAGAAACTCTGTCGTTCCTTTTTCGCTGAGGGCCACCAAGATGACGATCTCTTGTCAGTCTATGACTGCAACAAACCCCCGCCTATATGAAAAACACCTTGCAGGCAGAGTACGATGCACTTTTAAATATGGCAAGCTTCACTAAGCCGCCTGCGACAAGGGAGCTGGGGAGTACAAGGCAGCTTGCAAACCTCAAGGTCAGTGTAAAGATGTCATATTAATCAAGTTGTAAGTTTATTAGGCAATCATTATAACCAGAGAGTCTTGTTGGTCGACAGCAACCAACTGGTACCCTAACGGTGGCTGGTTCCATAGGTATCTACATATCATGGCCCAGGATTGGAGTTAATTAGAATAAGCGATAGATCTGTGCAGACGACTTGAGTGGGCGTGTGTTGGGATTTTTTGTTTTGTCTTTGGATGGTGGGAGGTTGGCAGCAAGGCCCAGTCAGTGTGATGTATCAACGCGTGGGGAATTGACATGAAACAAGGCTCCCAAGATGGTTTGCACTTGTGCATGTTCCTGTTTATGCTGCGTCAGATCTGATGGCTTCAGTGTTGATGATGGTGGCATGATGATGATAACACTGAGTGGGTTTGGGGCTAGTCTGTGGGAGGAATAAGAGGTTCAGAGGTAACGTCTTAGAGGCCTCCTGAGAAAGATTTCACTATCTCCTCTCTGCCTCTTCTCTTGGCTCTATTTTGGGTCAGATATTCTAGGCCAAAAAAACACGTTACAAAATACCGCACTTGTTAAAGTAGCAATGTATATCACATTGAAAAACAACAAGTTCCCAAAGCTTAACCTAGACTTCATGAACATCATTTTTAGCAATCAAAACTTGTATAATTTTGACCACCCACAGTTCCTAAAAACCTGGGGATGGGGATAACTCTAAGATGAGATGACAAAAATCATTTTAATTTGACGGGAGGGGGGGGGAGTAGATACGGCGCTGGCGTAGAAGTGTCAGAGGGACTACTCAGTTAATAAATATCGGCAAGATATATCAGTGATGACAAGCGTCATGATTATCACAATACCCCCTGCAGATTACTAAGGTTCTACTATTGACATGGACACGTGTGAGCAGTGTTAGAAATCACAGTAGAGGCACCGCTTGTCATGAGCCTTAATAAGATGACTACAACATTTTCTTATTATGTCGCCCTGGTAACTGCTAGAACCCGGCCTCACACCTACCGCCCCCCCCCCTTCTCTCCATGTTCCATCCATCATTAAAGATGCTAAAGATCATGCGTAGAACTGATAAACATCAGGAAATAGATCTGTTGCTATTGTTTCTGAAAAAGAATGTTTATATAAACCTGTGATCCTTTCTCTTTCTAGAAAATTGTGTCTTGTAGAAATTACAATGCCTGATGATGCAATTGAAGTTATTGTGGGGGTTTTTTTTTATCCAAAACAAGAACAGAGAACTGAAACGGTGATTTGAATTGTTTAAAAAAAAAATTAGCAATCCATTTGGAAACATCAGTGATGTAGATTTGACAAAAGTAAACATTTAATTACTGGAAAATAAAGAATACGTGTAAAGCTGGGGCCTAGGTTTCCTTTTGATCTTGAAGAAAACTCCCTGAAAACAAACCAGGCTCCGAGTGCCGCAGGATTTACAACCTCTCTACATCAAGACAAATACTAAAGTACAAGTTTACATCACAGTATGGGCTCCTCCGATCTGTCTCTTTCCCTCAATGTCTTTCTCACTTCTTCCAAAAAAACATTCAGAAATCATTTAAACTCATGAGGAATCACCAAGCATACGTGCCACATATTCTCAAGTAAAAAAGAAACATAATCTGTACTTCAGTTGACATACGTGATGACAAATACATTGTATATTCTGAGAAAGATAACAGGGGATCTGAACAAATGTAGGTTTATTCTTGATATTGTATATTAAATTAGATTTGTGAGGCTTGCTCTCTACAATTTCACCATACGCGTTTCGATATTTGGAACCTTACAAAGGTTCATCAATTGACCCGGTTTCTGCCATTTTGGAATGTTCCATTTTGATTAGGGGGTACAAAACTGGAACCGCTCCCTCAACCACAATACAAATTTGCATCAATTGGCCTTTAGTAACCTGTAGCTGACTCGTAAATAAATGCAGAATAAAGTTTTCAAAGGTTAATGCACTAGAAAAACACTTAACTGATAGTAATTGTAACTTTAAAACTGACAGAATAATAAATATGTCAAGTGACCAGGTGGCAATTAGTCCCTTAAATTAAGATTTAGTTCCCTCCAAAAATCAAATATAAATCAGTAGATCCAAACGCAAAATAAAGGTTTAAAAAAAAAAAAATACAGATTTTTTTATTGCCATTTTGGAAAGATGCTGAAGACAATTCTGTGATCATTCTTTCATCAAGTCAATTCTCAAACATATCTGTTCACATCCTGAAAATATTAAACCAATTTTGAAACAAAATAATGATTACTAACCCAAAGGACTTGCCTAGATTAAAAAAAAAAATATAACAATAAAAGTACAAGGAGCAAACCGGACGTGATATTTACATAAATGAAGTAACTTTTGATGATCTTAATGAGAAATACACTTACATCTGCATAGATATATTTGCGGAAAATTTCATTGCCGAGAGCGAGTCTGTCTTCCGGCTGGGCAACTTCGTAGTCTTTCTGGAATGAGAAAAAAAACAAAAATTACTCAAGCAACAATTTATTTTATTACTCAAATAATGTCACATTGAACTTTCTGAATTACAGATGTTTCTGTTTGTTTTTCTGCTTGGTATGTTTGTTTACTGAATTTCTTACCGTGACGTGACAAAAAGGTTTTAAGCTTGACTTATTTGTGAAATTTACAACTTAAGAGGCTTTCATCTTACATCATCTGAGAGGAAATTTATCTAATCCTGACAAAAATTCTGATGACGATGTGTGCTTTATCATTTTTATTTTTTAATTTTATTACACATCCAACAGCGCAAGCACCTAATAACAGGATGAATAAGAGATGATGAAGAAATGTTCAGTTGAGATAAAACCCCCACACGGAGCCCGCCCACACAATCAGGTAGAGACTGAAAACCCAATCCACATGCAAGGCTCCAGTCTGAGGTGGGATTCGAACCGGGGTCCACAGAAGTAAAAGGCAGGGAAAGAAACAACTCGGCCAACCTGATCCCCTTCATATATCACAACAAGCTTTTAGAAATGATACACTAATTTCTCTAACAATCATTCAAACTATAGCATGTCTTTATTATATCAATGAAATACCACATTTTTTTCTGGCCTGGTCAAACACTGAACTTGACCCTCTGACACGGCGCAACATTCACCACCCAGCAAACCGCACACAAAAAAAAACCAATAGTGAAAATAATCATAATAATTTAATAAGTTCAACTGAGAGGAAATGAAACCCCGTCATTCCTGTAACTGATGCAGACAGAGAGATCTCCGATTGCCTAGTTGCCCGTATTTAACACGAGGACTTGATTTCACATCAGCATGCTGACTAGGTGTGCATTAAAGACAAGCATCCGAACGGTAATACACTGCATCAGAGCCAGTCTGATCAGAGCTGTAGAGGCACCAATCATTTCAAGGCGGTTAGATTTGTCTAATAATCTAACCGCTCGAACATGATTCCCTTTACAATTTGTCATCATAAAGAAGATTGTTTTTGATCTCCAGAAACTGTTTCCCTACACACATATTTTAAAGCAATCTTTGAAATTGAACTATTAATGAATGTACAGGCACACGTACATGTGTATGTACAGTATCTTGTATTGCATACCATACATTCAGGTAAATTAATGTCAAGTATTTACTTCCAACTCATTGGTACATTTACCATTGATTGAAAAATCTGCCAGCATCAGAAGGTTTGTTTCTCTCAGGGAATTACAATGTATTTCGTTCCACATTTTCAAAAAGAATTCTCCACTATCAATATGGATATATTTTAATGTAGACTTTCACACAGTTTGCAAACACTGCTTTTGTAATATGCGAAGCACCCAAAATTGTGCAGCTTTGTTTTTACTGATGTACACATACAGGCAGGTGCAAATGAATTTACTCAAGCGTTCCTTTTACACAAATAAATTCAACATCAGAAATACAAAACTTTTAATTTTTGAAATAAACCAAAGCAATCTACCTACAGTTTGACAAAAATGACAGTCTATTCTTAAGAGGGATTTTTGTCTCCCCTGAATAGCAAGAATGACGAAAGCCATCGTCCTTTCTCCGCGTACACGACATTACGCAAAGTGCACCTTAAGACAAAACCAGTCTTGGTCAACTGTCAACATTAAGAAGACAGAAAGGAAAAAAAAAGTGACAAATGCCCCATCCAGAAGACTGGAGAGCGAGGTATATTTATAGATCAGTATGTGATACAACCCACGCAGTCCTCTCCTCGCATCAGCTCCTTCATTCCCTCACATCTTCCCCAGCAGCCCAATCAGTTTCTCAGACTCTAGAACCCAGGATGACGACAACGATGCGGGTTCAATCCCAGGGTATGGGGTCAAAGGTCAGTTGGAGATGTAATAACAGATCACACATAATCCCTGGTTATTATTCTCTGTGGTTGACTGTGCGGTTATGCTGGCCGGATTTGTTTGGCTGACGGGGATTACATAGTACTTCATCTTCCTCACAAAATAAAGTTGTTGTTTTGGAATATATATTTTTTTTTAATTCAGATGGTTGGTTGGCTCCAGTCTATGATTGAAATACTATTGAGTTTGTAACAACTGAACGCATTAATCATCTATTCATTAAACCTATGTTTCTTATTTGAGTTTCACATGAAGTCCACATCCTCCTTTTGATACCATTGCTTTAAGATGAACTCTGAAGACTGAATGTACAAACTGTACTTTAAGGAAAGGAGCGTTGGTTTTTCTTGCTCCACGGCTTAAACACAATCTTTTTAAATCAGGTATTTCTTCAATGTCTGTTCCAGCTGTTCGGTGTTGCTGATGAATGAACCTGTATGTACTGTCCTAATATCTTCATTCCATCATGTTTTATTTTGGATTCTTTTCCACCTGTATCCAGTGAGTAAACTCTTTGTCTCAATTCATTTCAACCCAATTCCACATGATAAGAATTAATCTATAAATTTATGAATTTCATGTACATACATGAAAACAGCATTTATTTATAAAGTCAGTGTTAATTTTGGCCCTGCGTGCTAGATTTGAAGCATCGTTGAAATTGTTATCATCTATTGTTTATTTTTTGTTTGTTTTTTAATGCAGATACATCTAATTTCTTTTTTGCATTTTACTTTCTTTGTAGGAGGTCCTTAAAAACAGCGGCGTAGCCAAGGGATGGTCTAGGTGGGGACGTGCCCCCCACAAATTTCCCTTGCCCCCCCATAAAAACAATTCAGATACATGTAATTACTTAAAAGACATGGTGCCTGCCCCCCCCCCCCCCCCACTGAAAAGCAATGCCTCCCCCTGTGCCCCCACATCAAAAAAATCCTGGCAACGTCGCTGCTTAAACAGAGCAGAATGTTTGTTTGTTTATTTGTTTGTTTGGGGGTTATTTACTAGGCTCCCCTGTTTAGGAAAAAACTGCAAAATAGAATAATTAAGAAATAAAATGATCATCTGTTAACTTGTCTGGCTACAAGTGATGTTATTTAAATGTGTTGTTTGTTACAAGTGTTGTTTACAAGTGTAAACAAAAAGCGTTTCGGGTCGAAGGTCGGAACCCCTAAAAATTGACTGCAGAATTTAATAGCATTTTGGCTAAAACCCATCCAGAATTCTTCAGAATTTGAAGGTTGAGGGCAATCTCTTGTTACATTTTTACTGAATAATTTGACACATTGAATTGTCCTTTGACATGCTCTAGAACAAGCTGCATAACTAATGAGCTCTGGGTATGATCACACCTCTGTACAAGTCGGAGGTGGGAGTGGTTCCTTTGCCAGCTTCGGCATCAATTTTTTGAGCTAAGGGCGGGTCAAAGGTCACAGATTTCATACTTACAACTGCATCCAAGAAATTGATAGCTCTCTGATGATACTCATTTTTATGACAAAAGTTTCTGAATAGTGCACATCCAATGGGCTGCTCTTCACATATACTGTTAAAATTTCTATCTGTAAATAGAAAAAGAAAGAAAGATTAAGAGGATTATAAGTATTTATCTCAATCTCATTACGACAACGGGCCAGGGGATGTACACATTCATGGCGAAAATTGCTGGAGAACAAGCTCTGACACCTTAGTGATGCACAACGTGATTAAGACTCTATTGTGTTATGTACTGCTCCAACCATGTTCATCATCGTCTCACAAGTTGGGGGGCAAAAAAATCACACGCTCCGTGAAACTTCATCACGCCTGTAACTGATTGATCCAAGAAGTGAAGAAGCGAAAAGGGGGGGGGGTTGGTGTGGGACTAGGGTGGAGGGAGACAGGATAAGACTGTCGACATGTCAGCAAGCAGCTTGGCTGAGATGAGACATGAGGAACTACGAGGTACGCATGTAGTACGTGTGTATCTGAAGATGAACCATGGCCGACTTGGGAATGGCTCAATGATCAACTCCTCATGTTCATTACATCTTTCACAATTAGTAACTTCTGCTGTTGTTGGCTGAACTTTTGAGAAAATGCCAGGTTGCGTCGTGTGGTATGACAAGAGATTATGTGGTACACCCACATTGAGTATAAACAAATAAAAGTGCCAATAGCCAAGTTGCAAACGAGAAGGAAATTTATGTCCTTGTGATCGGATTTCAACACAAGATGAAATGGTATGGTATAAAATATTTACATCAATCAACCTGTACAAGCGTAATAGGTTTTCCAGAACCATTTCAAATGCTTCATAACCTTACAAGACCAAAACATTTCATAGAAATACCAGTTCTCCGTATTCCATAGAAGCAAGTAAAGGCTGGCTATAACTTAGCACATGTCCTATGATGTTTCAATTGCTAACCCATGCTATACTTGTCAGATCAGTTTGTTCAAGGTGATAGCAGTTGAGCATAGGATACTTAGTTCTAATACCAACATAGTATAATGCAGGCCCTAACTTGCACAATACATGCACAATGTCATTTACAATACAAGTACATACTGGTAGATTGTCTGAGTTTGTGAACACTGTACATTGTACAACAATGCTTGTTCACCAACACCTCAACATACCTGCCTTTCACAATGAGATCATTAATGCAGTAAGTGAACCAGAGCCACAACATTATATGAATGACAATTGTTAACTGTTCAGGGTCACGTTAAGGAACTCCCTCCTACTGAAAAGTGACACTCGATACAAAAATAGTCTGCAAGTGGACAACAATACCATATTAGGATTCATAGTTCAACAAGTAAAGAAGCGTTTCTTGAACAGCTTATATATTTTTGCAATACAGCGCTAGTCTTAGAGCGTATTAAACACTTTTTTGGAACCTTGGATTCCCACTCTAACAGTGCCCCCCCCCCCCACCACCAACACTAGCCAAATACTAGTGACAAAAATCAGTCGAGCTTCTCTCCAAGTGGTCCAAGCTGGCTAGTTCAGCATTTAAAAACATCCCTATGAAATATGGATCAGTCAAAAGGCTGGCAGACAAGATAACTAGTCACTGAAAAAGTTGATGGTAAACCCTGGCTACTGCACAATGCTCTTAATTCACTGGTACCACAGAACGCCACGACGTACCCTACCCTTCCGGGCTAGCATTGGGTGCATGGGTTTCTTCTGTTAGTACAGCTAGAGTATCAGGAAACCCCATGGCTTGTGTCCTGAGTCTCCACAGTCTCCTGTGGAATTTTGTGGGGGGCGGGGACGTCTTGTGAAGGAGTGTATCGATAATAACAGGGTTTTTTTAATGTGTGAAGGAAACAAAACCTTTCGCAGGTCCCAAAGTTCAAATACATGCAAGAGATGCACTGTCTATGCTCAATTTTATGAGGAAATTACAACTACTTCCAATGTATGTGGTGAAAATAGACAGTACAATATTAGAGATAGGAAGTACATGTACATGTATCACAGATGTACCAAACTAACCTATTTGTTGGATAATCAATGTGGCACTTTGTGCTTCCACATACTATGCTACAGTTTGCACAGTAAGTACACAATATACGTGTGCCCGTTGTAACAACATACACGTAGGGCCACTCCCTTCTAAGATGGCAGCCCTCTTGCCAAGAAGTGGCCATAATTTAATGATGCCACTCTGGTTTGGTAATAACAATTTAACTGGATAACATAGATAATAGCATTCATCCCTCCCACCCCCCCCCCCCTCCCGGAACACAACCAACTATGCTACAGGGACTGACTCAACGCAGTTGAATCATTCGTAATGTAATAAAGACCAGTGTTGTCTGCAAGACACGGCTGGAATTTGCCATGCCTGGTTACCGTACATGAGTACCAGGCACTTTGGCCATGCTTAAAATTTGACATTCCCGTAGCATAATAAGCGTTACAAGATGTTGTGGTTAGAAGCCTTTTGCATACTGTCCACCTCCAGTCATTTGCAGTCCAGAAAAAAAACATTACAATCGGACAAACACTGCTTTGTAAAACTGTACGAATGTAAATTTGTAGACACTGTGTCTTCATCCAGGAAGTAAATGCAAAAATCCAACCCATCATTTTTTTTTTATTTTGGGGTGAGTTTTATTCATGCTTCAGCGAACACCATCAAATTCTCCAGCCTGTTACGGTTGTACGAGCAGAATCAACCATGGTGACGTCAATGCATAAACCGCATGGCTTTGGTAATAATGCACAACTTACAATACAGCCAGCTGAAAATTGACAGGGAACAATAAGAAATGAAGGGAATGACTGAGTACTGGGGAAGACCAGACCGACCTTGCTGCCATTGTCAAAAACACATCGCCAACAGATTTCTTGTAGCCACTGTTTATCATGTCGTTTTATTAGAAGAGAGCACAGGTTATGTATCTGCATCCGAGTAAAGCCATCTTGTTTTTGTCTCATTGAAACCAATATAATCCAAAGCAAGGCTGGAAGAAATATTAGACTGGCTCCGTTTTGGTACAGCGATAATCAGTATTCATGGTCGTTACATCACACAGGGAACATGACCTAGATTGTGGAAGCTTTAATATTAAGATCTATACTGCACAGGCTCAGACCACTCAAGTACTGCATGCAAAATGCATTAAATGAAATGTAGCCCTACAATACAGTTATAATGCATACTTATGTACTGCACATGATACTGTAGTGCAAGCTTGTGAATTGGACTCTTTGTACAGCACATATTCTGCAAATTTTATTTAATTTCATGCCATGTGAGACCAACGATGTCTTGACACCTTCCCTATCAACCAATCCACACTACACAATGTCACTTGACTTATGTCATGAAAAATAGAGAAAAATATAATCGATTAACAAAAGACAAATAGACGAAACGTAGCTCTAAAACAGAAACAAATTGATGTAGAGTTGTACACATTTACAGAGTGCATACACTGTGAATATTTACAATATGCCTCTGATGATGTTCCATTACACAAATCCTAAACCATAAGCAACTACAGTCGACAACAAGGAGATATTCCTTGCAACAACAACAAAAACACTCACAAAATGCAAACATTTTTTTAAATTAAACACAACCAAAAACATCAAATCATAGCACCCCTGCACACTCAACCTCTTATTTTTTAAATTCACCAAGAAATTATGTTCCGGGCGAAAAAATCCAGCTATTCTATTGCCTCAATCTTGCCTGGTCAAACAGATAAAAAAGATCCACCGCAGACTGCAATATCTTTGTGGAGCACAATATCGTAGTTACCATGACTGCACTATTACTGGTAATTTTTCCATCCCAAGTCTGTGACCTTATTAATCCATCAGGAGTATTCAGGCTCTGCCTAACAGGAAGATGAAGACGGGGGAACGGAGAAGGCCACCAAACTGAAAGAGAAACAAGCATCTGCCATGGGCAAATCTTTGATGTCGTCGTGATTGCGACGACGGGGAAAACACGGGCATGATGTCTCTGCTTGCGTCTCTTCGCTTGAGTGAACCACGCACTAGGAAAACCAGCCAGACTGGAAGGTTAGACTGAGGATAAGTCATGTGGTTATTGTTCAAATTACCATCACAATAATGACGATGATTGATGTGGTGATGGCATCTTGTTATGACATTACAAAAGCAGCTTTCTTTTAAGAAAAGTCACCACCTGTTTTGGGTTTTCAAATATTATTGTATGTAATTTGGCAAACCCTTGTAATGTACATTTTGAAAAGTAACGGAAGAAGCTGTTTTTTATAATGGTTTGTTTACTCTAAGACATTGTACAAGGATGGATTTCCTTCGTGTTGATCTTGATGCCCAGGATAAACGTATCCCAAAATATCCTAATTGATTGGCAATTCTGTTAAAGAAGCCAAAGATGCCCCGACAGCAGACTATATCAGTTAGGAAATCTCTAACCAAGGATGCTTGCTATGAACCAACAAACACCAGAGCAATTCACAACTCTTCCACAATGAATTTTGCGTGTTTCTTTTGAGTTCAATATCTGCCAATGACTTCATGAAATTCAAATGCTAAAGCCATTAAGAACCTTCCTCATCTCAAACCTAGCATGATACTCCCCCAGATGAAGTTAAAATTCCCAACCGCAAACCTCCCCCCCCCCACACCACCACCAAACTTTATTCTTTCTTTTTTGACATCAGAGATAATCTGTCGCCTGTGAGCCAATCACTGTCACACAAGATGTCCATTATAAATCCATTCTAAAATTAAGGATATTTGGAAACTTGCAGAGATGGAGTCAACGTAAGTCACTAATTGACACCTGTCATTCTAATCTTCTACTTGGTGATGTGTAAAGTGCATGTATGACAAAAAAGACAAAACCTTGTGTAACAAAAAAAAATTGTAACGGCATTTGTTCCTTTTTTTTCTCTAGGACAATATTCCTATATTAGTTCATCATTCGTTAAAACTTCCTATGCATTGTATGAAATTTGTTAAAAGAAAGCGAAATTAAGTATTTGTTCTTGGTTAACCTTTCAATTCTGCTGTCTCTGACTGATTGACCCCTTACAGGGTACCAGCAAACATTTACAGTGTGTCCATGAACCCAGTGTGACACCAGTGTACAATCCCATACACAGAATGGACACCATCTCTTCATGTATTTAAATAATGGTCTACACTGCCAACTGCCCCCGCCCCCCCCCCCCACGCATCCAAACTTAATTCTTTGTTTTTGACATCAGAGATAATCTGTCGACTGTGAGCCATCAAGCCGATACTTATTGCTCAATTAGGAGAATCAAAAAAGAGCTAAAACGGCATTTGTAATTTGTATTTTAAATATGTAAGTATTCTGTACCATTACTGCTAATGCTGTACCAGCCCTGGAATTCATGGCTATTTTCATTTTGCAAATGGCACTTCCATTGGAAAATCTACGGGGAACTTTTAAAGGGGCACCAAGGCCAGGACCAGGGCAACAGAGGACATGGTCTCTGTGGCCACCGTGTTACTCCAGGCTTGCTGTACGGGTATAAAGTTCAAAGGTCAAAGGGGAAGTACATGTCAAAGTCAGTTTTGAATTTACATGTACATACAATGTATGCACAGTAAGGCTGTGTCCAAATCAAGGGACACTGGCTACGGCTACGGCTCTCAGCCTACGGCTACGGCTCTAAGCATCAGTGACAACACTGCAGAATGTTTTTTTATTTTCAGCACAGCCATAGCCACTACTGTCAATTCAGGCATAGCCTAAGGTACAATTTTGATGGGGATTGCATAATAACAAACAGGTTTACATATTCACTGAATTCTACACTGAACCGCAGGCCAGAGGCCAGTGATTGTAGCATCGGGCCAGTAAACTCATGACCAGACAAGTCCGGTGGACTTGTGTTGTTCAACTCATTAACAATACCTCACTCTGGTCTTAAACAAAAACAAATGATGTATAAATGTTGACTTTGGGTCTTATAAATACCTTTCAATTCTGTTGAGTAACAAAGTACAGGCCCTACTTAGTACGAAAGACAAATGAGATCAATCTACTCTTACATGTCTTAGTGTTTGTTAAAAAAAAAAAAGTTAAAATGAATGTTAAACTGTGTCACAAAGGTTTTTCTCTTTTTGAATCTGGTATTGTAAAACAAAATTCTGGTCCTGTGAATATTATAAGCTACAAGCCCTGCGGTCTTCTGGATTTTCCCTCAAACTCCAGCCCTGATATTATGTCTCTTCTTTGTATCTGCCGATATATACGTATATTTTGGGGCACAGAGCCAGCACAGCAGGTGACTTGAAAAGCCAACCTACATTGTATTTTTAGTAATAAAAGAAGAATACATTTGTCAGAATTCACTCGGCGGTAACATGTTCACATGTACCATCACAAAAATAGAAAAAAGCAATCAGCAAACAGATCAGAATGGGTGGGCATCTCTAGCCAATCACACACACGGATGTAAACAATCAACTAGATACCACGGCAAATTCATGAAGGAAATTAAAAATCAAATTAATGAAATGTTCTGCCGTGTGGCACAGCCAAAATTTAACCTTTTCTTCATTGTGCCGATCACAGAGTTATTCGATTAAAACTATTTTCGATCTCAAATTGTCAGCTTGGGTTGTTGCCGACAAGTGCCTATCAGTAGCTGTTATGAACATGTATACTGAATGTGAATGGTTAATCATACATTACATGCTGATTTATGTGAACAGTATAGATCTGAAAGGTACAGACTGTACATCCGTAGGCTTGATGCTCCATGAAGGCACCAGAGGCAAATTGCCTCCATGCCCCGGGCCACTGCCTTGGTGCCCCTTGAACTGTTCCGGTAGAAATTTAAATTTCCTCACAAATAGAGGTAAAACTGTCTTGCCCCTACAAAATTGAAGCATCAGGCCTGTGTTCCAATCAAGAGCATGAATTTCAGGGGGGGGGGAGAGGGAGGGGGAGGGGAGGGGGAGGGGGGAGTGAAGGACCATGTGGACTTGTATTTTTAATGAACCACAAATATTTATTCTGATCAAATAAAACTTCTCTGAGTATCTTCAACTGCTATAAAACGGAGATAGACACAGAAAGCGTATTTAAATCTGGCCTTTGGCAATACCAGCAAGTATTTTCCATTACTGTCATGACTGTGGAAGAAAAAAAACGATTTACAAAAAAATTTCAATGTGCCCACATAAAAGTATGTGTGACTCAAGAGAGAGTATGGCCTCAAATGTCATGATTTTATTGCTCACATCTAGAATTTCAATGTTTCTATAAAAAACCTCCCTGGATAAACAAAATACGCTTTCAAATGTTTGCCATCGTAGTTCATATCATCCCATTAAATCTGTTAAAAAACAACTGAGTAACTGGTAAAGCTGAAAATATTTTTAACTAAAATCAAATCTAGTGACGATTTAAAAAGAAAACTGTCATCAGGTCAATATTGCACCGTTCAGTAAAATACTTTGTTATTATATTGAATATCTTAAAATAAAATACAACAACCAAATATTTCTAGAATGTCCACTAATTCAATAATTTGTCCGTTTCATTTTTTTACCAATATTGTAAATACTTAACTCCATCTTCTAAACTTTGCTGTCATAAAGGGTTTTGTATTTCTTTGAATACGAAACAAAGTAAAGATTTCTTGATTGATTTTGAAACTTATTTAGATTGAGTTCAAGAGTCATCTTTTCTTGCATAACTTCCATGCATAAACTGTAAGGTCCTCATCATCACATCCAGCATTTTTTACAAGCAACCTACTTGACTGTGTGCAAAATGAGCACTTAAAGGGTCATGAAATGTCTTTTTTTGTTTAATGCAATCCTTGGAAATGCACCTTTGTGTGGCATTTAACCTTATTTCAAATGTTCATTTTGCCATTTTCAAGGGTATGTTGGTGTTTTGTATGTGGCTTTTTTTTTGCTCATGCAAATTTCCATATTCATGAGCAAAAGTGTGATGTCATATCAGGCAGAAATCTCAATGTTCCAATTAGTCTATGCACAAAAGGTTGACAGAATTTAGAATATTTCACTGTCGTAAACCTTCTTTTCCTTATTGTGTCAGTTCATGACAGTAAGCCAATGAGTAAACAAAGTTTTGGGTTCACAATTTCATGAATTTCAACACAAAACCATAGTGTCTCCCTGAAATGACATCACAGCAACAGCGCCCTCAGTTGTCTGGAAAGCGTTGACATTTTTTTGTTTAAAGAAGTGCACTTTTCAGTAAAATTAATACTAAAGGTATGTCAATTACATGTAGTTTTCATATAATTAAGGGGATTAGAAAGTTCCACAAAAATAGGTTCCTAAGAAATATTCACTTCAGGGGCGCTTTAAGTAGCATAGGAACAAAATTACTAACAGTGCCTTACTTTCTCATAGAAAATTATGTTCAAATTGAAAGGTGAATGCTGTTATTATAATCTTTTATGGAGATTAACTCGAATTGGTTGCATGTCAATTGCCAAGTGTGACATGGCCTTCAACAAAACACACGTAAAGTCAGCAAGTCTCTTGTTTAAAATACAAGCCTCGTGATATCCAAACAATTTGATATATTTTTTCGGACTTGTTCCTTGCATAAAAGTTAACAGTGTATACTTGATTCATGTCATCTGATCCAACCCATCCTTCATCTATTTCAGATGTTTTAATTAATACCCTGCTGGCCTCAATCTATGCAGTTCACTAAACTCCCTAAGAATGAAGACAGTTGGCATAGCTAGCATAGAATGAGGCCGCATGTGGAGTGCTACACAAGGGTTACGTTAGGCCTGCAGGTACATTACTGGAATGAGACCAACGGCTTAAAGGGAACCTAACGCATCAATCATCGGTCCAGAATTCACTACTGAACGTCCTATAGACAATCAATTTAAGTACAATGATCCTTTGTTGAGAATTGGAGCCATTTCAATTCAAGATTACCGAGACAGTGGCTGCAGTCTTGTGATAACAATTTGTTACTTCATGAACGTCGGCAAGTCTCTTGTTTAAATCGTACATACAAGTCTCACTGTTTAAATTGTACGTACAAGTCTCTTGTTTAAATCGTACGTACAAGTCTCTTGTTTAAATCGTACGTACAAGTCTCTTGTTTAAAGAGACTTATACGTACGATTTAACCAAGAGACTTGTACGTACGATTTAAACAGTGATTTAAACAAGTCCCTTGTTTAAATCGTACGTACAAGTCTCTTGCATAAATCGTACGTGCATATCACATCAAACTAACTTTTATCTCTCAAACTCGGGCCGGAGGGGTTTAGAAAGTTTCTTTTTCTCCCTAATCCAACCCTCGGTCTCAACACCAACAATGATCTCAGCCACATGTTTTGTAGCACCATCACCCTACAAATATAGGACTAGATTTAGTCATTGGACATGGAGACCACAACATCTGTTGACCTGGTCTTGGCCTTTGTGCCCCTTCAAAATACTCTCAATTTTGTTTTAGATGTTAGACAATCTGATTTTCCTCTAATAGTAAATGCTTTCTCTTTCCCCTTAGGAGTAAAATTCCAGGCCTGTAAACAACTTCACAGGGTTTGAGTTTCAACAACATCTCTTCTAAAATACAGGTCTTGTAGAAGACAGTGAAATCTTACTGGACCAGAATATTTTACAAGATCAAATAATTTTCTTTCTCTTTTAATATTTGCTGAACTTTTAGGAGGCGATTTGGACAAAGTTTAAGTACGGATCGATAAATCTTTACAAAGTACACAAGTGTTTGGGAAAACACACAAGTGCTGGACTTGTTGGGCTGTGACGTTCCTGGCCTAATGCTTAAATTACTAGAATCTGGACGGTCCACTGAGTATTTCAAGCCCCGATCCCAACTTCATAGATCTGCTTAACTGGATGCGGCCGCGGTTTTTTCAATTTTTCCCATCCAACCAGACGGGATTATTTTCTTAGAAGTGCCGGAACCATTTTGCTTTGAGAGTACTGCTGGCACAAAAAGACCTTGGCTTGACAAAGCCAAGAAAACAAAGATTCTCTTTATTGCACTGGGATTTCTGTTTTCTTTATCGAGAAAATGTCAAATTCACGCACTGTGAATTGCAAAACCTTGGCCGTTTGCCAAAGCCTATGATTGATACTAAATCCAGAATCACGACTGGATCCTGGTTCACTCTGACTTCCCTCCATTGAGCCGAAATACAATGAATGAACAATGGTGGAACCCTCTCTATGTCTCGTAATCCTCTTCTTGGAACAGAAGGACAAAGGTCTGGAATCGGGATTACACAATAAAGCCCGCACAATAGTCAAAAACCAGCAAAATACTGAGCACCATCTTCCCTGTTTGTGTGGGTGAAATGAAGCATTACAGGGCATGTGCATGCTCTGTGCTTCCCCAGTACTGGAATGTCCAGGCGAGCTTTGTTCCGGTATTCCGATTCCCGTTTGCTGGGTTCAAAACAAAAATTGTGGATACACGTCAGCCGGCGCCAACTGGTAAAGAACAAAAAGTAGCTAAGCACAAAAAAATCCTGCTTACCAGATTAAGGTAACCCTTATCAAGTCTTTGTGTAAGAATTTGACAATCATACTGTACCTATAGTTTCCCTGAGGTCTTGACACAATGAAATATGAGGGAATTTAAGAATTTGCTTCCACTTCTTGCTCCGCCCCTTCCTTTTACCACCTCCACCTGCAACAGAGGAACAAAACAAAAAACAAAACTCTAAGTTAGTAAATCAGAATACAAGAATCTATGAGGTTCAGGAAGGTTTTGTTTTTAGTAAATGTACTTAGAAAAATCACATCTATCAATACAATAACTGTCCAATATAAATATGTTGCTGAGTTAAAATTGTGGTTTAGTCTCGCTGTTCACAGACAGTTTGAAAATAGCTGATATTAAACAAAAATTAGGGAGTTTTTTTATTTTAGAAATATTTTACAAATACACATATGTACATTGATTTGTTTTTATCTCTTTAATCAAGCCTCTGAATCTATGATAAGAACTTAACGTAATGTCAACCGCAGGAATAACATCTTATATCACATGATCATGTAGGAACTTCAAGTGCGAAGACTGTCGCTCTGACACCCATGCCCCAATCCGACAGCAATTAAATATTAACAGAACCTATGCATTAACTGAACTCCTTCCAGTCCTGGTGCATCCAGAAAGGTAAAGCCATTCTGGATTGATTCACACTACGCTGCATTCGTAAATAGATTTCACACACACGTCTGGAGGGACACCTCATATGAGATGTGGCCGGCGGAGCCCCTGGTCAGCCAGGGTCTGTTGACCATTGACCACACTCGCTGACCTCTTGATTAGGATGTTACACTGTTTTTCATGGGTCATCTAATGTCTTATAAATACCATTTGAAACTGGATACATTCAATTGCATCATTTGGACCGTACAGTGAATAAAGAACAGGTTCAAATACACAAAGGGTGTAACGGTAAACCAACGAGAAAATGCATCTGGCATTGGCAAGAACATGATGGGTCATGAATATGGCCCCGAGATGGGTTGAGTCATGTATTTATTTACAACAGTTAAATTAAATGCTACGACCCAAAGCTGACTTTTAAGGAACATTTGACGATACATTTCAGGCAAAAATGTCAATCTTTGAGTGCTGTTGATTAATTTCAATTAGCGCATTCTTTTTAGAGAGAAATTGATTGATGTTTTGTTTTACTTTGAACTCAATGAAATTTTACCCATATTTTCCAGGTAATGTTATTCAAATTCACATTATAATTTTAATAATATTTAAGAAATCGAATAAATAACTCTTATTTATATTATTTGGTTGAATCGGTTGAATACTTTTCCTTAATACTGCACTTAGGATCTTCAATAAAACTGACATTTATAAACATTTAAAATACTTAAAAATAGAATCAAATCGGGCCTGATTCTTTGTTCTTGTAAGGGTGAGGCAGTCTTTCCTCAGTAAAGACATGAAGGCAGAAATAATACAGGGCACCTCTAAGAAGGAAGTTTTCATTTTTCCTCTGAAAAATTTCATTGCCTAGAGCTGTGAAGTAGCAGCCTGTAACAATGTCACATTTCAAACCCCTTTCACCTAAAAATGTGTGCATGTTCAGTAGAAATGTTATGTAGTTAGTTGTTGTTAAGCAGACAAGCTCAAATTATCGGCAGTATAAATGCAAACTACTAAGTTGTTAAACCATGGTTCAACATGGTTTCCACTTTCCACTCTAGCAGTTTCGAGATCATTAATGACCATTTTCTCTCCCCCCAACCATCCCCCCCCCCAAAAAAAAAAAATACAAAATAAAATAAAAGGAAGAAATAAAGCACCGACATGGTTGAGTTGTTTTGTATTTTATTGCTACATAGTGAACATTGTGACAGGGACTTCTTTCTGTTAAAGTTGCATGGCACAATTTTTTGCCGAAAGAAATTTGTTGTTTTTTTTGACAAAAAGCATACAAAATCTTTCACATATGCCACACACAATGCATAAAATACATGTAACATGCAAAATTGTTTGTACATGGCTGGTGGACATTAGATATAGTTGAATCCCGATTAACTAAACAACCACTTATCATTGGCGGATTTTTTATTGATCTTTTTTTTTGCAATTCTTTAAGTGAAAACTTTCTTGAATATATGAAAATAGCCAAATTTAAATCTAAAATTTGGGGTCAAATCGGCCAAAAATCGGATCTACATGTAGAGTCTTTAAGAATGGTTCAAGTAATTCTTGGAGTCTGTATTGATACAAAGGTGTCTAAATATTAATGGTTAAAAGGTCAACATCCAATCACCTTGGAACCTTTCTTTGTATTCATTATTTAAATTCACTTATTATAAAAATGAAGACATAAATTGATCACTTAAAAAAACGACCAACCACTAACGGGTGGTATTAATACAAAATGATCTGTTTTATATTTTCAGTGGTGAAAATGTCACTGATGGGAGAGGTGAGTGAGGTGTCTGTAAAGCAAAATAGTGAAGATGTAAAGCCTAACTGGAATTGAAGATTAACATATTTTACAGAACGGTTACCTGACAAAACACCATGTCTGAACATGGTGTTTTGTCAGGTCCAAGCCCATTTCCCAGAGACTAAAATGCAAGCCAGTTCCGGTGGAATTTGTACCTCCCCACCACCCCACGTTCCTTGTATGACATTTTCCTGGGAAAAACTAACACTTAATAGTTATTCAGAGTGTAAGCTTTATACAAAACATATCTTTTACTTCCCCAACACTGCACAATCTGTAAACTTGAAACTAAAGATTTAAAAAGTAACACAGATTGAAAGGATAATTGTGATCATCGCTAAGATTTCCTCTCCTTAGAAAACTATGGTCTGGGCTCAAATTAATGGAGCTGGCAAGCAGGCCAAATGAAGAAAGCAGACAACCAATCATTTTCATTTCAACATTGGGGCTTCACATTTGCTACGGGTAGTAATTAATTGGGTAGAATTTATTTCATGTCAAAACTTGCTGGACCAAATCATCGTAATAATCTAGCCGCAATTGTCTTTAGTGGCAAAAAACAATTTGTCACAGAACACATGTGCTGCTACACATCATAAATTTGTAAGCTCGGACATGAATTAACCGAGCTCAAATTTCCACTGGACAATATATTTACAATTGATGGTCTACTAAAAAGAATTTCCACATGATTTAAATTTGGCCATATTTCGTTATAAAAGACAGAAAGCGCTGAGGCGAAACAGTCAGGCAACCAATGTATTTATTCTTTCCCAAAACACCATTATGCTTGTGCTACACTCCCAATCGGTCGTAATTTATTACAAACTGCGTACATAGGGACTCCGATTCTGCAGTAGGCGGTGTTCAATCCAAGGCATGCATACTGTTCCATGTTAAAGGCAATTACCACTAGCATTACTGGATAGACACCATACATAAATATCAGGTCAAACTGATTTAGCTGTCAAAGATGTGTTCTTTTTATAGTTCTTTTTTTCTGTATTGTAGTGAACAATTTATTGAATGTTTTTCTTACTGCATGAATTCACAACATTTTGGAGAGAGTCAAAAAGCCAAGCTTGCTTTCCGTCGTCACACACTGGAATTAAATGAGGTTTCACACAAACAGCATTCTAAAAAGATAATCTACACATGCAATGTGTATTTAAATTTTAAAATTTGTTTTTGGTTTTTGGTTCTCAAAAATTTGGAAATGTTAAAAAAAATTGTTTTTGAGTGAAGGAATAGACCTTTATCATGGTGCAGCCATCTTGATTTTCTCCCATTCAAACCAATGTAACCAAACTGAGGCTGGAAGGGCAAATAGTCTGGTTCCTTTTAGTACAATGAATATGAGCATCTATTACTGTTACTGGATACAGACAACATGACCAAGATGGTGGCAGCATGATAAAGGTCTATTGAATGGAAAGCCAGTCAATATAAATTGCACATTTTATTATACTTTTTGTTAATTGTTTAAAGATGCATCGGCAGTTTTTCGCCGCTAGAAATGTTTTTAAAGAATTTCTTTCTCATACAAATTTTTACACATGGCGCTGTTTCATAACGATAAATATCAAACATCACACCACGGGCAATGCACAAAATACTTGTTACGTGGCTAATGGAGACGAGATAATGCCAGGTTCATGACAATGATTCATTGTTAGTTTTTAATTTACCACCCCTTATCATCTCGGCAGATTTTTTCGTGCAATACCTTGTATGAAAGCATACAACTTTCTTGAAGAATCCATAAAAAGAGCTATTTAAAGTTTAAATCTAAATATTACAATCGAAAACGACCAACAATTTGACCTAGCACCTTTAATAATAACAAATGCAATGTTTTTGCAAATTATTTCATAATTTGGATTGAACGATACATTATGGTTTTTTTCTAAATTGTTCACCTCAAGTCCACAAAAACTTGCCCAAAACCAGGGTGTAGATTTTAACAGATTCAATAATTATGTGAAGGTACAACTGTAGCAACTAGCAATGCACATATAATCATCCCCTTACGTTCTAAAGTCAGACGGTGACAAAATGGCCAAGCCTGTATCATAATACAATTCATGCAACCTGCTCATAAGATGAACCTTGTTAATGGTAAAGACATTTTCTGAATGAATAAATATAGCCCAGGGTACGCTCACTTCTCTTGCTGTTTATTTTTGCCTACATTCCTAGCTCTCTCACCGATATTAAAGAGAGATGATCTATGGCCAGACCTATGGCTACAGATGACTTCAAGCCTCATGTTTTTCCTTTGCCACTCAACTAGACATCGTACATGTCATCCACATTACCTCCCTGTTTAACCCTGTTTAAAATACATCACCAGCTGGTGAACCATTTCTAAAATGGATTTTCGTCTGTCCTTTTTTTATTATCTAAAATTGGCAAAAACATTCTCTCGTATGTAGTAACAACATCTCCTCTCCAGTTTTATATTACTTCTGGTAGGCCCACACATGTACAGTTTGTAAGTTACGATATATTCCTTCTCTAGTAGAATACTGCAGTAGAATAGAATAAAAAATAAATAATATACAAGTACTTGCCCACAAACACTCTGTTGTTAGGTACTGTAGCGCTACAGTCAAGACCTGTAATTTGCCTTCATGCACCACTGAATGCATGTAAAACTCATTACTAGTCTACCCTTTCCTCCATACGATAAAAAAAAAAACGTAGGCTTCTTTACTTGTTAATTAGGGGTTTTTTCCCATTAAAATATCACTACAAGTGGCACTGGCAGCCTACCAAATGCTCACAAACCATGCAAATTTCATTTATTAATTTTCATCAATTGATTGTTAAAATTAATCTTAGTAATTTTATACATTTATACGATAAAAACTACCAAAAGCATCCATAAAAGCTTAATTTAAATCTCTCCAGTTTTTATATAATTTCAAGGGTGTACTGTAAACTAAATTGTAAAAGCTTTAAGAATTGAATTTTTAATGTTAATTTAAGTTACGAAAGATACAATGTAGTCAAATGACAATAGCACCCGACATATGTACTCTGCCTAAATTAATATGTTCACCACTTGCATTATGCAGTGTTTTGCAAGAAGAATAAATTTACATACACTGTACCCTACTTGCCGTACACTGATGCCACTTGCGAGTATCAAGCGTGCTAAATTTGTAGGTAGCCTATAATTGGCGCACATTCACAATTATGCACGCGTACATGTACCAATCCAAACACCAAGCATAAAACACCACCCCAATGATCTAGAGCTAAGACGAAAACAAAATCTAGAAGGGGAGGGAAAAAAAAACCAACCGTTTCAAAAGTACAAGTAAAAACATGTCCATGTGCAAGTCTGTTCCGAATCACACCCATGGGAAATAAGAGCCTAGGAGTGTTCATGTGTGAAGCATTCAGGCAAAATACATTTACGAAGGACAAAAAAAAAACCTGCAAGACTGGAGCCTCGAAATATTGACAGACTCATAAAGGGCTTTACAGTATGCTAATTGTACCATTTCTTGAACTGTAAAGCTTCAACTACAGGAAAGGTTTTAAGCTGGTTACTGACTACCTCTTCAAAAGTGGTCAAACCTGCTCCTTCAAAACAGATTGATATGAAGTACATACATGTGTGTCTTGATTTACAGCAACAAAATGAGCTGAAATCATGAGTTTAGGAAGTGATAAGTGGCCTCCGCATGTGACACTTCCTGTTTACAAATTTCTCCAAATGTTTAAAACAACTCCTCTTTGTATTCAACACTTTAGATGCGTTCAAACAGTAGAGCAATTGATAATGTCCATGAGAACACTAGTGTGTAATTTATTTGCATCTCTCAACGAATCCCTCTGCATTAAATCAACAAAGGACCTTCACAAGTTAATTTTAGGTCTGAGAGTCTGCAAGGCTATTTTCATTATTAAATAAAACGAAAGCTTGTTGTCTTAAAGTTGGTACAGGATAAGCCAAGTCTAATTCAACATATATAAATAGTTTACCACTAAAAGAACTGACATTTTACATCAGGAATATGAAAAGCTGGCCACGTTTTGTCTGATACATAATCTAAACAATGAAAGCAATTGCTGCTCAGTACATAACAGATAAATAAATAGTACCGCTCAGAAGCAATGCTGATGAACCATTCGTTATACTGAAGTACCCTAAACACACAGAGACATAAATAAACAGTTATAGAACCTTTAGAAAACAGCACTAGCCACTACTAATCAGAATAAATTGAGCTCCATAGTCAGAATAGTCCGAGAGCAATTAGTATAAAATGCCTGTCATTGGAGAATTGTACACGGACTAAGCCATATTGCTGAACGTTTCCCCTGACAAAATGTTGGCGCACATGCTTTGTGTGTCTGCCGTTGATTATACACTGCCCAACTGGCCAACCCTACGTTCAATCACAACTGATGTATGCACCATGAATGATAAATTGTACTTTTACACTTTACACAGGTTTGTACAATAAAATGTCAATTGTAAACACGTACGTATATTTTGCAGAGTATACCTATGACCTTCGTAAGTGGCCCTTACCAGTAATTATTAAACAAATCTACACAATGTAACAGCCAAATTTTGTCTTCCATACAGACCAATGTAAATGAACGACGGCAGGAAGGGCAAGAGTCTGATCCCTATTTGGCACAATGAGAGTCTGTATACATTGAACACAGGGATCAAGACAGACAAAAGATTGTAGCATGGTAAAGGTCATTATTCAAGGGTTTTCATTTTTGCATTTTGAAATGTTTGAACAGTAAGAAAAGAATTGGTAAGTATCCATACCTGGCTTCAATAATAATCCTAAGAAATAGCATTGCCCGAACCACTGGTGCCCCTATGCTTATAACACAATCAGCCTGATACTTCACGGCGGCAACAGAGACAATCGACCATATTTTTTATCGCACGAGGGCGCTTTCAACGGCTAATTTCCTTGCATCACAGTTTCAGTTTTATCATATTTTGTCTTCATGTATGGTGTTTTCTTGAATCAATGGCCAAATAAGTAATGCTAATAACAACAATGGAAAAAAGCAGTTTGTCTTACTTGTTTTGCATCACACTTACAGAGATGTCCTTTATCAAGAAGAAATGCCTTGGTGCCCTTGCCCTTTCAAGAACAATGCAATCGAGCCTGCACGTTCTATTTCTAATTTCTGAACAGAGCAGGGGAGGGGTGTTTCATGGAAAGTTGTCATGTCCTTAAATCAGCTTTTTGGTCACACAACAACAAAGCATGAATTTTAACAGAGTCCCAAACAAACCTTGACATTGTTGTTTATATCCACAGTCTGCAGTTGTTTATCAATAAGACTTCCCTTTTCTACAAAGATTAAAACCGCTGGACTAACCACAAGAACTGACTCATTCTTGGTGGATTGTCTAACAGTCTACCTCAGTCAAAGTTTGTTTGTCTGCTGAAATGAACAAATGCTTGTGATATATCAGAAATACTGCTCCAGTTCAGAGTAAAATGTTCATTTATTATTGATAGAGGAAGTGGCCTGTCAGGTATGTATGGAGTAAATAGGAAGGGAGTCTGTGATGTAAATGTTATGTTAAACCAAATTATGTTAATTTTTCTCTTCGTTCTGAGTGCATGAGAGTCTAGTGTTTACATAATCATTTTAATGGAGTTATGACATTGAAGTTGATTAAAAATGAAGTTTACATGTACATCTTCAGTGATTGCAAACAACATACCTCAAGGCTAAAATTATCAAGTTATTAAAAAAAACACAGACGTACTCATCAAAATTCAACTATGGAAATGTAGGCCTGTAGCTTATTTCATTTACAATGTTCCAATCCTGCTTAAATTTAGAATGTATTGTTTCAATCAACTGATACAGTTTACATTATAGCGCAGGTATCAGAAGAAAATATTTTCAAAGACGCTTTGACAACAAATTTATTACATAGAAAACGCTTTGGAGGACAAATGGGTTTTCAGTCTCTTCTTCAAAATGTTCACATTTGGCGAAGTTTTGATGTTTTGTTTGTTCAAATCACAACAGTATTTCATTACACACATTATTATGAATGGTTTATTCAAACTGTTTGATCCCATAGTATTGACCAAAGATCGTATAGCGCCGAAGGCGCAAGATGGGATACTGGAGCTCTTTTAATATTGTTGGAACATGAAGAACGGCATGGCCATTTTAGTAAGCAAATGTTTTGTTATATCATTGTTAGCAATGGTCATTGTCTGCACTGATCTATTGTTGTATCAAAAGATTTGCTTACTGAAATGGCGTCCAGTGCCTACTTCACATTTCAGCCAGAGTAACCCATCTTGCGCCATCAGCGCTATACGATCTTTGGTCCTGACTAGAATGCCGACTTAAAAATCCTGAATGTCGAAGCTGTGTGCATGGTCGCATCCATGTTTGTGAATAAACCTTAAATTTGGTACAGCTGTTGTATGGCTATTTGCATTTTATCATCAGTGCTTTTATTATTTTCTGTGTGTTAAAGAATCTTTCAAATCAGTCACTGTGCGTACTTTTACGCATGTAACACAAGCCCTCATGTACATATGTGTCAATTTCAACACAAATGCAAGTTCTCTGTCAAAGAATTGTTTCTCAGTCGCTCACAAGCTGCAAACACGTCAGCGCCCAGGAGGCTTCCAAAATATGTGCATGTAGAAACAACGAGTTCACACTCGATGCTTTGAAACAGCCCAGTAATTAATGATTATACATGTTTCATACTTGACAGACAGGATGTCGTCCTGGATTGTTTTTTGTATTATATTTCATTCATGTAAACTTTACATGTACATAATGTAGGGTGCAAGCAATCAAATGATTTGTTGTTTATAGTTAGTGATAATGCAACTACATGTATTATTCTCAAACCATAGAGCTGGAAAACATTGTTAAACTATGTACTGTACTAGTAAAGAACAACCAACTTTGTAAACAAATAAATTGTCTTTAGTTGTCCTAAAAAATAACTTCCTTGTGATACAGGAAGTGTTAAATTTATTTGTTTTAATCTTCTGTTTAGAAATTTTGTATAACAACTTTTAAATGTGGAATACTGTGAATACGACACTCTACAGTCTGTTTCCAATAAACACTGTACCTCTACTAGTGTTTGGGCGACACAAGTAAAAGGGATGAGAGGAAATGCAGAAGATACATATATTCATCTTGTCTCAAAACGATGCTATAACAGCATACTGTTTCATACTAATAGCTGAAGAATGTCCGCATTGGGCAAGAATGCAAATCAGTCTGCCAAACTGTCTTGGCACCATAACAAAAGTTATAAATTTATGCCACATGATGATAGTTGATACAGGAAATGAATGAACATCATTCCACGATCACTAGAAAAGAAATGTGGTTAACAGAAGGTCAGAAAAAGTTTATACAGGGAAATAGTCTGCAAATTATTGATACACAAATTGTGTTAAGTCAGCCAATTTGTCGACAATCAGCATCTGTTAAGACATTTTGGCGGTTGATGCTGGTTTGGAATAAGGTTGGGAAAACTGACTCGATGGCACCCAAACAACTTCTGACATATTGGGAAAAAAACCTCTGTTTATTGAGCAATCATTGGACCATCTTTTGGTGGGAGTTTTTGGGGTGACCAAATTATATGAGTTCACTTGTAAAAACTTTTTAGTTTCACTAGTACCCTCTTTGGTCACTACTGCCTCTGGTGTTCTTTTAAAAAGTAGGTTCTGATACCTTAAATTATCTTATTACATTACAGGCCAGATGCTTCACGGAGGCAATTGCCTCCCTTGCACCTTGGTGCCCTTGAAATGTTCCAATAGAAACTTAGAATTTCCTCATAGAGACCTATGCCCTATTATCAAGAAGAAAATGCCTTGGTGCCCTTGCCCTTTCAGGAATGAAGCAATCAGGTCTGCGTTAAATCACTTAAAATATGGACATTAGGTCAAACTTGTTACAACAGGCAAATGTACTGCACATTTCTAAGGCATTCAATAGCGATACTTCATTCACTGCAGCGAAGTCTTCTCAAAACCATCTCGCAGTTAAATTGTATGTTGTAATACAAGGCCGATATGGCTTACAATGAGACGTGGCAAATTGGCAAATGTCCACATCCAACTACCAATTATTCATTCATTGCCAAAAACACCATCTATGATCTTATTTTCACAGATATGATGATGTTTTTGGTCATATAAAGAGTGGCAAAAGTGGGGGTTGGATTTGTCATGCTTACCACTGGCTTCATTTAAATCACACAGTTTTGCAGATTTGTTTTGAAACACAGTCCCTTGAGACTAGCGCTAGGTATGCCGGCACTAGCATGGATGGTCATTTTTAAAAAACGGTTTGTTAATGTTATCGTAACCTAGCCCCATTCGATGTGCTGAAAGTAAAACACTGGACTACCTCCACTTCAAAGTGGCATGACTTTCGGCCAATTACAATTCTGTCCCCATGCAAAGCCAAAAATATCAAACGGTCTAAAAGTGACATAAATAGACATGTATGACTTCTCTAGAATGAAGTGCCATGCTTGACAGCTCTAGGATAAACACAGTTTGACCATTTTGGATTTGACATTTTGTTGTCAACATTAAATTGACAACAAAAACAGTTTGTAATTTTGATCATTAAAACTCATTCCAATCAAACTTTAATTAAGACACATTCACTGTAAATAATATACCAACCTTCACGTGCTTTCAAATAAACAGTGTTGGCCACAATATTTTCTAACTCCATAACATAAGTCCCCTACGCCTGGGGCGCGATAGTCCGCGGTCAGTGTTCTGGCTAGTCGGCCGTGCGTGCCGTCACAATTTCTCTGGGTGTGGTGGTCCCGTAGTAGCTTGGCCGTTCGTCGTCGTACGTTCACACGCCAACGAGGAATTAAATTTTTCGTGAGGTATTTACTCGATTTCCAGCGGTGATAACCACAATCTCAACTATCCATAGGGTTGCTAGAGACTCAACACACGGTATCATACATGTTACATTACATTATGCCGATGTTAAAGGCGTATATTGCCGGCAGAATCTGTAATCAGAGTTACAAAATCTGTACTATTTTCACACTGTACGATAAATAATGACTGTGTAAAAGAAATACATTTTACGCACACATTTTGCGTGCACACAAGCTAGCAGTACACACAAAATATGGCTGGTTATGGACGGTTCCATTTTTTAATTGGGGGTTCTAGTAAAGTCCTGGCGTTCATGTTTTGGTCGACCGCAAAGGTTTACTAATTTATGAGAAAATGCCGTTAATGCATGTAATGGAAAAATACATTATTATTAATGCGAATCCATTATCCGACATAAAACGACACGTGAAACTTTCAGCCTTCATTTCTTGACTTTACAATTTATGATACCTTAATTAATAGACAAGCACTGCTATTTTGAACAAAATCATCAAAAAACAGTTATTTTGCGCATTTTTCTCTGTCTTATAAATGTTAATATTACTTAAATGTATAACAGCTGAAGACATGAAAACGTTTTAGAGTTATTAATGTGTATTGTGTTTGTTGTGTAAGAAAGTTTGTGTAACGCCTAGAGAATCCTCATGGGAGAGAAATGCAAGTATTTCCAACATATTAAATAAGTTTGAGATATTAGGACTCTACTGCTAACAGTTTTCTTAATTCGTCCTTCAATATTAAAACTGTGCTCTTCTTGTTAACAAAAAACATAGCTTTCAGTTCTAGTTGTTGAAATTGTTGGTTCGTATATCATAACAATGTCTTAAAATTAATAAGAGGGTGTTCTATACTTTTATGTCATTTTGTGCTATTTCGTTTTGACACTATGACCTGTCAGGACATCCGACTGATGAACCCCTTTAAGTTTTCTTTTAAAAGAACACAAGAGGGCGCTATCTAGTAAATAATGCGAATGACAGACACAGTCTCACAGTCACAGTCACATCACACAAGCAGTGATCCGGTGTTAAAAAAGGAGGAAGGCATGAAAGCTTATCTGTGATTGTTGTAGTAAGTCATTTGTTTAGGGCGATCTAATGGTCTTGACACAAATTATTCTTAAAATCATTTGTAATGTATCGTTGATTCTTTCTCAGGCAGGGATGAGACACGAGATCAGGGGATGATCAGCTTGCGTCACTGCATCTGCTTCAGTTCAGTTTTAAACTTTTTAGTCAGTATCAATCATCAATGACTGAGTGAGTCACATGGTCGACGGCGAGGACCTAACATTTTATTTTTAATTGCACCATAGTGGAGCAATACTACACTAGTATTATTATGTATCTACCTGTTTCACCAGGACCAAGCAAAAATGAACACTTGGTTATGAAACCTAAAGTCCAAGAGAACATCTCAACGAAAACTTTTCAATTAACCTGTTGTTAATCATGTTAGTATTTCTACCTCCATCCATGGTATACGGTTACTACCATCCATAGAGCAAGGTCCATGCTGTATGGCGTTACCCGTACAAATTTGTATTTAATCTATCAACTACACAATATTACAATAATGATTTTTATTTGAACAATCATGATCAAAGAGCGGTAGAAATTACATTTAGCTTATTTATTGCTAGTGCTTTTCTCCTTAGTTCTACATGTACCATCGCATCTAAAACTAATAAAGTACACATTTTCCTTCCAGAAGTCTAGAGCATAAAGAACAACCATGCAACGAAGCCATCCGGCCCATGCTGGCTCCTGCTCATCATCAACCCCAGTAGAATGGGACACGTGGCTGTGTGAGGCAGAGAGATTGTGGCAATCAGAAGCAGTAGATAAAGTTATTCGAATACTTGGTAAGGGGCCATCGAAATCTACCCTGAATTCTGTTTCATTACAGTATTAGATGTCACCATTTAAGCTTGGGTAGACAGGCCTTCAGGTCACAGTGTTTAGGTACACTTTTGTCTGTCCTGGCCAGCTTAAATTGGTTGTGTTGTTTCTTGATTCTTGTTTACAGATTATGTTGTTTTTGTCATGAATCTTGTTTATTTATTCATCTTGTGCTGTTCTTTGTTTGTTTCTTGTTATTTTTGTTGTTTTTTTCCTTGTCTTTTTGCTTGGTTGCTTAACCACCCCCTGCCTTTCCCACCCTTTTCCTTCCAACTTCGTTTAGTCATTATAGTCTTGTGTGCGGGCATATTTATTTATTTAATAATTTTAACTTATTTTTTACTTGTATTATTTATTATTTTTGCTCGATTCTGTTTACTGGTACAAACTGTATTTTTGTGAACTTTATTGTCATTGAATCTTGGCCGAATAAATAATAAAAATAATAATAAATGCAAATATCTCAAAAAATTGTACTGAATGAACAACAGGAAAATTATGATCATTTTTAATCAAAACGTTTTCCTGTAAGAATCAAGATGATAGTTCTGAGAAATATGCCAGTGTGAATAATGCCATCTTTGAAAACTTTGTTTCAATCTGATCTTATTTCGTCTTTCAAGGAAAGGAAATTATTTGCAACACAAGGACAAGAGTCTCCAATCCCTTTTCATAAATAAATTTGATTTTACTGTTATTCCTCTTTACAGTTACAGCATTCAGATCAGTATCGCCTTACAGTTTGTACGCCTTCGTTCTTCATCTTTTGGACAAGAGCCAAGACCTTCGTCGGATGAAACAGTCATCTCTGGGGTTGTTAGTTCTGAAGGAGTTTGACAGATGGATGCAGATGAATAGACGCTCACTACCCCCGGTTGGTTTCTTATGCACCATCTTGAGTAACTGTCCAAACCATGGTACCACACACCTCCAATGAACTATTTGTTAAATAATATCATACATGAAATAGTTATCTGGTGTGTATTTTGCAGGACATGAATAGTGTCTTAACGAGTGATGTAAAGCTGCAAGCTCTGCGTCTAGCAACCAGTGCCCACATTAACATCTTAGATCTTCTGTGCAGACTCTACCATCTGGGGGCTCCAGGGAATGAATTCTTGGCTTCACATCTCAGGGTGCTCATAGCAAGGGACCAGTACAAAGAGGTTTGTTCAAGTCAGGATGCTAGACAGTAAATCCAATGGCTTTGTTTTCAACCATGACCAGTCAACTACTGGCCCCAATTTCCCGGCTCTGTTCACTGTATACGAAAATACATGCTTAACGTAAGCATATTTCACAGGTGAGCAAGGAAGTTTGGCTTGTGCACGTGTGTACTTCATGCTACTAAGCATTCTTCGCTTCAACAGCTAGTGTAGAAATGTCGGCCCTATCTCTGGAGGCAGAGAAGGGTGACGATAAGCACAGAATTCTGCAGTGAGCAGAGTCATGGAAGTAGACTCTGTACTTCAGTATTATCACTGAAGCCAACAGCCACAGCCATAGCCAACGGCATTTATTTTCAGCCGTGGCTTCAAGTGGTTGAGGAAGCCTTGGAGTCAGGGTGTCATTACAGAAAGTTTAAATTGAAAGAATGATAACCTTGGGTCCAGTTGAGATACTTGTGGTGTTCGTTTGGTGTTCTCTAAAATGTCAATCTTGATGTCTGTCTTACAGGCTGGAGTGTGTGTACATAAGCTTCACCTACAACACTGCTTCAGGATTGAAGAGGTTTGTATCGTCACTTTTGCTCTTTTTTTATATTCCGTCCCCCCAAAATAGCTGCAAGGTGATGATCTTGAATAAGAATAAAGTGAAATTAGAAAGAGATACTTTTCTGATAATACGTTTTGATTTAGACAGGTTATAGGTATCAAAAAGCGTACTTTGAAATAACGGTTCATGAAATAATGTCACATCACATTTGTCTTGAGATTTTTCTCCTACACCATCAATCAATCAATCAATCAATCAATCAATTGATCGATTGATCGATCAGTCAATCAATCAATCAATCAATACAGTACTTAATATAGCGCCTTTTCCTTATGGTTACAAAGTGCTGTGTTTGACCCTCATTCAGGCCACTTCTAATAATATAAATCACTACACAAAAGGCAACCTGGGCAAATATAACACAATCCAAGCTGTTTTTGTCCTAGCAAAACAAGTGGGACATCAACAATTTCTTAAACTGGAGTCAACAAATGTGGCACTCTTCA
This sequence comes from Marthasterias glacialis, assembly GCA_911728455.2. Lineage (NCBI taxonomy): Eukaryota > Metazoa > Echinodermata > Asteroidea > Forcipulatida > Asteriidae > Marthasterias > Marthasterias glacialis. Next base: position 20,338,092 of record OU452231.1, read on the forward strand.
AGTTAATAGGTAGCTGGTTCCACAACTTGACAGCCACGGAAGGGAAAGACACATAAATGCATGTTTCTTGGAAAGGCGTCGAACCAGCCAAACAGAAGATAATGAATGTGTCTGGCGAGGAACCAGGCACTTACTAATATACTCGGGACATAGGTGACCGAGAGACTTGAACCCTGACAGGATTTTGAATGCTATCCCCTGTTGCACAAGCAGCCAGTGGAGTTCAAGTCGAAGAGGTCGAGTATGGGTTCAAATTAGGGCACCTAACACAAGCCATGCAGCAGAGGTGTTACTCTAAGATGTCTGTCTAACAGGCATCAACCACTTCTTTTGTTTCAGATATGCTTGCCTCTGGTCTTTCAGGATAAGATCAATCTGGTAGAGAAATACATCCAGGGATACCAGGCTACTCAGATTGAGCTCATACAGACGTTGGATTCCTTCTGTGCCAAGAAGTCAAATCTCTATCGAGTCATCGAGTAAGACATTGTTGATTTCATATTGACTATCGTGATATGCAAGTGGATTGTGAAACTTGGTTAACCATTTATTCATTCAACCTAACCCCTGGAAGTGTAGACTTGGAAGCTTCCATTGTCCACCAGAATCCTTAAGAAACTAACATTCCTGAACTTGTTGACTCTTATCACATCTGGATGCTTTACACTTATGTCAAATACTGAATCCAACAAGCTCATGTAAAACCAAGTATTTTTTTGAGGATTTGGATAGTTAATAGTTATTCCTAACTAAAAAGCTGCTCATTAAATATTAGTACAAAGGAATCATCGGCAATCACTCGCGAACGAGTATGATCGTCTACCAAAAGGCTCAAGTGGGGTCCCTGTGGAGTTGGGAGTGACTAATAAGCCCGATCCTTGACCCACACCTTCGGCCAAATACTAGGCAAGAGAGTCCTAGGACAATGGGGTGCTTTTCGAGTTGAGATCGTTCTCGCTCCTTCCTGAGGGCTCGTTTTACAGAGGAATGTCTTCCGTCTCATCAAGCTTTTCTTCTTCACTTTACTCAAGACTCTCATGTCCTCCCATCTAAATCTTCCTCCTTCAACCATTGCATCTTTGGATTTATTTGTTCACAGTGAGTTGAAAATCCCAGGGACGAAAAAAGAGAAGCTGCGACCAAGGAATCTGAGTAAATTGATCCTTCGTCTGGCAAAGCTCTACAAGCTAGACAGTGCCCTCTATCCAAACACAAATTTTCACAAGGACCTCGGCGCTGTCAAGTACTTACTCTACAAGAAATACATAGAGGTGTGAACAAGTCTAGAAAATGAACGTTGATAAAATAGTTCTTGTAAACCCCAAAATTGTGAAGAAGCACACCACCAGAGCTCAATTTCACAAAATAGAAAACACTAAGATTCATTGTTTTGAGATGAGTTGTCCATATTGGCAAAGTGATTTGTATTATGACATCACACTTTTCTCAGCAACAAAGATTAAGGTAATCCCTGTACTGCTGCTTTCCAGGTTGTATCATAGCAGTATACAGCAGTTTCAGGTTGAATGGCTTCTGACTAGCACCCACAAAGATATTGATAAAAAAGGGAGACCGCCAACATTAGGGTTAGATAGCTCAGTTGGTAGAGCGCCGGCATGTCAATCCGGAGGTCGCAGGTTCAAATAGTGTTCTAGTCCATTTTTCTTTGTTCACCTCAAAATTCAATTAAGATTGACACAAATCTTAAGATTAATCTTAGCTCTTTGTGAAATGGAACCTTGATGCAAGAAGCATGACTGTGACAAGTTTAATTCTCACTGTCTGAGGAGCTTTTTGAACCAATGTCATGATTTATTCTGTGTCCTTTATTAATTGCAGTTGACCTTAGATGCCGAGAACTGGGATGAGCTTGTTTCGAACACCATCAGAGATAACAAGGAATTACAGGTTGAGTTCGTTGACCTCTTGGTGTCGTACAATGACTTGCCAGCAGCTGCCAAATGGGCTCTTTATTATGAGATTGATCCTAGTCAACTCTCCCAACAAGTCTTAGAAGAGATCAAGAAAGCCAAAGAATGGTAAATTATTCAATGTCATAAACTTGCAAATGTTGCTGATGCGAAGGAGGGAGCTTGTCAAAAGTCGGGCACAGTCTGGGTGCGAAGGAATGTTCCCGTAGGCACACACCCGCAGTCCAGTGGACCGGCAGAATGTCCTGCTGGGTCGCGACATTGTGCCAAACTACAGGAAGATTCCTACATGAGTAAATAAGCACATTAGCATTTTGAACATTCCGATGAATGTTTCAGCAGTCCAACAGACTGGTCCATGTCGACCCTCTGGAATACTTAACCAATCCAATTAGAACATTCCTACTGTTTTGAAAATCTCCCTTAATTACTCTCTTGTTTTAAAGTGAGCAACCATTGCCTGTTTTCATACAAAGTATCAAAATCATTACAATTACTTTATATTTTAGACCCTCGTTTTTTATCCCCCCCTTTCCCCAATGGTTTCATCAACTCTTTTGCTGTTCATTCAACTGAATTTACACATTTATGCCCACTGTTCTACTATTCAGCCCTCCTCCCTCTGATGAACCCGATTGCTGGGATAATGATGTATTAATACCTCAGATGCCGTTCTACCAACTGAACTTGCCCCTTGAAGATGTTTGTATGGTGGATACTTTTGATGACCTTGATGCATGTGAGATGCATCTAGTGAAGGTAGAAATTGTCTGCTCTTGGACATTTGTAAAACACCAGTGATGTATATAGCTTATAAAGTCCTATCCACGTCACTTTTGTCTGTTTATATTTCTGATATTTCCGAAAAATTTTAAACTGTATTGTGGGATGATGAATCTCATGTTGTTTAACAATGTCGCCAATATATAAATGAACAAATGAATTCATCTTTGTCAGGTACCCGGTATACATATATACATAAATAATACTGATTCCTAACAAATAACAGGGGGCCATGCTATCTTGTCAATCTTTTTCTCGTGGCACCAAGTCCATAGCGTGAAGGAAAATAGCGCCCTCTTAGTTGTTCAGAGTAATGGAGTATGACCAAATGTGGCTTGCTTCCATTATGAAAAGATTCCACGCCAGCGAGTCATAAATTCTTCCTCCATTTTTTTTTAAGATGTACGGTTTCTGTGACTTGAATGTTTTGTTTTTTTGTTTCATCCAGGAAGGTCAAATAGTTGGAATTGATATGGAGTGGACTCCATCATTCACAACAACTCAAATCACAAGGTAAACATGCCATACTTTTTAGTCATTTGTGTCTTTAGGTGTTTTTATCTTTTTGGGTAGTCAACTGGTTCTAGTGTTACTTTTCCCCATCAATTAAAACTTGGGGACTGGAGGTATATGCACATTGTATTCTTATGATAGAGGCTTTCGTTGATTGCTTGAGGTTTTATGCTCGACCCCAAGAGTTGAGAAATGGTTGAAAATGGTTGAATATTGCCTGCTAGACCAGTGGCAGCGATAAGGAACAAAATTTTGATTCTTTTAGTAGTAATAGTATGTTCCGTACAAGCCTAGAGATCAACGGAAATGACACCCAGTGTAGTAGTACACAAAGATCTTTAGAGAGACCCTGTTTTGGGAGACGAGACTAACCATGCTTTTCTTGCAAATGTGCGCATTCTCAGAGTTATTTTAAGATGACATGTCGTGCCTCAGAGTCTCCCATTTCCTAATGAAGACTAACATCTGATTCCTTACAGCGTTGCTGTTGTTCAACTAGCAACCTCAAACAGAGTATTTCTTTTGGATCTTCCTGCGCTTATGACTTTGGATCCAGCAAAGACGACATCTTTCTTTCAATCCTTTCTTTCCAGCACTCAAGTTTTGAAATTAGGTAATTACACCTTGACTGTTTTTAATATTTTAATATTTCCATCGTCCTCACTTTGTGTACAAATCATTTAACATGGCGTTCCAACGCTTCTAATGCAAACTTTCTTTTAGGGACCATATAGTTGCTAGCTTATTGTTAAAGAATTGACCTTTGACCTTCACTTTTAGGTTTTGGTATCAGTGGTGACTTCCAGATGCTAAGCAAGTCCTACCCAGAGCTGAAAACGCCCGTAGCTAACGTTCAGCGTATAGTGGATCTGCACATGCTCAGTAAGCAAGTAAGAAAGTTCATTTGTTGTTTTGTCATTTGAGTTTAAAAGCAGCAAAGATTTTTATCTAAGAGCTTAAATTCAAGGAAGAGACATCCTAAGGTCTTGTGTCAGTGAGATGTGTTTTCTGTCATTGCTAAGAAAAAAAAGATAGAAGTGAGAACAGTCCGACTTTGAATGTCGGATTTTTCATGTTTTGGTATGCAGAAGGTTTTTGAATACCTGGTTGATACAGCACAACATTATTCAACTTATTTCATGAAAGTCCTTTTCAAATTTCCATCATTTCCAATTGCAAGAAAAACAAATTGTGACCCAAGATAATGTCAAGATTTATTATTTGTATTATCTTTGATAGTTTCTCATCTTATCTTTCTTATCATCAGTTCTCATATATTCTCATATATTCTCACAGATTCTCATATATTCTCATATATTCTTGCAGATTCTCCAGGCTAAACCAGACATTCTGAGTAGAGCAGCAGACCTTGCTGCTGGGGATGCTCAAGTTTCTTCTGCTAAAGGATTGAGTGAATTGACTCTTCAATGCTTCGGCCGGGTTTTAGATAAGAAAGAACAATTATCCAACTGGGAGAAGCGCCCTCTACGGCCATCGCAGGTCCAATATGCTGGTAAGGGTTTCAGCATTAAGCCTCCTTAGTAATTTCTGGTGATTGTTTTTTTTTGGTTAAAACGATTAGAGCTTGTAGTTTTAGTAAAGTCATTTTCCAAACTGAAGATTTGATAATAATATTTAGTGCTTTATCTTATACCTGATAAACATTGCCTGAATGAGTGAATGAACATTTAGATATAATTTTAGCCTTTGACAAAAAGACTCTGCTAGGGTCAAAACGTGAGGCCATTAAGCTTATTTTTGCCAGATATGATTTCTCAACTATTTGTATATCTTATTTCTTTCTTCTCTATGCAGCTTTGGATGCTTTTTGTCTCTTGGAAATCTATTCTCTTTTGAAGGCCAAAGTGAACGAAGCTGGCCTTGAGATCAACATGGAGCCTACATCGTCATCCAAGACAACCAAAAAGTCCAAATCCAAATCAAAGGAATCCAAAAAAACAAAGAATAAATCTCAACCACAAGGTTTTACGGTAACTCAAATACTTTGCAAGTCAAGCGAGTAACAATGATAAGGGATGTGAAATCATGTTACGAGATCACAAAACTGTCTAAATGTCTTCATACTTTCTTATTTTAGAAAAGACAGTGCGAGTTTTGCATGCATCCAGATGTTAGGATCTGTTAAAAGTGTCTGATTTTGTTTCTTTTTGCGTATTTCGAGTACCCATAAAACTTGAACATTGTACACAGAATCTCATATTTTTGTTGTAGAAAACACCACCGGTATCTGAGGAGGTGATACGCCCGGGAGAATTGTCCGTTGTTTGTGATACAATGCTGCAAGGTCTTGGCAGACAACTTAGGACTTGTGGTGTGGACGTCAAGATCTTAGAAACAACTGATGATCATGATGAAGCAGCTAAGGTATGGAATGATCTTTCATTCCTTTTCATAATAATAATTACAATTTGAGAGGCTAATTATCCTCACTGGCAGCTGAGAAGCTGAATTGTGAAGGCTACACATATTCGAGCTGCAGGCATTTAAGGGTGCCTTTGGCAGCCAGCCACATCAACCCATATACAACCACGGAGCACAGCCTGAGATCGAATGATCGATTGATTTTTCCGGAGGGAGGAAAACCTGATGGCCGAGAGAAAAACTCTTGTGGCACAGGAGACAACCAGCGCACAACTCCACTCACATATGGCCCTAGCCGGGAATCGAACCAGGGACACATTGGTGAGAGGCAAGCACTTTATGCGCATGCCACCCATGCCATCCAAAAGGGATATAAACTCCAACATGTCTAAAGACGACTTGTCCTGTGTCTGAATTTAATTTATCTTGTATAATTCCTTTTCCAGATAGCATTTAGGGAAAGGAGAGTTATATTGACGTCTGGAACACCATTTCAAACCGTAAGTCCTCATTATTCCATCCTCATTCTGCATTGACTAAACGACAACTTGTTTTTCTTCACAAAATGTTTCAAAGATCAAAAAACATTTAGATCTGTTCCGTACTGAAGTTCTTTTCTTATTTTCTGCAAATAAGATTCAATTTTAATAGAAGGTATTGTGTCTGTCCTTCTGAAGTTAAAATCCCAGGTAGGGGAAGGAAGATGCCTGGCTGTTGACATATCGTGTAATGCCAAACAACAAGTGGCTCAAGTCTTCAACCACTTCAATGTTCGTGTCAAACAAGAAGATGTTTTCAGCCGTTGTCAGGTAAAAGAGATTTTATGTTACACTCTATCCTTCCAATTCATTTCAGGCATCACAGTCTCCCTAATCCAGAAACTCAGAAGACTTTCTATTTGCACTGTGTGTTAAGTGTCTTGCTCAAGGACACAAGTGTCACGATGGGGATTCAAACCCACACCCCAATGACTTAGCCACCAGAACTTGAGTCCGGTGCGCTAGACCGCTCAGCCACGACATGCATTTCTGAGGTTTCACTTTTCATCTTTCCTCAGGTGTGTAATAGCAACGTTTATATTGAGGTGACCAATGATGAGATGAGGAGACTCTGGTATAACAAGAAGGCACTCCTACAAGGCCCTGCAGATGAGACTCCATCAACCGTTTCAGATACTCAGGCAGCAAGCAGTGCATCAACATCGACTGTTTCAGACCCACCATCTGCAAGTACATCCTCACATTACCTGACACGTCCCATTCACGATCTTGACTTTGACGACCGTGGTGCAGAGTTACTCCTTGATTGTGAAGATGATATTGAGTTTGATTATTATCACACAGCGATTGACGTAAACGCAGCTCCTTCAACCCTCACTGATCCTTCAAATTCCTCTGTCCCACAAGCCACGCCTTCGATAGTAGACCACAATCCAGCTACTGTAGTCCCTCAGATGACGCCTGCTAATCCCCCATCCAAACCATCCCTTGAAGTCTCCGGGAATACACCAACCCTCACTCCTACAGATGCTGCCAATTATAGGAAAAGGAGTCAGTATTACAAACCACGAACTGACTCCAACCTTGGGAACATGATCGACTTTGAAAGTGTCACCATCAACGGAACCATCCCACTTCAAGTTGAGCAAATTCCAGAAGGTGTTTTGTCCCAAATTGAGACATTCTTTTGTTGCTCAAAATGTGGCAAAGCCTTCTGGGAAGGGACTCATTTTGATCGAGTAGTGGACCAATTTTCACATGTTCTAGATAAGTAAATCTTGAGTTGTTTTCACAACTTCAAGTACATGCGTACATCTTGACAACTTTGTTCAGCATGAAAGCGATATAAAAATAATAAGCAATACATATTACTGTATATGTTGTGACATTTGTTTTTAATAATTAAGCATTGTATTTTGTCATAAATTTTAATTAATGCTTTAGTTTCTTTTAAAGGTGTTATTGATTTTGTTTTTGAGGCGTTTTGTATAAAGGTAGAATAGCTTTAAGATTTGTTTTAAAATTTTAAAATAGACAAAATAATTCAAATGTTCTCGTATTACAACTCATGAATCGTATAAGCATGAAGTATTAACACAAAAATAGTAGACAATGGGGGAGCTCACTATATTAGTTTGTCAAAAAAATAATTAAAAAAACAAGCAAACATGTAACTTAAAGTTGTAACTACAAGAATTTGCATCTTAGTGAAAAAGCAGTAAGGTATAATATTTTTTTTAGTTTTTACGCTTGCACAAATGTGTGGTAAACACTGCACTAGAATAACTGTGTTGTGGGTTTCAATCCCACCATAGTTTTTTGTTTTTGGCAAGTTAGGAAGGACTAAGTAAAGAGTGCTTTACTGTATACTTATTATTATTTTAATGCAAGTCACGTATCAGAAGGCCCAAAGGCCACTCGTGGTGTGGGCTACAGAAGGGATAGAAACCTGTCCCAACGTGCAGAAACAAGACATGGCGAGATATAAACGCAAGGTTGTTCACAGCACAGCTAAGAACAGGGAGGGGTAAATGAATTTGTAGCGAAACAAACATAACTGCCTCTTCCCCTATTTGAAGCAATTATAGTTAAGTGTCTTGCTCAGGACACAAGTGTCGTGACTGGGATTCGAACCCACATCCTGATGACTAAGCTGCCAGAACTTGCATCCGATGCACTAAACCACTCGGACATGACATGCTACAACTTCTACTGTATACATAGTCCTTCCTAAACTTGCCAAAAACAAGAACCACAATGGGATTCGAACCCACACACCTACAGTCTAGAGCAGGGAGCAATTTTATGGGGCTTCTTACTACATAATTCTGTGTGTACAGTGCCCCTGAAAGCGCATGATTCCATTGGCCAGAAGGGCAGATTTCCGCAATGAGCAGAGCCATGAAATTAGGTCGAGATGACTTTTGTGCTACACCACCCATTGCCTCGATGTTCAGAAGCCAGTTCAAATCTTGTAATTAGCCTAAATGTAATGCAAACAATTTAATGAAATAAAAAGCAGTAATTTATAACTGAAAAGAGGTTAAAGTATAATGTATTGTGTGCATGTGCCTAACAAAACTAAAGGATGAATGCATGGACAAATGACAATGAGAGATATTTCCGTTGGAATAATTCACGTGCTCAAAAATGAAAAAATTCAAATGTAGGCATATAAATGTTTGTTTTGTTTACAGGACTTAATGATTTTGCATAGTTCATGGGGACTGCATTTCAATGTACCAATATTGATAACTTTCAACAAATTAAGACTGAAATTTCCAATGATTTTGTAAAATATACAGAGAGAAAAGGTGATTTTTCATATCTTTATTCATTGTTTGCCCTGACCATAAATTTGTTTATTCGCAGTTTGTGTACATAAAATGAATTAGTATTTTAAAAGAAATAAAATTGACTGAATTAAACTGAAATATGTGTCCCTGTTAATAACTTTTTGAGAATGTGTTACCAGCTTCTTAAGTAAACTCTAGACCATGTGACCCTTGTTTACAAAAGAGTGACCTTGTACATTCCAGGGCAATTACTGGCAGGCAAGATACTGCATGGGACATATGAGAAATTTTACATTTTGTATCATAATTTCCACATAAATTCAATGGCTATTAAAATGAGAGCTGAACTAGTTGTGAGATGTGCCCCTTTCCTTCATATCCAAAGTTGATGACAATCGGACAGTGCAATCTCCATAAAATGAAAGATTTAAAGTATTTTCCCATTGAGCCGTGTACAAATCCTGCCTGCAGGAAGTCCAGGTTCTGTGGCTCTTTTGTAAACATGTGATGTCACAGGTAACATGGTCTATATCTCTGACCATCATTGCTCTCAATTTTTCAAACATTGGAGTTTTTTATGCTAAGAGTATTGAGCAGCTGCAGAGATCTGCTAGTAATTTTTTATTTTTTGTTATGATTTTTTTTAACTTACAGGTAAAAACAACAGTTTCTATTATGTAACTTTGGTTTATTTATCGGGTGCTCGGATCTTGCCATATTTATTTACAAACAAACACGTGGTGTTGAACCCTTAGATTTGCAGCGGTCAGAAGAGAGAGTTTGTTGAACTCTTTTTCGGCTGATTTTGAGCGCGGTGGATTGTGGGTCTTTTCAAAGATGGCGGCGCCCATGAACGGTTTATTTCGAGTGTTTGTCGTCGTGCAGATTTATTTATTAAAAACCGCAGGATTATAGTGAAAGGTACATGTAAATTGACTGCTTATTATTTATGGTATTGTTACCTTAATAATTAGACTCGAGCTTGTGATTTACACAAACACTACAGCGACGAAACTAGGATAAAATTGTACGGGGGGGATCGGGGAGGGGGAGGGGAACAAGAAAAAGAAGGGGGAATGAAGATCACCTCACTGCCACTAGGGTCAGTGTCAGTGACACTGATCAACAGTCACAGAACGGGTGCGTTTTTGGCAAAACTGCCGTATCCGGCTGCCACTTTATCTCCCTTAATTTAAGTCAAATTATATCCTTAGCTGTCCAGAAAGGTTAAAGGAATGTTTACAGAGAGGAACAGGCACTTTGAACGATTACAAAGTGTTGATGTCATGAAAATAAGCCATCTTCGCATCTAGTACTAGTATCTTTGTTGGGCTTGACAACGCTACTCGCTAAACACCATTTTAGTTCCTTTGGGTATGACATGAATGTGCTAAAGTTTGGCCTCCCGATGAAATGTCCGCTTGAATTTTCTTTTTTACGGGTCAATAATTAGTGTTTTAGCTACCTATTCCATGTATTCCTTGAGAGGAATTAAAAAAGGGAAATAAAGCCCAACAACATTAATTACAAAATCTAAAAAATCCCTTAGAAAGTGGCAGTCAGATATGAAAACTTTTCCACATTGAAATTTACATAATTAAAAACTTATAAAGTGTAACATTTTATTCTGGTTATTTTTAATCTCAAAAGTCCAGATTTAAAATATTATTTGGTTGTTTTTAAAGTATTATTGTACATTTCTTTCCAATGGTTTTGCAGCTCTAGTGAAGACCATCAATTCTAAGCAGATGTTGGGGGTTGCACTACGACCCTTCAGACTCCACCTCCAACGCACCATCCATCACCTGCTGCCTTCTGGCTGCAAACCAAAACCATCTCTGAGAATCAGGCAGGCAAGCATCGCTACTTCAACCATGAAACTTGACACACCCGAGTTCCACGCAGTCTTCACTCCCGAGTTGAGGCAGCTGGCGGAAATCTTTGAACAGAACAATTATGAGTTGAGGATTGCTGGTGGGGCAGTCAGGGATCTCCTGATGAGGGTGGGTAACTCGTTGTTTGGGTTTTAGCTCATATAGTTCCAGCTATCGTTGGGGAAAGCTCTCCACAATAATTCCCTGAAATATCAGTTCCTAGTTATCAATATCATAGATTTTGAGTAGGTCTCGATTGACTGACACTGAGACTCAGATGTTGCAAGACACTCTGTATCAAAAAAGTGATTATTACTGTTTTTTGTGTCATTTATTATCAACTTTTGCATGACTTGTGTCACTCCTCATTCACAATTACAGAAACAACCAAAGGACATTGACTTTGCCACCACGGCCACGCCCACTGAGATGAAGGACATGTTTGAACGAGAAGGCATCCGGATGTTGAATACCAAAGGAGAGAAGCACGGCACCATTACGGCAAGACTCAACAACAAGGAGAACTTTGAAGTGACCACTCTTAGGGTGGATCGAGTGACAGATGGCCGACACGCCGAGGTGGAATTCACAAAGGACTGGAGAACAGATGCTGAAAGGAGAGACCTTACCATCAACTCAATGTTCCTCAGTAAGAACAAGGGTTAAACATAAGTGGTGGATTTAAAGTTGCCTCAAAATTGAAACTCTGTTGTGCAAATATGTTTATCATTTTCACTTGTAAACTCGTTTGCCTGCCCAACACCAAGCCATGATTAGTTTAGCAGTAAAGAAAAGGGTTCCTCTAAAATCAGGCAAACACAGCCTGAGGGTTAATTCTGATATAGGCAGACAGAAAAAATCAACAATCAGATTATCATTATGATTATAGGCTCGGCTTTGTGTTGTCTTTTTATTTCTCAGCTCTGGATGGTACGTTGATTGACTTCTTTCATGGTAAGGAGGATTTGGAAAGATGCAACGTGGCATTCGTTGGAGACCCAACGGCAAGAATACAAGAGGACTATTTGCGTATCTTGAGATACTTCAGGTAAAAACAATTAACAAATTGCAAACAGTGGCAGTATTAAATAACATCGGGATATATTTTGAGGGCACATCCTCAAGAGTGAACCCTCAAACTTGGGATAAAAATACTGGGCAAAAAATCTCGACACTGCACAATCTAGAAGCAAAATCTGAATTTGCAGAAGTCTACAAAGAAAAGAAGATGGAGAAGTGTTTTAAATGTGAATGTAGGAACAGATAAAAGACAAACCATTATTCATCAGAAAGAAACATACGGTAAAATCCGATCCTCATACTCCAGTGAAAGAAGGGATACAAACCCGGCTTCCCAGAATTAATAGGCAGGGTAATTTCTGATATGCCAATCCAATCTTGTGTTGTTCACCTTCAGATTTTATGGCCGCATTGCAAAGGAGCCCAATGCACACTCCTCCAAGACCTTACAAGCAATCCGAGAGAATGCCCAGGGCTTGGCTGGGATCTCAGGAGAGAGAATTTGGCTGGAATTGAAGAAAACAGTCACTGGAAATCATGCAGCAAGTCTGATGGAATGCATGCATGATTTGCAACTCACACAGTATATGGGTAATTATAAAAATAAAACCACTGAGTTGAACTTCAGTTTCATAAAGCTTTTAAATACTAAAATTGGCTAAGCACTGGGGAATCTTGCTTAGAAAAATTGGTTACCAATCAAGATAAAATGTAACTTACATCTGGTGACTGGTTCACTGCAAATTGTTTTCCTTCCAACAAACTTTACGGAGCAATATTTTCTGCTGTACAGCTTCATGAATTTGGGCCTGGAGCATTACCCTCAGACTTGTTTCAAAAAAAGCCTCTTACTTTTTGTCAATTATTTGTAGGTCTACCATTAGAAACAAATATCACAAATTTCCGTCGTGTGTGGGAGAGGTCAAGATCCATGGAACCCAGACCAATTACCCTCCTTGCAGCATTGCTCACAGACCAGAAACAAGTGTTACAACTTGAGGCACGCCTTAGAATATCAGCAGACGAGAGGAAGACGGCACTCTTCATGGTTGCCGAGAGGGAAGACAAGCATCACCAGAGTGATCCATTAAAGCCCTACAAAGATATTGTTGTTTCAGTGAGTACAGTAACAAATAAATGCCGCATGTTTCAGTTGCAGTTGCTCTTTAGTAGCCTGAACTCAGCTTTGGAAACCCAATTAACCTCTTAAAAACAAATCAAGATTTGATAGATTTAATTCAAACAAGATTGGAAAACATTGATGATTTTTCTAAAAGTTTTTTTTTCTCTTCTTTTTCTTTGCAGCTTCAAGGGAAAGAGAAGGGAGTCCTCTTATACACTCTTGAGGTTCTCAAGTATAGAGGAGATCAAGAACTCTATGAGAGACTGAAGGAGTGGGAGATTCCAAGATTCCCTGTCTCTGGGAAAGACTTGATTGCTGCAGGGCTGCCCAAGGGGAGAAAGTTTGGGGAATATCTAGATAGACTGAAGGAAAGATGGATGGAGCGAAACTTTGAGATGAGCAGAGAGGAGTTGCTGGAGATGGTTCAAGAATTATTAGACTGTGAAAGATGATCATACACAGGACGATGTTCAAATCAATGGCTACGGATATGGCTAAGATCATTATACCAGTACAGCCATAGCCATAACCGAAGCACCTTTTTCTCAGTGCAGCCATCTTGTTTGTTTCTTACCACTCAAAACAGTAACCAAACCGAGGCTAGTAGGACAAGTCAGTCTGGTCTCCATTATAGTATACAGGGATCTCATCTGTTTCTGTTTGGGTCGTTAGGATAGGAGTCTTTTAAGAATGTTGACATGAGTTGAGAGTGCAAAATGCAAAGTAAATGCGGAAAAAATAACAAATATTTCATGAAGTTTACTTCAAATTCAAAATAGATTTATTTAATAATCATACTCCTTTATATAAAAAGTACATTTGAAAGGCGGAGAAACAGCACAACTTCAGTTCAAGCTATACATTTCAGTTTTCCATACAACATTTGTTTTGCTTTCACACTTGTCAGATTGCACCAATGTACTGATTTAAATATTTTGACTAATATAAGATGGCTGCTAGTTAACTTAGCGTCAAGTTGGTTTTAAATCATCTTTTGGAAAGTGATGACAAGATAGTACAAATTAAAAAACCTCTTCTGCTATAACTTTATACACATTACAAATAGTAATTTACTGAGTCATGAAAATTAATTGTATAGACCTGTATCATGGTGCGGCCGTCTTGTTTTTCTCCCATTCAAATCAATGTAACCAAACCGAGGCTGGAAGGGCAAATAATCAGGTTCCTTTTTGAACAACGAACATCAGCATCCATTACTGTTATTGGCTGCAGGGCACATGACCAAGATGGTGGCAGCATGATAAAGGTCTATTGCCTGCCAACCTTTGACCCGGTTGGCCCTTTTGAAACAAGTGAAAATGATGTCAAAGGTAAAATCATCTCTCCGCACATAAGCTAAATGGGCAAAAACTTAGTGATTGGTATTTATTAACTGAATGAAATTTATTTCATTGTGTGACCATCTCTTTATATCCCAGACTACCATAAAGTTAACTCCGCTTTTGTTGATATTTACACACAAAATTGAACAATGTAAATTGCAATATAAACACATTATATACAGATATATAAACAATTGATCCTTTAGAGTTGATATGGCTTTGGAAAATTCAGAAGATATTTGGGATTAGGCTGACGACAACAATGAAACCCATAAATAATGTAAACAGCATCAAAGGAGTCAGGATACTATACACTGGCCATATAGCAATGTTGAGACTGCAAAAAAAAAACCAAGAAAAAAGGAGATAATAAAATAAAACATGGTAAATTGACTTTATATTTCACATGTTTATTGCACTCATGCAGAATTTCTAACCGTTCTACCAATACAAAATGTTAATTTCAACACAGTGAAAAATAAAAAATGCCCATAATAAATGTTAAAGTTAAAGTTCTTCATTTGTGGTGATGAAAAGAAGTTAAATCTGAAATTCAACCCCAATGAGATTAAGGGACCTTGACCTGTAGTGGACGATTCAGGCCCACACTACCCATGCGCTTTATTGGTGTTGGTGCAGATTTCATAAGGAGATCATTCCAAAGCGCCTGGGCAGCTGCATAAAAACCTGAAGAAAATGAGGAATGGGTTTGGGGTTTCGTTGTAATAGATCTGACTTACCAAACAGAACCAGCTAGAAACGTTCCAGTTGCCAGTGGGATTGCCATTGGTGATGCCTTTTCCCAGTCACTGTTTTTCTTAAACCAGCTCAAGAACACAATGAGGTAACTACCAATGCAAACAGGTATAGCTAGCAAAACGAGGCCCAAGTACAACCAGGATCTGAAAGAGAAACACATTCAAATAAACCTCTTGAGTGGATAAAAAAGAGAACACAAACAATGGTGTTACTATTGGTATTATTATTATTATTATTATTATTATTATTATTAATTTCTGGTAATGAAACCAAGGATGCCTTAGAGTGAACTTAATCACTATAACTCAGAAGCCTGAGGAAACCTGTAGACAAGGCAATGAACCAGAAACACTGAGGTCAAACTCCTACTCTTCAGGGATAAGCGTGTTGGTTTCTTTTAGACATGAACAAACTGTCATGAAAAACACACTGGGTTCCTAATCTATGGAGCCTGGGAAGTGACCTGAGGATTGTAATAATTTGTTATTATTATTTACATATATTTTTAATCTCACAGGGAAAGTACTCTTATCCCCTAGAGTATGCTACCACCATGCTCCCACAATAAAACATCTTGCCTGATGAGAATGAGATATTATCTTGCGGATCTTGACATCACATGGCCATAAAATAACAAGAAAATTTCCCCTGTCTTTTCATGGGCTCTGTAGCTACCTGTAGATTCTGTGATCTTCTTGAATGGCAGGGATGAAGTCTGTGTAATACAGGATTGCAACGGTTCCAAGTATCCACATCAACGTCTGGAGGTTGTATGGAGAACCTGGCTTCGTGTTTGTTTCTATCTCTTCACCATCTCGGAGTTTCTGAAGATCCTCTAACCTCTTCGGATCAATGTTTTTAAGATCTGCATGGTGAAGTGAAAAGCATTATCAATGATTTTCAAAAAGAAAATTTTAATAACAAAATTTAAAAGTGGTCGACAAGTCGATTTCACCCCAAAATTTAGCTCCCTTAAACCTAACTAAGAGCAACGACAGACCATCTCGTTGTATGCCCGGTAAAAGGGCGTAAGGCCTTACGCCCTTTTACATAGAAAAATAAACTCCCAGTAACAAAAAGACGTAAGCAACAAAATGGCTCCTGACATGAAAAATATGTCATTTTGTAAGGTTTTTTTGCTAGAATTACCCTGAAGATATGTTACCCCATTCCCCATGCAGAATTTAACCTTTCTAGAATGACTTTTGCATGGCAACAAATTTACCAAACTTTCCTGCTCATAATTCTTGAAACACAAATTTTAACATAAATTGCTTACATCCTTTCACCGGGAACTTTCCCTTATACGTCCTTTACCGGGCACACGACGATCTATTTCATCAACAGACCATTGTGTTAATATTTGATAGTTTTTCAACATTTTAATTTTAAATGTATGAAAGACTACTTCACTTGGTGCAATTTGGTATTTTTTGAAACGGGGGAAAAAAAAGCATAACAAATTGCTAAATTTAAACCTATGTTCGTCACCACTTATCGTAACCCTCCAGTCTACAACCGTCGGAAGGATCCAAGCCAGACCCCCAGGGTTAGGTCTGATTAGGATTAATTGGATTATCGCAACAACACAATTAAATTGTACAAAACTTAATTTAATACTAGAGTTTTTGTTATTATTAATTTAGACTAATTATTTTTATATCAATTATCAAACACACAAATGTATGCTAAAAACAGGCTGAGTTTTAAAGAGATAAAATAAATGATGTTTTACAACTTTAACCTGCCAATAGAGGGCGTTATTTCTCATTTTAATTTTCTTCAATTTGTTTTTGTGTCTTGTGAAACAAAACTAAACTTACCTCTCCCATATGCAGACATAAACACTTCCGCAATTCTTCTCCTTCGGAGTTGGAACTCATCCTCTTCTCTTTCTGGTATTCTTGAAGAAAATTCCTCCTGTAAGACATTTCCCTCCTTTGCAGACATTCTTATTCGTGATGTTGTGAACCGTTGCAAATTTAGAAGTGAAAACGCGTAACTAAGTCAATAGTCTGGTCCCACAGTGAATAGGTTACAATATGTCATTATAAGAAGACAAGAATCTGTTTAATTGTTCTTCCGGGTTAAAAAGATACGGAGCGCCAAATGTAAAACAATTCTAAAGAGTTGCTCGATAATTCCTTCAAAAGTAATTCCAAGAACAGATGAGAAAAAAATAAAAAAAACAGAATTCAAACAAAACAAAATCATGACATGAGTCATTTGGATATTATTCTTAACCTCAACTTACTCCTGGATTTAGGTTTTCAGTCAATATTCTGAAACAACAATTGCAACAATTGGAATTATGGAGTGGAATAATAATAATAACCGGTTTTTGTATCTATGATTTTATTTTGTATTGACCCACTACACGATAGGTACTTCTGTTTGGAGAGTTTTTGGATAGTGTTGAATATTGACGATGGAGGCGTGTGTGATGACAATTGTAATTTTGGTACAAGTTTTTTTTTTTAATGTAAAAATCAATATTGTCGTCCGCCCCGGCAATCAACCAAAACGGCATCGTTTAGTCTTGAATTTATCTACTAAATCCAACAAGCTATGGCCATTTCGGGTCAAAGGTTTTTCCCTTATTTTCTCCACTGATCCCAGTCATATTAGCCTTTGCCATGAATTATGCTAATTACATTCACGTATGCGTACTGACATTATTGTTGGGCAAACACCAAAGAGTTGTGCACTAGGCAGACGCACACATGCGTGTGCGTCACGCCACCATTAGCCCCACACAAAAAGGTTCTATGTTCCCTCATTTTGCCCACCAGTAGTGTTAGTGTGCACGGTGTGCACGCGTGATGTGCAATTTACATATTTCATGGGAAGGGTCTATTAATTGTTTGGGGCAAAATTCAGAACATTTTAAAACACTTTCGCCTGCAATATCAGTCCGAATCACGTCGTGTTTCTTAACCCATTCTTGCAATATGCTAGCTTATTTTATACGTTGATTCATGTGGTACCAGACGAAGGTAGGTGGAATGACGTGTTTACTTATTTTAATTTCGACGACTGATCGTGTGTATTTCAATAACTGAAAAAACACGTTTGCAATTGCATAGCCCATCTTGTAGAACTATTTCACCCGTCCAGTCTTGTCCTACTTCTTCTTGTCAGACATAAATGAAGAACATTTGGGAAAGTGCTGAGTTTTAGTTCAACGAGAATTTGAAACGTAAGTGGAAGTGCTCTTTTTTGGCAAGTCGAATTCAGATCGGCCAATGCGCTGGAGCGCTGTACTCCTTTTTTTGAGATTATGGCAATATCGGTAGGCCAATGGCAATCGTGTAATGACTCATTAGACCCAGTAACTGAGGCGCTGTACTCCTTTTTTGGCCAATGGCAATCGTGTAATGACTCATTAGACCCAGTAACTGAGGCGCTGTACTCCTTTTTTGAGATTTTGACATTATCGGCCGTACTACCGATATTGCCATAATCTCAAAAAAGGAGTACAGCGCTCCAGTTACTGGGTCTAATGAGTCATGACATTCTTGACAATGTCACTTCATTTTCATTAAAGAAAATGATCACGAAATCTTGAATTTGAAATCTTTTTTTCAAAGGGTATTGAATAAAGCCTAATAAGACTAATAAGAGTAAGAGTAAGACTAAGACTGTAAGAGGGTCTACGTTCATGAAGGTTAGTAGTACTAGTAGTAGTAGTAGTAGTAAGAATTGTGTCACTTTAGACCATTTAAATTTTAATTAAAGTTGGTGTGATGTTTCCAGGAGGATGCTTTGCCAACTAAAACTATATGGTTCAGATTCAGATTCAGAATTAATCTCTTTGAGGGACACTAGATAGTTTTGTTTTAAAAAAAAATGTCATAAAAATCTGTTCCTGTTTTTAATTGGTCCATGGAAAAGTTATTATGTGTTGAATGAACTTGAGCTTGTGGAAGTTGGTTGATCCGGATCACAGAAATCAGTCACTAGGCTCTAGGCTAGGGGTAAAGTACTAGAAATAGAATATGATTAGGTTCTTATACTGTGAGGTTCGTGTAAGAACCTCATACTTTTAAGTTCAGTAGGAGTAGGGGTATGGGAATTCCAGGGTATGGTACTACTACTAGTACTACACTAGTCCTACTATAGTACTAGTACTAGTAGGCCCCCTAGTACTATTTAGTAGACCCAGCAACTGGGGCACTGTACTCCTTTTTTCAGATTTTGACATTATCGGTCGTACTACTAGTAGTACTACTACTAGTACCAAGGAGTACAGCACCCCAGTTACTGGGTCTAGGGGTATAGTTACTCCTAGAACCATGACTTTGATGAGGTTCTTGCACTATAGTATATGAGGTTCATGTAAGAACCTCTTCTAGGAGTATGGTTAGTAAGACTAAAAGGAGTTGCCCTAAACAAAATGATAGTTCCAGTGGAATGTCGTGGCCAAGCTTCACTCTAGTCTAAGTTGGGTTATATCAGAAATCAAGTTGAAATTCTAGTGAGTGACTTGCCTAACACAGCAGTTAACCATTATTTCCTTCTCTTCACCTAGGTATATCAAGCTTGCATTCATGACGTTGGTCAGTTGCTTAATAATGTAGGGCTTATGCTCTAAAGGGAGTTACAAAAAAATCCAGAACTGAAGTTGATTGGAAAGTCATTGATGACCAAAAATTGTATCTTATTCTTAATTGCCCAAACAAGGTAATAGTTTGGGTCATAGTGAGTGAAATTGGGTAGTTGAATACAGCTTCTTACCTACTGCAAATCTCATTATTTGTATATCTCATTTATCTTCCAGGTTTAAGAAGTAAACTTAGCGATACTACTCATCAACCCTCCACAACTTGCAGATCAAACAGGAAGTGAAGACCCAAAAACAAACAGAATGAAGCTGTTAGCTATAACGGTCCTCTACAAAGGTCACCCCAAAGTGGTCACTCTATCAAGTGCCTATAATTTATCATCATTTGGCTACTTCCAAAAAAGCAGGTAAAGTTCAAATCTGTCAATTTTCAACCTGAGGGATAGATTATCAAAACATTGGTTTGCCTGAACAGGAAGTAACTCTTGATCCAAGCATCAAGAGATCTCTCTTAACCACTTCCTGTCAGTTTTAAACAATCTTTTCCCTGCCTCTGCACGGTATTGTTTTTTTTTTCTAAATACCAGAATATTTAGAATATTGTCACAATTAAGTCCTGACTAAATAAAGAAAAGACAACAAAGGTTCTCTTAAAAACACCGGGATTTATTGTTCTCTCTCGAGAAAATACGAGATGCATTCATCGTGAAACGCAAAACCTTGGCCGTAAGCCAAGGCCAATAATCAGCCAGAATCTATGCAGGAATCTTGGTTCACTCAGACTTGAGCCAAAAACAATGATAAACAATGGTTACTGCCCATCAATCTCTCGTAATCCTCTTCATACAACAAAAAGGATCCAAGGGTCTTGAATCGGGAATTACACAAAACTCCCGGGAAAAGGGAGATTTCAAGCATGAATTCCAGTACCATCTGTTCCTCTTTGTAAGGGAGAAATGAAGCATTGCATGGTGAGTGCACGCACTGTGCACGCTACACTATGGAAAGACCAGGTGTGTTTCGTGCCGGTACTCCGAGTTTACACAAAAGCAAGTTTTCATGTGATCTGCTTACTGGCAAGGAAAAGTATCCGGTGTAAAGTAGTTAAAAAGACTTGACAGAAAAGTCAAACGTACTAGCCTTATGGAGTTATCAAGAAGAAAAGTAATTAGCACAAGGCCTAATTAGCTGCAATGGTTGTTAAGTTACTTGAATTAAATTTAGTTGTGTTGTTTATTTTTATCTGATCAGTGTGCAGGAGTATATGAAGTTCACATCACGTATCGTGGTGGAAAGATGTCAGCCTGGCTTGAGAGCAACAGTCAAAGAACAAGGTTTGTTCAATAATAATCCTATCTCAGGAAACTAAAATAGACCTTGGTTTTTTTTTAGGATAAACTCTTTTTCTTCCTGATTGTTAATTAGTAAACTGTGTTTTTATTGCAGAGTACAGTTGTCACACATATGTCCGTAGTGACTGTTTATCGGGGGTCGTCATAGCTGACCATGAGTATCCATCAAGAGTAGCTTTTACATTATTAAACAAGGTACGTGTCTGATCAATTTTGATTTTTTTTTTTCATGAGAAAATCTTGCTATAAGAGTTTCTTTTAACATTCTGTAAACGTTGGGTTTTTTTTTCTTATTTTTTTTTAATCTGTAGGTTCTAGATGAATTTTCAACTGAAAGCTCTTCCAGCTCATGGCCAAGTTTGGCGGAGAATTCTGTGACATTCAGACAGCTCGATGCATACCTTGCAAAGTACCAGGTAATATCAGTTTTCGTGTTAAACAATATTTTGAAGTTTGTTCATTTTGGTTTGTATTAATTTATAAACATCATAAAGTGTCACTAAAATTTAGTTTGTTAATTTTGTACCTTCGTACTCCAATCAACTAATGTGACCCCAGTTAACCTTAGACCAGACAACCTGAATCCTAACCATCATCGATCCTACATGACCTTAGTTGACCTCTCATTGGATTAAAACAATTTCACCTTGTATAACCAAATGTGACTCATTGAGACCTTATTTAGCATCATTAAATTTTAACCTTTATATGTATACCTAATAAAAGGTGACCTTCATTGACCTGATATGACTCTATATGACACTATTTGACCTGATATGACTCTATATGACACTATTTGACCTGATATGACTCTATTTGACCTGATATGACTCTATTTGACCTGATATGACTCTTGTTTCCCCTTCAGGATCCAGCACAGGCAGATCCTATGATGAGGCTGCAGAGTGACTTGGACGAAACAAAGATTATAATGGTAAGTTTGTTGGGAAAATTGTTGCTTAACACTCAAACAGTGGGTGTAGGAAGTTGCCGCTAAATTGAGTATTCAGCCATCTTGCCCATTTTTCTTTCTTTTCCCTGAAGCAGTGACTGATGTATGTTTTTGTGAAATTTGTCAAATTTTGCTTGATTTCTGTGGACTCGATACTTCATATCCAAACCAGCCATGCTTTGCACAAGGCTGGGCATACTCATTCAATCATAGTCCCCAGATTTGGTTCAATTCTGTATTTTGTATGAATTTGATGGGTTTAAGGTGGTTTTTGAGGTTCATGTACGATATCAGAATCACGGAGATTATAAATCTTAATGAACATCATATTCTATTCTCACAGCATAATACAATCGACGCCATGTTACAGCGAGGAGAAAAATTGGACGACCTTGTTGCCAAATCAAACGATCTCAGTTTACAATCAAAGACATTCTACAAAACCGTAAGTTGATGTTTCTATGGTTACATGTATTTACACCCACAAAGTCATAACTATAAGTTTAGCTGAATTAATAGCTTTGACTTGATGTAAAACATTATTTTTGCATTTCTAGTATCAAGCCTACGATTTTGTTCACGATTTGAAAAAAGAGACACAAACTATCAATTTGTCATTAAAATTTCTCAAAGAAATAAATACATATAAGATTTTTAAGGCATATTTGTCAGTGGAGAAATTTGCTAAATTTGTTTAGAGGTTTCTTAACTTTTTTTTTAATCTCTCCACTATATCTCAGGCCAAGAAGACGAATTCTTGTTGTGTTATCCAATAGAAGCCTCCTTCGATGTCCAATTAACGGCTAAGCTGAACTTTGATGTCAAGCATATTTTGTCATGTTTGGCATCCGAGGATAAACCACTAAGCCAGATGAAATACTTTCATGTTCTTGTTTGACGTTATTATGACACCTGACCCCCCAAAAAAGAATATTTATTTCAAAGTGACCAGAGCAAATTTTAAAGCCATTTACATGCCAACTTCGCATAATTTGTGACGTACAGTTATTATCCAATTGTAACATACAGTTGAAGTCAATGATTGTAGGACTATTAGCTCAAAAGGATTACAAGCTCAAATAGCTCCCTCACAAGTCCAAACATTTTGTTTTACATCTGTGCTTGTCATGTACACACACATACATGAACAAAATCATTGTCTTGTAGGTCTACCTTCTGAAGTTATACGTGTGCCAACACTTTTTTTTTTCCACGTGTGACGTGCTCTCCGAGGTAATTTATTAATAAATGCAATGTGTATTCTTGTGATTGGTAACTCTGATTTTGAATTGAAAAATCGCAGTCTGGCAGCAATTTGCACATCACATCACCTTGTGGCATTTTGAAGGCCCTTTGAACAATTTGGAGACCTGCACTAAAAAGGCCATTATTCCAAATTACTGATGGAGCCTGAGACCAAGCCCGAGCCCAAGCCAGAGACAAGGGCATGGTTTTAAAATGGGCCCCATGTCCCTATCAAGGTATTGGAGTGTAAAGACATCAAAAACAACGCATCAATGACTTGGGCAGTATGGCAAAATATAAATCATTAGTATTGCATATCTTTGAAATCACCTCCATGTATATTTTATCAAATAAATATATTGATTTATAAAGATGTAATATATTTGACAACATTTGAATGGATTAACTCTTCCAAAAACCTTTGGTATGAAGAGAAAGAATTCCTCAAAACTCTCAGAATGAAAATTTCCTTTAAAAAAACAAGTGTGAAAGAAATTAATTGTAAATATAAAATGTAAGAACTTTCAAGAGAATGGCATCTCTTGCAACCCACGTGTATTGTATTTAAAATGTATAGCCTAAGTAAACCTAACA
The DNA here is from genome assembly GCA_911728455.2 of Marthasterias glacialis. Classification (NCBI taxonomy): domain Eukaryota; kingdom Metazoa; phylum Echinodermata; class Asteroidea; order Forcipulatida; family Asteriidae; genus Marthasterias; species Marthasterias glacialis. Next base: position 20,361,822 of record OU452231.1, read on the forward strand.
TTAAAATCCAAAAAGTGAAATTTCTAGCTAAAACTGCAAGCCTGTGTTCAAAGATCCAATCGTATTTCAAAATATAGGTTCCTTCGTTCACAAAAACACTTTTAACAATTGTGTGAATAGAAACTTTCATTGGATATTTTGACGATAACAGTTATACTTTAAAAGATATGGAGTGAATGAAGGCCCTTTCAAAAAACAAAAGAAGAAACATCAATGTTGTCTCGTCCTTTGAATAAATAGTATATATCATTAAGCCATAAATCACTCGGGATTTTGATTGAAAATCATTGGAATTTGCATATTGACCCTATTCATCTGATACCATCATCACAATCTTCAGGCCTGCAACAATGAATTTGCAAAAAACTAGGAAATAGCCAAACACACTTAATGTTGTACGGTGTTTTTCCGTTTCCCATGACACTAAAAGTGAAGAAAAAAAGAGGAAATCAGCTGATCCACTGAAAAGTTGCATGCCTGTAATCTTGGTTACCCCATTTTGGGAGTCAATGTCCCCTTGATTTATACAGTGGAGTTTAAATTTTGGGCGACGCAGCATTAAACATGCTTACGTGTCGATTCCCAGAATTGTGAGCGTGGCACGGTGGCTGCAGGGGACGTGTTTTCAAGGGGTCATTACATGTGTAGATACATGTACTTAAATTTGTATCTGCAGTAATTTTCCTTTGTTTTTCAAATGGAAGTGCAGGTCTTTTTATCAAAATGTTCATCGAATAATTCATTAATCTTCACATTGCAGCCATCTTGTTTTTTTTTCCCTATTCAAACCAGTGTAACCAAATTGAGGCTGGATGGGTAGTCTGATCCCATTTGATTGAATGAGAATCGGTGCTTGTTATTTCTGTTGAACACGGGGAGACTGACATGGTGGCAGCATGAGATGTATCTGCTCTGTATGCTTTCATTGTATTATGTTGTAAATAAAGTTGAGAAATAAATGTGGTTATTGGGAAGAAAGTCACAGTTAATGACCACTTCTGTTTCAAGAATGACTGTCTACACACTGGCCCCACAGTTAAATGTTCTGTAAAAAAAACTTTATTATCAACTGTTAGTACATGTATTATTATTTAGTAGACTTAAAAAACAAATTTAACCACAAACATTTTGGAGGTTTGAGTTAACACTAATATACAACCATACTTGTTGAGAAAGAATTGTAAGGAAGTTTACTATTTACATTTTACAAACTAAAAGGTCAAAGGTTACAATCTCTACCACAATGGACATGACATCAGATTTGTAACTGTTTCCCATCATGACAATTAATTGGGCAAGGATAAATTAGACCCCCCCAAAAAAAATCAAATGCGCAGTTTACAAACATCCATCTTGAATTCATCTGAGACATTTGATGTAATTCACAGAGTGACATTGACCTCAAATCATTTCTTTCGTTGCATGTTCTCTTAGACGCATGCGCAATCAAAATGCAACTAATTGGCTCATTCTGACTACATAGCCAACATATATTAGGCTTTACAACATCAGCAAAATACTTCAGCCAGATTTGACGTTGGAGTTACTTGAACATAGGAATGTGTCCAATTCTGGGGAAAAACCTTGTAAGACTCCCCCCTCCCCCCCCCTCCCCCCCCCCCCCCCCCCCCGCCCAGATGACCCCTCTAGGATAATGTCTATTTTGGTTTAGTCTCTTGGTCTGTGACTCGTCGGATGTAGATAGCATCTTCAGGATGATCTTGCTCTCCCTCTTCATACATGAAGGAGGATGCAATAGCCAAGACGGATCCATCCTTACTGTGAGTAGAAAGAAAACAAGGAATTATTGAGCTATAAAAAAACAAACCAGACCATTGAATGTCATTCAGTTGGGTAATACTAATTCTGTTCCACTTGTACACTAGTAATGCCAAATGGTAATAAAAAGAATTCCTCTTTTCACTATCAACTCCCGCCCCCCCCCACCCCCTCCCCACGAAATAAACAATATTATTAAACACAAATTAAGTTTTCAGTATAGTTATCCTGCTCTACTGCATCTACAAAATCAAAAATTTAAACGACAAAAACAAGATCAACATTCCTTTGGGTAGGACTGTTACACATATTTTAGCTCCGTACTTTTCACCAGCCATGTGAACAATTGGTTATTCTTAAATAAATTATTTTCATTCATATTGAAGATTTTTTTTTCCTGTTCCATCAAACCAGCCCATATCCATCCATTTTTACCTTTACCATCCCCAATCCATCCAAATCCATTTGCATTTGATTATGTTGGACTGAGGACTGCACTAGTAAACTGATTATGCTCTACATGGGATCAGGCATCCCACCATAATCGGAGTTTGACGGTTTGGGTGACGAGATGGTGGTGGATTTTGTTAGATTGAGGAAGGATCCCAGTAAAGACCAACCTGAATGCCAGTGAGGATATACTTGTTGGATACCGGTGAAATTGACACAAACGCTTCTTATTAAATCCATCCCAGATGTTGACAAAGCCGTCCGATCCTCCAGTAGCGAAAGTGTTATGACGATTATGGAATGCGATAGCATTAACTGGGTAGATATGCTCGATGCCATCCACCTGAATTATAAATAGAATGAATGTGGTTATTTGCACCAGGAAACTGCAAAAGAACCTGTCAGTTCTTCAGTCAATTCAATGTAACATTTATTTCTATAACACACAAGTTCCACAGCAGCCCCCCTCCCCACAACCCTTGCCCTCCCCCTTGCCCTCCTTTACATAAAATCGAGGGGGGGGGAGAGAAATGCACAAATGAATGGTTCGATACATTCAATAGCCCCCCTAAAAAAACAACAACAACCAACAAACAAAATTATGTCTTTGCCCCCGCTTTCCCCACGAGTGAAAATGTCTGGTTACTCCACGGGACGTTGCCTAAGTAAAATCATAATTTTTATAAGCAAACTGGAAGTAAGGAGATTCCGGAGAAAAAGTAGTTGAATTGAAGGAGGAAGGGCAATAACAGTACTTTAGGATCAAAAAATTAATAGAAAGTCTTCCAAGGTAAGTAAGTAATCAATCGAATGTACAATTAATAATACTGCACGAACAAGAAAATGATTTCTCCATCTCCACCTTCGAAAAAACAACAAACAAAGTAAGAACAATTTTCCTTAATCAATCAGAAAAAAAATGATCAAATATCACATGCTTTAATTACTATTAGTAAATTCCTAATCGTTGGCCACTGGCCCTAATTAAAACAGGCCATAATATTTGGCTCTTGGGGGGAAAAAGGAAAATGTTATCGAGTGCAAGGGCTGACATATGTTAACATGGTAAAAGACTTTTTCAGGCTATCTAATAACAATTTTGCTGATTAAAGTAGGAGGGACATCATGCTTGTTAAAAGAATCTCACCTTAAGGCGATGACATTTGAAGGCATATTTTTTCTTCTGAATCTCTGGGCTAGGGTCAAGGTACTCCACAGCAACTCGCCCCTCGATGCTACTCAGAACGTAACCCTGCTTGTTAGGGAATGTACGGATACAGCGAGTCTGGTACTTGAGGCTTGAATCTCGACGCTGCTGGACATACCCCATGTTGCGCAGGTCCCAGACGAGAACTTTGCGTCCTGCTGTACCGACAATAAGTCTGTCCCCACAGACTGCCATCGTGTAAACCTGCAAGTAATACACAAAATACTACTTATCCGAAAAACACTGCAACATAAAAAATATACGATTTCATCATCTTATTATGCAACAAGGAAAGCTCCTTATAAAACGTCTTAAGGAGTTAGAACTTTACCTTATCAGGTTGTGAGAAGGAACCTGCATTACATGGTGTCCTTGGGTCCCACAGCTTCACAGTCTGATCCCAACTACCTGTTACAATTACATTCACCTCAGGGCAGTATTCTACACACTTGACCGGTAACTCGTGTGTACCAACTACACTCTCTGTAACAACAAAGTGTAAACAGTTTACATCAAATAGTTGACATTTATCAGCTTGTCTTCATCAGAAGTGTTTTTCCACAAAGTCGGTACAGACAAATTGTTACAAATACACGTTACGAAGATAAATTATTTCATTGGAAATGTTTTGATCTCAGAATTTTAAATGCTTAAATAGCAAACACAAATTGTTAAACCACCAAAAGAACAAAACCTTTCTGCTAATAAAACAAAAATTGTAACATACTTTTAAGTTCTTTTTAAATAAATTACTGTCATAAGACAATTCTTTTACTTTTCGGTTTGCGGCAGGAAGTATGAGGAATATCTTACCAGTACTTGTGTTGATGTCAAATGTTTTCAATGTATGATCCAGACCTGCGCTGTATGTATGCGTTTGATCCTGAGTGGGAGAGAGTGATGTAAATATAGAAAATTAATTGTCTATTCTTTAACAATAAAAACTGGACCATAATCAATCAAACAAAACACATCGCCATGTGACCTGCTTGGATAAAAGTAAAGTTTACAAAATTTGAGATTTAAGCATAGATGTAATAGAATGACCATCATACGAAACGATATCATATTGATTTATCATTATCATGAATCACAGCCAATAGCTGAATATTGTATATGATCTACAATTAAAAACGTACATTAAAAGTATAAGGCAACAAAGGAGAGAACGAAAGTTTACAGAACGTTAAAATACACAATGAAAAAATAAATACGTTCATAAATTATTGCACAAAGAATACATATGTAAAATGTAAAAGACAAAATATATCATGTGGTGATACTACACTACCAACACAGTTTGTTCTGTGCACAGTGGGAAACAAAAGAGAGAAAGTTTATAGAACGTTAAAATACACAACTAAAAAATACATTAATAAATTATTGCACACAGAAAACAAATGTAAAATGTAAAAGACAAAATATATCATGTGGTGATATTACACAACAAACACAGACTGTTCTGTGCACAGTTGTGCAATCAAGTGCAGCTATAAACAACTCATGCAAATGAATAGACCTTTCCCATGAAATACGTAAATTGGACATCGCGCGTGCGCACTTACATTTTGGTTAGTAAAATTTTGGGAACAGTGCGCCCTTTTGCATGGGACTGATGGGCGCGTGACGCGTACGCGCTTTGTGTGTCTGCTTTGTGCACATTAATGGCGTTTGCCAACCAACAGGGTCTGTACACATGCGTGGATGTAATTAGCATATTTCATGGGAAAGGTCCATTGTTTCAAATGGTTGGTCAACTCAACAATGCTATATAAATAGTTAGAGGCTTAAATTCAACGGGTCATTTGTCAAAACAACAGCAATAAATGTTTCAATTTAGTTTTCACTTGTGGCTAAAAACCAAAGCACAGTATACATAATTAAAATCAATGGTATTTGTATAAATGATTACAGAACTTGGAACAAAAAATATTGGTATAAATCATTACAAATCTTGCAATAAATGATATTTGAAATTGTATGATTACAAAACTTGTAATAAATGATATTTGTTTAAATGATTACAAAAATTGAACCTACATAAAAGCAGCAGTCAAGAACAGCATGGGTGTGATTGTATTTACTTCTCATCACATTAGCCTCAATGTCGTACAATCTCACGCTCTCATCCCAAGAAGATACCAGAAGAAACTGAGACGTGTTGGGACCAAATTTAACCGATGAGATGCCATCGTTGGCACATTGGTTCAATTTGAACTCATTTGATACTTCCGGCATACTGGAGGATTTAGATTATCTAATGGGAAAAAGAAACAATTTAACAACTGTTATACACAAACAACTACCCAGTTAACTAGTTTTCCATTCGAGAGAAATAATTTAGGTTATTGCTAAATATAAACAATGAAAACAATTACAAGTACATGTAACAATGTATAATTTAAACACATTTGTGGAGAAACAAAATAAAACAATCGTTATTATCAATTACACAGTATGAAGGTAACAACAAAATCTCACATCAACATCACACATTATCAGCAATCATTTGGACAACTGAAATCACAATTTTTACAGAATCTGTTACAGAGCCTCTGTAGTTGCAATGATCGTAACCCTCTTTCTGGATGGTCCCTTCCAGTCGGGAGGGCCGGGGGGGGGGGGGGGGGGGGGGGTTGATATGATCATTGCAGATCGCAATAGTGTGTAACATGAGCTACATGCAATGACAATAGACCCCTTCAAGGTAAACGAAATCCAAGGTAAAATATGCGTCATGTTGAATCTGCCCTGTGCGCTGTTGTGCATTGTTATTTCTAACAGTCATTTCCACGATTCATAACATCGCATGCGCATCTCACATCCTAAGTGCGTGAAGTGCGATTATTAAGTTGCACAGTTCAAAATAAACCATGCACCACGACACACAGGGCAGAAACCGGCAGATTCAACGTGGCATACCTAATACCGTGAAGAAAGGGTTTATTGTGTAGCTACCTGAATGAAACATCATTAATGCACAACATTATTAATATTAACACTAGTACAGGACAGGCCAGTTTAATTCAGTTACAATTTAATGCTAAGTCATGTATTAAGTTGAAGAAAAAGAAAATAGTACTGCACTGGGTTTTCGTTAATATTGGGGGATTGTGAAGCAAGCAAGCGTTTAAGTAGTTGCGATAACATGATAATCGTAACGATTATCGCAACTAGCGTTTAAGCATGTTAACAGTTAAGTGTGTGTAGAAAAACTCGAAAAGATGCCAAATCCAACTGCAATGTTTTGTTCATTATGACCCAAAATACTAGTGTAGTACTAGTAGCTTATTAACCCTGACTCAGTCACCCCTGACTCGTATTATTAACTCGCGTGAAAAAGTGGCGGTCGCATTCGGCTTCTTTTTTTCGAAGAACATTCTGTCGGAAATAGACGTCTAAAGCTGTATCCGTGTGTAATCTCTTCAGTGTTTATTTCTAAACACGCGCAGCGCAGCCTGTCTTTCCAACCTTAGTTTACTGTGAATAATAAGTCACAGCCAGTAAATGAATATAATATTGTTTTAAACATCCTGTTATTTCATAAATAAAGTGTAGAAATGTTCAATTTCTAGTCATTGGTGTAGGAAAAATCATGGTTAAATTACCTGTATATGTAGCTGTACTTCACACAACCACCTCCACAGCACGAGATTGCTTGAAGTTTGAATTTAGGTGACGATGTAGTCTGGTCTCATTCCGAACTAATTACCGATCAATATGTGAGTTTAGGTTGGGTGCTAGACTCGAGTAAAAATAAATAATTCTTTTGTGAGTTTGGCATTTATTTTATTGTGAAATAAGCAACAAAAAATGTACCTAAATCATGCCTAAACATTGCGCCAAACCATCTAGAACTAAATAGATTAGCTCCGCCTCTTCCCCTCCTTTCGAGGATCGAGGATGCCCCGCCCAATCCAAAGGGCTAGGGAATCCAAAATCGAAAGTAAGAAACTAAAAAAAATATCGAGAAGAAAGGATGACTAAATCTTTTTTCATTGATACATCTGATATATGATTAATTTATTTGCATAAACAGACTTGTTTTGGTTATTGTTGTAACTAATTCTTAACATATGACATTTGTTTTGGATAATTTACACACACACACACACACACAAAATGTAAGTACTTTACAGTTCTATTTACAAAAGTTTATAAATAAAGTAAATGGACAGGCATGTACAATATTCGTTTTTGAAACTTTAAGAAAAAATTGTTTTTTAGTAAATTGACGCTCACATTTTCTTGGGAAAATTGAACAGGAACTTTACAGGTAACATGTTCACTTTGTAGGTTCAAGACAAAACCTTAATTTATTTTCAAGAAAGACATACATCAGGAGTAATACTTTGATTGAATTAAGACAAATTTACTTTTGAAACTACATGTGTATACAGTGATTCTTCTGCATAAACCAAGAATGCCAGGAATTTCAAATACACAAACACACGAAGTGCATACAGTTTACAATACAATTAAGGTGGTAGTTCATACAGTATAACTCTTTTTATTTATGAATACATGTCAATAAAATTTGATACATATAGAATATAAATCCATTTTCATAAAACCTTTTGAGGTGGTATCAGGCACAATCAGAAACTTTTCCCAATTGAGTACACATACAACTTCCACTGCAAGCTATGCCCCTCAACTCCCCATCTTCCTTACAATGGAAGAATCCTTCCTATCTAACTGCTGCAGAGAGGCCATTTGCATTTAACTGCCCCCTCCCCACCAACTACTCCTGAATCCTCAAAAATCCTTTCCCTGCTTGCTTACACTTTTGTTCTTAACTCTCCTAGTCTTGGTAACACTTTAAAGCAAGTTAACAACCATTAAACTTTATTTGCTGTGTTTGGTGGATTAACTGTGCTCGGAACGTAATGCGTACATGTTTGAACTGCATAGATACATTCACCACATGATATCATATTACAGGCTGGTATAGTTTATCTATCATTCATAACCACAGAGGATGAGATTGAATGGTCAGACAGTAGGAGGGTTAATTACAATATTTCCAAAAGAAATAACAAGTAGCCATTTGCAAGTTATATTTGAATAATGTCTAGTACACTGACTTATACCATGCCCGATATCTGGCAGAATGTTCCCATTCTCTAACACACTCTTCCCCTCGTGTACAGAAGCACCCCCGAGATTTCTAGAACACAATGAAGACACAATAGGAGGGGGGGGGGTACCACCTGCCACATATCGGGCACCAAATGCAGTGACTTGCCTGTCACTATTAATGCCCAAATTGGATTCCCCAGGCTAAAGACAATGTTGCTACATCAAATGGTTCAGGGCAAGTTTTTGTATAGCAACTTCCATATCAACAAAGATTGGTATCCTTTGAGTATGGGCATTTGTTGTCCCTTTTGTAACAACAAAAACTTGCCCTTTACCACATGACACAGCAACACTGGATTGTGTCTAAAGAATTTCAATTGAACATTCACTTGTGACTGAGCAAGGCAATCTACCTGACATAATTAAATTCGCAAGTTTAATAAAAATTTGATAATTCGATGAGAAAAATTTTGTTTACCTTATTTAAACATGTTTGCATTTACGTTCTAAATACTTTTAACTATTGTTTATGTACATGTAGAATTTAAATTAAAAAGTCACTGAAAAAAATGACTTGACGATTGCTTTAATATGTATACTTGATTGAATATTGTTTTGTTCACCTTTAATTCCTCTAAATCCAGTTTAGAAATTATTTCACTCTTTTTCTGATAAACACAAAGTTAAACGCTTTGTCATATTTTGCTTTGTATAATGAACAACCTTGTACAAAATAGATCAAACTTAATAAATGGAAACATTTTGTACAAAAACTAACTGAACCACAAAATAAACTATGCCAACTTTCTCAAGAAAAAAAAAACCTTGTTAAACATTGAGGTCTCTTGAAAGTATCTTCAACTTAACCCTGGTTTACCAATGTCATTCGGTAACCTACTTTTAATTTAGACACACCTTGATTTAGATGTAAATCCCCGTAGAAACAATTATGCTTCTGTTTTAACCTCACCCAATTTTGGCAGCGGTTACTTAGTAAGCTGGCATATACTGTATCTTAAAACATATTGACACTTGAGTAATTAAGAGTGACTTTTACAGACTTTGAGTGAGTTTAATGGATGTAGAACTTTTTTGTCAGTAGTCACACCGACTGCTCTCAGCAGGGGCCAGTGATACTGGTCCGACCAGATGTTGGTCGTGAGTTACCATATGATTCTGATGGATATGGACAAAATCGTTTCAAAAACTTCTGGAGGTTAGCGGGTAACTGATAAACTAACAATAATTATCAATCCACAAATTTGATTTGCAGCTGTTTGGTTTGGGCGGACAACATAAGGCCACTTGAGTTTACTCTTTCATTGTCGCATCGGATGTTACCTGGGTTTGACGTTCTTCACTATCCAGTCAATTCCTTCCTGTATGAGTCAACCAAATGAAGAAATAAGAGTTGTACATAATCTTGAATAATAGAAAGGTTTGGCCGGAGCTCAGGTTGGTCTGAAGGATCAAACCCGAGTGTTGAATACCATAAAGTTTACAGACCACCTAAAAATCCCCCAACAGTGTAAAACTAAATTTACGGATGCAAAATTCACTGATTTTTGTTTGCACCATTTACATTGAGTTTTTATCTCTTCCGAATCGATTTGAAGCCAAGAAAGATGTGGGAGAATAAATAAGACATAGAAGCTCTCACCTCAACACCTTCCCCTGTGATTGCAGAGCAAGCATTGATCTGCCATACGCGGTTCCTTATGGTATGCAGATTCAAACCTTCGGCAATGTCCACTGATTTTGCTGCACTGATTAGGTCCTGCTTATTAGCAAAGACTAGCAGCGGTACACCGGACAACTTCTCTTCTTCCAGTAGCTGGCCAAGCTCCTTCAAAATCAAATCATCAGTTTGCCTTTGTCATTTAACCTTCTGCTCAGTTTTATTTAAAAGGCAGGTAATCATTGTAAGTGATGAAATACATAAACTATTGTTATATCTCAATCCAAATGTAGGTTAAAACAACTTCATACTTATGTTTCTCATTTTAAAGGTTGTTTTTGCCTTGGAGAAAAACTCTGCTAGAGACAAAACGCAAGGCCATTAGCTCTTCTAAAGATACAAATCTGCTGAACTTAGTATAGCACAAACGTCTAATTTACTTTCTCCCGACAAGAACAGGGCTTTCAGGTTGGTTCAGTGGTATCTTGGCTGCCCTTCACCTCTGTGGACCCTGGTTCAAATCCCGGACTGGCACATTACATGTGGACTGGGTTTTCAGTCCAGTCCCTACCTAATTATGTGGGTTTTTTCTATCTCTTCATAATTTTCTTGACGTAACTATCTTCACAAAACGTTTGAGTGTTTCTGTGTTTCATTACCAGAGTTCTATAATAATAGCATTAACAAAAGTATTACCTCTCCAGTTTCCTCTAAGCGTGTCGTATCTGCACTGTCTATTACATAAATTAGAACATCAGCTTTCTCGTAGTAGTTCCCCCAGTAAGGTCGAATCGTTCTCTGACCTGTCAAAAGTCAGTATTATAGAGTATTTAGAGCTAGAAGTGGGTGAAGTGGGGGGGGGTTGCTAGAGAGAGATTGACGACCAGTGAAATTACAATGCTCACCTCCAACATCCCACACGTTTAGGTCAACACCGTGGCATTTGACAGTTTTGATGTTGAATCCGAGTGTTGGTGTCATGTGACTGATATCCTCTTGAGCTAGACCTCGAACGAGTGTTGTCTTCCCAGAGTTGTCAAGACCAAGAAGAAGGATTTGAAGTTTGCGGCTTGGGTTACTGCCCAATTTGGCCTTCAAATAGGCCAGTAAGCCCTAAATGTACAAAAAAACACATTTTGAATAACACTAAGGGTTTTGTACAGATACAGTTCAATTCAGCATATATTGCAAAATAAGTATAAATCAATCAACTCAAATGAACAGATATTAACAGAAATATTACTGAACTGACTGCATTAAAAATAGTAAAAATAAAGGCAGTGGATATTTTGCCGTCACAGGCTTTCTTTCAGTAAACGTTATCATTATATTAAGCTGGAAACACACTGAGCATATGTGCAGTGACTGCTTTTTGGGACTTTTTTAGTGTGGTTCCACACCAACTTTGTCGATGTGACTTCAAATTCACGAGATGGGAATCAGAACATTTAAGAACTTTTGACTTTATTTCCCTTAAAAAAATCCCAGGGAAGAACAAATCAAGAAAAAGAAAAGGAAAAACATGTACTATCCATTTAAATGTAATAGTAAATTTTTAATAATAAAAGAATATTCTTATTTTTTTGGAGATAAACAAAAAATGGCATCTACAACGATGCGAACGCGAAACGTGTCGGTTGATAAACTGGAGCGATTCAATCTTTCAACTGGGAATACGCATGCCTTGATTCTTAATTCCTGTAATTTAGTACGTTAAAATATAATAATTAATGTTGGTTACTAATGAACACATCAAAGAGGGCGCTTTACGATCAGCCAGCTAGATGCCATTTACTAACTTAGCCGGTGCTATCATTGTGTGCCCGGACTTGAACATTGTTTTGCGCAGTCAACGCAGGATACCAGCTGTGTCAACGACCCCACAATGGCAACATTGTACAGCACGCGCTCGGCAATCATGACCAATGGAACTTTGTGGTGTTCGTTGACTGGTATCCTGTGTTGACTGCCCAAAACAATATTCAAGTCCGGGCATCAGCGAACACGTGATCCCCGCAGCGTTAATACGACCTTTTTCAAGTCAGAAAACAGTCGTAACATTAGTAATCAAAATGGCGATTGTAACGGCAGGGTTGTCAGAGGCCCTAAAAATCATCGATTTGGAGAACAGACAATGATCGTGAGTACAATTAAATGCATTTTATTACACCATAAACACTTGGAGAAGACAGTAGGCGAATTTTGAGCAATTCTGTAGAGAGTTAGGCATTTTTTTTAACAGAGGTGATTTAAATCCTCCTGACCATCGCAGTTACTACATATTCCTTACTGGGGCGCTAGTACGACAGATAATGTCAAAATCTCAAAAAAGGAGTACAGCGTCCCAGTTACTGGGTCTAGGCATAAGGCATTTCTTTTGTAAGTTTTGAATGACAAAATAATGATCAAACTTTCCCGCTCAGTTTTCTTGAAACATAAAATTTCACATCAATTGCTTTTGCCCTTTTTACGGGGCACTTGTCATTACATCCTTTTAGTGGCACACAATGATATCCACTTCCATTTAATGATTAAAAAAATATTCTAAAAATCTAAAAAGTGGGCCTAACCAAACAAAAATTAAATTAAGAAAGCCTCTGCAAAAAAAAGACTGACCATGCCATGTGTATGACTATTGTGGTATAAATAACAGAAAATTCAGATTCAGAAAGCAAAAAACAAAAGTAAGCAAACACTGGGGCATGAAACAAAAGTTGAAAACATATCGAATAGCATGCAGGTCGAGTTGACTCAATACAAACTCGACAGGTCTGTGGAGTGTGATATTGTGTGTGTGAATGGTGAATGCCGAGTGTGTTGTTATTAATATTATAATATTATAGTCGCTGGGAGCAAAGCGTTGGAGACGGTTGACATGGTTGACAACCCGCACGCCATTCACATTGTTTGGGTAAACAACCAACCAGGCGACCAGGCGAATAGGTGTGGTTTGTGTTCAGTTTAATTATAACATTATTATCTGAAAAATGATAAAAAATCCTACCATTTGGAAGTCGTTTTCGTATTATTTTATTCACCGGGTTCCACTTTTGTTCGCCTCTCTGGCAACTACTGTGTGACTCCAACGAGACGACTACAACTGCTGAAATGAAGCAGTGTTAAAAATAAATACGCCGCATAATCATGATAATGCTTGCCAGTGCAATTTAGATATTTTTGTCAAATACCGTCTACGGCCGTCACTCGTAGTTTTCTTAGTGCATCGTGACGGGCATACGTAAATTCCCCGGACCTCCACAATAATAATTTTGAAAAAAAAAATGAAGTTCAGACATTACTGCACTCTGTGTTTTATTTCAAACAGCTGAGAAACTTTTTATCAAGCTCACATGGTTTATAAAGGTGAGGATCTGATTCAACCATGACGGCCGCCACCCCTGCTGGCCGCAACCCCCAGTGCTGACAACATACTGAAGTGAACACCAAATTTGGGCCCATTGCACCAAGTAACAATATTTCTATCAAATACCGCCAACGACCGGCAATCAACGTGTACATAACGTATAAGATATAGTTTAAGCAAAGACGTAGGCCTAAAACCTTCAGTGAAAACAATATATTTATAACATTTTGATGCTGTTTCTTATCCACCTTAAGTATCACAGTGATTAAAGCGGTATACATTAGTTATGATTTGAAAGTCAAAGGATTATTATAAATTTATTTTTAGCAGGCCTAGTAGTTACAACAATTTCCGGTCTTTTTGTATACTCAGTATGAAACTATATTTGCTAAATTGAAGCAGTTAGACCAATTCAATAATTTTATTATGAATGTTGTGCCCAGTGACTAATGTCTCAAAATTAATGTGAACACATGATATAGATATATAGTTTTCTGAAAAAATGTACATACTCACAAAATTAATAACGTTATACCATAAGAACAGTTGTATCGCTGATACCATCTTTATAAACGAACACAACGGGGGGGGGGGTGCCCTTCCTCATTTTCCATTGCCCAATACCCCATGAAAAACTTGTTCCTATATGCATGTAATTCATTAAATTAAACTTCCCCCCCCCCCCGTCCCCCACCCACTCCCGACTCCCGCTATGAAAAAAATCCTAGCTACGCCGCCGCAAGGCTTATCAAACTTTAGATGTGTAATTTGCAGAACTGCTGTGAAAGTGCTACAGACCCAGCGATTTTGTTACTATACTATCATGACATGTTTTAAAAATAATGTTGTCATTTCAAAAATACTCAATAATTGCTTTAAATTTGGATACATATAGAACTTGCAATGATGAATGACTGAGTGTGAACCGCCCTTTGTTTTGCCGAGTTTTAAGTGCATTTAGTTAAATAATTAGACAAATACTAATAAATATTATTCAAAACTGTCATATATTGGCTTTAAACCAGACATCCACCACTTCCATCCGTTGGCAAAGTTTTACTTGTCTGAGGAAAGTGTTTGTTTTCATGAAATTCACTGCTGTTCAGAACAGGATGTGACTGTGTCCGGGTAGCAATTTTTTTTTCTGCAGTTCAGAATTGCCATCCTCGACTTTTTTTTTTTTTAGGGATTCCTTTTTGAAATCCATTCAAAGGAAAAAAATCCCAATTGAAAATCAGTGGTGACAGTGACAATTTCGGACTGCAGAAAAAAAAGAAGCATCCAGGTGTTTGTTTGATATAAACAAAGAGCTAAGATGAACTGACCAGTGGAATAAATCCATCAAAGATTTCAACAAATTAAAATAAATTAATATCATAAAAAAGTAATAACAATGCCAGTCGGCTGAAGCTATGCGCTGCCGGTGACAAAAGCAAAGGGTAATATCTCTCCCCGCCAAACGGTCCAGCGGACCGAAAATACCTAGGGGATTCTGTTCCCCAGCATACGAATTCTGTCCCCCCATTCAAAACTCGCTCAAAACAATAAAAGAAATTAATGTTCTTATTGGTCCAACATTTTTGAAAGGCGTGTGCAGTCATCCTTTGTGAATGGTGCTGACTTTATTTTGGATTGTTTTCAAAGATCGAAATACCTAAGCGTACGCCAAGGCCAGCTAGATAACTGTCCAAGATTAATGTATTCTCTTGAAACCGGATAATTCATGACACAGCTCATCTGACCGGATATAGAGCACACTTTTCGCAATCTCGTTAAAATAATTTATGTCAATTTAAACTCGCAACTGGTATCATGGGCCCACCGTGCGTCCACGTCCCACCACAAAACCGCAACTTCCATTATTAAAAACGCCCACCAATTAAACACAGAGAGCGCCACCATTGGTGTAGTTTTGTTTCTCATCAACGACACTGCACTCTGCTGCGGCCATCGACGGCGAACGAACTGGTTGTCTCTTCGCCACCGACGAAGTAGCTTACAAACACCTCGAAAATATCAAATTACAGCATGTGATAGTTGCCTAAAAGTTGAGACACAACTATTTTAAAAACATTGTACCTTTGAGGAGATGAGTCTAGCGTTATTATGACATCGTTTGTGGAATTTTTGATTTTGTTTTGTAGGTGACACCGGATGCAAGTTTAACGATCGCTGTAATTTTCCACTCAAAACCCACCCTTTAATATCCAAGATGGCGGCCTCCATGGGCGTTGTTTACTCATCGTTAAGAACTACACGCATTGACAAAACCCAGTTGGGTGCCCAAGATGTATTTAGAACTACATGGATAAGTATGAGAACGTTCATTTCTGTCACTTTTATGATTTTATTGTTGGCTGGAATCCCAGGATCGATGGCTGATAATGATGACACGAAAATTATTGCATTGATCAATTTTGATGAGGGAACACAAGTTGGTCCCACAGGAACGCTGGAAGTTCCTCAGGATAAGGAAGTTAAAGTAAGGGTTCTTGGGGAAAATATTCGAGAAGGAATGGATATTTGGTTCACGACACAATCAGCTGAAAGAGGAGCTTCATGTGAAGCTTTGGATCATCCTATCGTAGGAAAGATAACATTAGTTAACGCAGGAGGACAATCCGGCTTATTGCAAGTAACATTTACAACTCAACCCACTTTGTACTTGTGTATCAAGGTGAATAATAGTACAATACCAACTCATCTAGGCAAGAATCCTTGGTTGCAAGTTCAAACCAAAGCACCTTTACTTCCTCTATGGATTCAAATCATACTGATAGTGCTTCTCTTGGTTCTGTCTGGATTATTCAGTGGCTTGAACCTCGGTCTCATGGCTCTTGATCCAACTGAACTGAAAATCCTACAGAATTGCGGGAATCGCAATGAGAAAAAGTATGCCAAGAGAATCGCCCCGATACGGCGTGCTGGAAATTACTTGCTGTGTTCATTACTCCTAGGGAATGTACTTGTAAATAGCACGCTCACAATCCTCTTGGGAGATCTATCGTCTGGTTTGCTGGCTGTAATTGGCTCTACTGCTGGAATTGTTATCTTTGGAGAAATAGTTCCACAGTCTATTTGTTCTCGCCATGGATTAGCTGTTGGTGCAAGGACAGTCTGGTTGACGTACTTCTTCATGCTTGTAACCTTTCCCGTTGCATTTCCAATCAGTAAGATACTTGATTGCATCTTGGGGAAGGAAATTGGGAACGTGTACGACCGAGAACGCTTATTGGAGTTGATTCGCGTGACTGATGAATACACAGATCTTCAGAAGGAAGAAGTTGACATCATTTCAGGAGCTTTAGAACTTAAGAAGACTCCAGTCAAGCGTGTTATGACCCCTTTAAGCGATTGTTACATGCTTGATGAGGAAGTGGTGTTAGACTTCAACACCGTCAGTGACATCATGAATAAAGGATTCACTCGGATACCGGTGTACTCAGATACAAGGGATAATATCGTTGCTCTGTTATTTGTTAAGGATTTGGCGTTCGTTGATCCAGATGACTGCACTCCACTCAAAACAGTCATTAAGTTTTACCAGCACCCGATCAACTTCGTATTTGAAGACACTACTCTAGATGTTATGCTCTCTGAATTCAAGAAAGGTATTGATTAAGAAAAGCTGTCTGCATTCATCTTTTGAATATGATGATTTCATATTCTTGTACAAATTAATTTTCCTCAGGAGTAGATGCATTGCCTCTTGCCCTACATGAAAGAAAATATCAGGGTTGTTGATGTTTCATTTCTCTTGCAGGATCATCTCATATGGCAATAGTCAATCGAGTCAATACAGAAGGAGAAGGGGACCCATTTTATGAAGTGATGGGACTCGTCACACTGGAAGACGTCATTGAAGAAATTATCAAGTCGGAGATTGTTGATGAAACTGACGTCTACAGTGAGTATGGGGAAAATATTTACACTTTTGCTTATTTCCAAGGATATGTTATAGGAGAAAATCTTGCTTAAAAATAATCTTTTTGCAGGCAAAGTTTAAAGGGAAATTCCAGAATTCTCCCAATGCAAAGTAAATCTATCCAAACAAACAACGATTCTTTTTGAAAATTATTCCAAATCATATTTGATGACTAACATTTTACAAATATTTGTTGCAGCTGATAATGTGAACAAGAAGAAAATCGACAACCCTAAGCGACGTGACTACTCAATCTTTGCCCAAGTAGATGAGGTGGTCCGACCCAAGATATCTCCTCAGTTAGCTCTGGCCACATTCCAGTTCCTCAACACAGGTTGGTTGGAGAAAAAAACTTCAAAAAATATTCACTTTTGTCGGGATTAAAGTTTTAGACTGTTTTTTTTTTATTGCTTTGTATGTCTGAGTGATTATTAAAGTTTTTTATTGCTATTTGCACAAGGGAGGCAACATAAAGAAGCGAATAGATATATGAAAGATTGTCTGGAAAAAGTAACATGATGTTTTTCATTGTTAAGTTTCAGCAGTCTATTGCATTGAGTCAGCGGGATGTGTGTTTGAATCCTAATCATGACACTTGTGTCCTTGAGCAAGTTCCTTCACTTAATTCCTTCTCTTCACTCTGGGGGTATAAATGGGTTCCTGAAAGGTAACTTTCATGTGATGTGGTCTGTTAACGTCCACTTCTAAACCAAATGTACCTCGTTCTTTAGCTGTGGAACCGTTCAAGATTGAGATGATCTCGGAGACTGTCTTACACCGCCTCTTGGAGCAGGATATTTACTGCAGTGCTAGACAAGAAGACAAGCATCAAACAGTGTATCTTTACAGCCGTGGCAAACAAGCCGACTATTTCATCATGATACTACAAGGGAGGGTAGAGGTCACCATTGGGAAAGAGAACCTAATCTTTGAGCAAGGTCCCTTTGCATTCTTCGGTCATCATGCTCTGATGTCTCTCGGAGGTAAGGATAAAAAAGACCCTTATTTGGTTCTACTCCCAGTTGGATCATTTGATTGGTCTGAGTTCTGGAACCAAAGCTGGAAATTCGGATCTTTCTGGCTTACCACCATTGAGCCGAAATACAACAATAACAATGGTGGAAGCATCTCATTGTCTCCTTATCCTTGTAACAAAAAGACAAAGGTCTGGAATCGGGGATTACACAATATAACCCCCACATAAAGGGCAAATTTCAGCATGATTTACAGTACCACCTGTCCTCTTTGTGTGGATGAAAGGAAGTACTGCAGGGCGACTAGATGCTCTGAAACAAAATGTCCCGTTGACGTTTGTTTTGGGCTTCCAATTTCACACAAAAATACAAAACTCACATTATCCAATTTCTGTCAGGGGGAAATACTGGTGTGTGTACACCTCATCTGGCATTAACTGATTAAGGCCATGGTGTGGTTATTGGTCTAGACAGCTGGTTCTGAGATGCCAATTTATTTTGAGAAGCAGTTTATAGAAAAGTCATTTTTAATAATGGATGCAATAAAATCTTCGCTCAATCATGTTTTTTTTGTTTTGGTTTTTTGTTTATATTTGCAGCAAACACTATCTCTCGATCAGGAAGCAGAACTAGCGTCGGTAGTAGCATGAGTGCAAACTCCACCACTCCCTCAGCTCCTTTCATCCCTGATTTCACCGTCAAGATCCTCTCCGATGTACAGTACCTGCGGATTACCCGGAACCAGTACACCGCGGCTCGCTCTGCCACCAAAATGGAACGTGAACTGAAAACGGAATGTCCACAAGAGACCAAGGAGATCTTCAATAAAGAATGGAAGAAGATCACCAACAAAGAAAATTTGGAGATCAAGAGCAGTGACCTAGGCAGCAGTGATACAGTCAATATAAAACAAATACAAGTCGGAGTGGACGACAGTAAAAACGAGAGCTCTTTGTAGAGTGTTGGTTTAGCTCAGCTGGTATTGATGGAAACTTTGCACATTGCACCAGTCAGTACAGGATGCTTACATCATCGGTTAGGTAAGAACTTCATTTGTTGGATTATCAACCAAAAATCTGATTAATTACTCTGCCAGACAAGTTGTTTGAAACACAGGTACATAAGCACAAAACTGTGTAGAAGAAAAGGTATACTGGCTTGTGACATAATACATTCTTTCAATCAACTCATCTCCAAACCAAAAGGCAGCAAGTTTTCAGTTTTTACTCAACAAAAACACACAGAAATGTATATTTGGATACTTAGCTACCATCTTTACCATGAAATAGTTTTAGATTACTAATTATTGCTGAGAAATCATGTTGTTTAACTTGTTTCCTAACATTAGAATCTCCCAGAACATGCTTGAAATAAAAACACAGTATTTTAACCTAAAGTGGAAATATTCAATGCTCACTTTTGTTTTGCCCTTCGCTGATGTATTATCAGCTAATACAGTACTAACAGTCGAGGTCTTCGCAGTACATAGTGTAATGAATGTGGAAAACTATCTGCGTACACTTCACTGAAGGGCAATCAGAAGCGATAAATATTGTCTCTGTCTGAAGTACATTCCTTGACATAAAGAAAACCTAGATTAGGAATAAAATACTAGAAGAAGGAATGATAGTAGTTACTTGAAATTTATCTTTTTGGAGATATGTTTATAACCGTAACCTCTTGTCAAAAAAACAAAGATAGATACATAGCTAAAACATTTGACAGTTAATACAATTTCTTTCATGAGCAAGAACACCCAGTGTTTGACCTATGACCGTGCAGATAACTCATGAATAATTCATTAAGGCACTTCTTCATATAGTTATAAAATGTACCTGTTAATTAGATAACAATTTTAAACCAGTATTCATAAAATAAAAATTGCTGATAAGAAATTGTATTAAAACAATTCCGATGCACCTGTGTTTTTCCTTATTGTACAAGATCATAGAAAAAAAATTACAGCATTGAACAGCGGGAAAATTGCTAAAGAGTTACTGTAGCTTTGAAGTATGATTTGCAAGCATACTATTATTTTCGTTTAACTTTGTTTTGGTGTTTTTTTTGTAAAGAGACTATAGATTTTGTTTTGTATAGATTTAACCAAATATTTTATCAGTTATGTTAAAAATGATTTTTCTTTCAAATAAAGTTGAACTACTTTTCTTCTTTAAACCTTTGAATTCAGATATCAGTAAAGTTGTTTTAAAAATCAGTCAGCAATATTTAAACAAAAACCAATCATAATCTGAAAAATTCTATATTTCCTTCTTAAAGTAAAGTTATTAACAATTTGTTGTTGGTGTAGTTGTTGAGTGGCCATGGGTGTGGCAGGGTAAAACAAACAAGCTTTTCATGAAGGCACTAAATTTGCAATGATCAGTTACCGGAGACGCATTATGTACTTTCCTTGGCATACTCTATCAGGGTGAAAAAGCAATATAATATCAATACCATTGGGGACAGGTGTGAATTTTAGAAGTGAGTGGAAGGTTTCTTCTTCAGTATTAATTACAAAGGACCCTTCTGCACAATGTTTCTGCAATTAATATTAAATAAATCGGTGATGAAAAATTGCCATTTTAAAGAGCTACCTTTCTGGTGTGTCAAATATTTGATGTGATAAAACGGAAAAATGGAAAACAAAACGGAAATGACTTCTTCTTTGATTAGACGGTAGCTTTATAATCGGGGAGTCTATAGTTACAGAAAATTCCCTGTCTATCTTTCAGATTTGCGTATGTTTACATGGCATTTGTTACTGTTTGTAAACCCCAGAGCCTTGGCTTCCAAGACACAATTTCTAAAAAATGTCAAGCAGAAAATGGCGCTTGTGATTTTTTTTTTCTGCTGAGCAGAAATGAGCAGGGAAGCAGTCACAAACAATGTATACTGGTACTTTGGCTGGTAACCTAAATCTGCTCTGCAAGATTGATGAAGTTAGGCCCTGTAAGCTGTAAGCAGCGTTTGGAAACTGGGTCTTGCTCATTAGACTTCACTACATGTATAAACGGATCTACCTGGAAACCCTCAGGCTAAGGGACCTTCTAGAAAAATTGTTCAATTTATGTAAACTGAAGGGGATACTATGCCGTGTTTACTGGTCAGTGATATGGAATTCATACCAGCCACGCCTGCATATTTCCTTACATATAAATGCGCTAATGTTGCATTGCTATCAGTTCAGTTTCCTTTTTTCAATTCATATATAAATGATTTTATACGAATATTTAAATTCCTCAACCGATATGCTAAACATTAAATGATATTGTCAATGTGTTCATAATGATTAAGACAAAAACGAAATGGGGTTAGTGTGTACATTGTACCATGTATTTCTACGGCAAGATTTGTGTAAATATCAAGAAGTACTAATCCAGTGGAATGAAGAGGACTTAGGTACTCCCTAATACCTTAAAAATGTTGAACCTAAAGTTATAACCTCTATTGTAGGTATTACACAACATGACACAAGGTAATAGATATAATAATTTTTGAAACACGTTGTTATTAAAAGTCAACATTGTTCCATAAATCATTTCTCTCTCAAAATGTAGAAAAGATTTTTACTTTTGTCACGTTTTTGTAACAGGTTACATTTTTTTCATCATAAGAATAATTAGTAATTAAGAATTGTAACTAAGCTTCAAGGGTCATTGTCATCTAAACTACCCTGATAGGGATATATATATCTACCCTAATTGGAGCCATTTTCTCCCAGTGAGGGGAATAGTTTAAGTAATCCCCAATCAGGAATCACTAATCCGGCAACAACGGGGCCTAATTTCATGGCTCTGCTTACCATGGACTTCTGCATTTGCAGTCGCAATTCTGTGCTTACACCATTTTCTGCTTACAAGTTACAGAGTAAGCGCCAAATTTCTACACTAGCTAGCTGTGTTAGCATCTAATGCTTAGCATCGTTAAGCAGAAACTAATTTGTAATTTCTTACAGAAGCCCGAGCTGTGAAATGTGCCCCGGACCTAATGAAGTAACACCAAAATGTAACTGAACCAAGTTGATTATTCTGAAATGAATGATTTGCAATGGTTAGTTTTTATTTAAGAAAAAACTCCAGTGTGTTTTTTTTCTGTAAAAATGTATTGTACTATCCACAAAAATGTAATACATGTAACTCACTTTGTGTGATGTGTGAAATGATTTCAGGGAAAATTGGGCAGTAACATAATCGTTGTGTACAAATAAAACTAATAATTATCACAGTTTGAAATAGATGGTCCTCTCTGGTTAATTTGTTTTAGTTCCAAATGATAATAATGTCATTCATTCTACTGAAGACGAGCAGAGTATACTGTTCTCATCGTTTTGAGTGTGTCATCGATGTAGAAAGGTCATAACCCAGTTACCCATTTGGGGGTTAAAGGTCATATCAGGTAGCTTATATAAACACAGAATTGGCTGTGAGCAATAAGGTCATATCTCATGCCTACACCTTGCCCGATATGTGGCAGAGGTAGCCCCCCCCCCAAAAAAAAAAAAAAATCCTCTGAAGAATTCCTGAGATTCCTAGACACAATAGGAGGGGTGTAGAGCATGTCACATACGGAGCACCATGTGCTCATGTCAGATTGTTTTGGCAAACATTCGGGACTTCTAAAGAAACAGTGTATTTTAAAGATTGTTTTACGAGATCCTACCTCTTGACATAAACCTTATAGAATCGATTACACTATTACTTCTTGATTTTTAGTTCAGTTTCCTGCACACAGAAAACCTCAATTCTCAACTATAGTCGCCCACCACCTACAAATTTGGACTTTGGACAATTTGTGGTTATGCCTGGCCACCAGGGAGCAGTCCTCGATCCCCCACAATCAGACAACGAAGAAGATTTTGGAAGATTTATTCAGAGTTATAAAAAGTTATCCTGGAGTATTATTTATTGCAAAAAATAAGGTATACATTTTTTCCGCAAACTCGATGAGCTGGTAATTTATTTCTCATCACTTGTTGGGGCGTACAACGGATGAAATGTGCAAGATAAAATAACTCATCAGACGGGAAATACTGCCCACTTTTTGCAAGTCTCATTAAAATTACGTCATTTTAGTTCGTAAACATTTAAAGCGAATAAACGTCTGCGGCGACGGCTGGATCGACGCGTCAGCTTGCGTTAAAGTATGGCTGTCCCCAATAACACCTTTCATGCAACAGTCGTAGCCGCTAATTCGGATATGGCAAAGTCGAGCTCTTTAAATCCAAGATGGCGGCCTCCATGGGCGTTGTTTACATATCACTGAGATTAAGAACTACACGCATTGACAAAACCCAGTTGGGTGCCCAAGATGTTTTTAGAACTACCTGGATAAGTATGAGAACGTTCATTTCTGTCACTTTTATGATTTTATTGTTGGCTGGAATCCCAGGATCGATGGCTGATAATGATGACACGAAAATTATTGCATTGATCAATTTTGATGAGGGAACACAAGTTGGTCGCTTAGGAACGCTGGAAGTTCCTCAGGATAAGGAAGTTACAATAAGGGTTCTTGGGGAAAATATTCGAGAAGGAATGGACATTTGGTTCACGACACAAACAGCTGAAAGAGGAGCTTCATGTGAAGCTTTGGATCATCCTATTGTAGAAACGATTAAATCAGAAAACTCTGGTGGACAATCCGGCTTATTGCAAGTAACATTTACAACTCAATCCACTTTGTACTTGTGTATTAAGGTGAATAATAGTACAATACCAACTCATCTAGGTATGGATTCTTGGTTGCAAGTTCAAACCAAAGCACCTTTACTTCCTCTATGGATTCAAATCATACTGATAGTGCTTCTCTTGGTTCTGTCTGGATTATTCAGTGGCTTGTACCTCGGTCTCATGGCTCTTGACCCAACTGAACTGAAAATCCTACAGAATGGTGGAAATCGCAATGAGAAAAAGTACGCTGAGAAAATCGACCCGATACGGTGCACTGGAAATTACTTGCTGTGTTCATTACTCCTAGGGAATGTACTTGTAAATAGCACGCTCACAATCCTCTTGGGAGATCTATCGTCTGGTTTGCTGGCTGTAATTGGCTCTACTGCTGGAATTTTTATCTTTGGAGAAATAGTTCCGCAGTCTATTTGTTCTCGCCATGGATTAGCTGTTGGTGCAAGAACAGTCTGGTTGACGTACTTCTTCATGCTTGTAACCTTCCCCGTTGCATTTCCAATCAGTAAGATACTTGATTGCATCTTGGGGAAGGAAATTGGGAACGTGTACGACCGACAACGTTTATTGGAGTTGATTCGCGTGACTGATGAATACACAGATCTTCAAAAGGAAGAAGTTGACATCATTTCAGGAGCTTTAGAACTTAAGAAGACTCCAGTCAAGCATGTCATGACCCCTTTAAGTGATTGTTACATGCTTGAGGACGAAGCAGTGTTAGACTTCAACACCGTCACTGACATTATAAATAAAGGATTCACTCGGATACCGGTGTACTCAAACACCAGGGATAATATCGTTGCTCTGTTATTTGTTAAGGATTTGGCGTTCGTTGATCCAGATGACTGCACTCCACTCAAAACAGTCATTAAGTTTTACCAGCACCCGATCAACTTCGTATTTGAAGACACTACTCTAGATGTTATGCTCTCTGAATTCAAGAAAGGTATTGATTAAGAAAAGCTGTCTGCATTCATCTTTTGAATATTATGATTTCATATTCTTGTATAAATAAATTTTCCTCAGGAGTAGATGCATTGCCACTGGCCCCATACGAAAGAAAATATCAGGGTTGTTGATGTCTTATTTCTCTTGCAGGATCATCTCATATGGCAATAGTCAATCGAGTCAATACAGAAGGAGAAGGGGACCCATTTTATGAAGTGATGGGACTTGTCACACTTGAAGACGTCATTGAAGAAATTATCAAGTCGGAGATTGTTGATGAAACTGACGTCTACAGTGAGTATGGGGAAAATATTAACACTTTCGCTGATTTCCAAGGATATGTTATAGGAGAAAATCTTGCTTAAAAAAAAAAGCTTTTTGTGGGTAAAATTTAAAACACACAAAGATTCTTTGTGAAAATTATTCCAAATTATATTTGATGACTAACATTTTGGAAATATTTGTTTGCAGCTGATAATGTGAACAAGAAGAAAACCGACAACCCTAAGCGACGTGACTACTCAATCTTTGCCCAAGTAGATGAGGTGGTCCGACCCAAGATATCTCCTCAGTTAGCTCTGGCCACATTCCAGTTCCTCAACACAGGTTGGTTGGAAAAAAAACTCATAAAATATTCACTTTTGTCGGGATTAAAGTTTTAGACTGTTTTTTTTTATTGCTTTGAATGTCTGAGTGTTTTTTGTAACTTCAACTTGTCAATAATTTAGAGTTTATGGTAGCGTTTTTTATTGCTATTTCCACCAAGAATAGAAATGAAGAATCAAATAAATATGTAACATCTTCTGGGAAAGTAACATGATGTTTTTTATTGTTAAGTTTCAGCAGTCTAGTGCATTGGACTCAAGTTCTAGTAGTTAAGTCAGCGGGATGTGGGTTTGAATCCTAATCATGACACTTGAGAAAAATAATTGCTAAAATAAATAAGTTAAAATAATAACTTCTCTCCACGCAGGGGTATGAACGGGTACCTGCGAGGGTAGAGGTTGATATTGTGTTTAAAAAAAAATCTTTGGAGCGCCACGGCAGCTCGGGGCTGTATACTCCCCAGGGAGCTGAGAAAGATTACAGGAATGTTATTGGCTCAATGACCAGGGCACTAATGTAAAGCGCATTGAGACGTTATTGTGAAATGCACTGCATAAGAATTAGTTATTATTGTTATATTATTACTAAAATGTTCTTAGATATTTTATCACGTGAGGTCACTTCCATGTGATGTGGTCTGTTAACGTCTACTTCTAAATCAAATGTACTTCGTTCTTTAGCTGTGGAACCGTTCAAGATTGAGATGATCTCGGAGACTGTCTTACACCGCCTCTTGGAGCAGGATATTTACTGCAGTGCTAGACAAGAAGACAAGCATCAAACAGTGTATCTTTACAGCCGTGGCAAACAAGCCGACTATTTCATCATGATACTACAAGGGAGGGTAGAGGTCACCATCGGGAAAGAGAACCAAATCTTTGAGCAAGGTCCCTTTGCATTCTTCGGTCAACATGCTCTGATGTCTCTCGGAGGTAGGGATAAAAAAGACCCTTATTTGGTTCAACTCCCAGTTGGATCATTTGATTGGTCCTAAGACTGGAATCAAAGCTGGAATTTTGAATCTTTCTGGATTACCTCCATTGAGCTGAAATACATGAATAAACAATTGTGGAAGCATCTCATTGTCTCATAATCCTTATAACAAAAAGACAAAGGTCTAGAATCAGGGATTACACAATAACCCCCACATAAAGGGCGAATTCAGCATGATTTACAGTACAACCTGTCCTCTTTGTGAGCTGAAGCATTGCACAGCAAGTGCATGCTCTGAAACACAACATTCGGGTGACCTTTGATATGGGCTTCCAATTTAACACAAGAATACAAAACTCATGTCATCCATTTTTTTTTTTTTTTTTTGATATTTGCAGCAAACACTATCTCTCGATCAGGAAGCAGAACTAGCGTCGGTAGTAGCATGAGTGCAAACTCCACCACTCCCTCAGCCCCTTTCATCCCTGATTTCACCGTCAAGATCCTCTCCGATGTACAGTACCTGCGGATTACCCGGAACCAGTACACCGCGGCTCGCTCCGCCACCAAAATGGAACGTGAACTGAAAACAGAATGTCCACAAGAGACCAAGGAGATCTTCAATAAAGAATGGAAGAAGGTGACCAACAAAGAAAATTTGGAGATCAAGAGCAGTGACCTAGGCAGCAGTGATACAGTCAATATAAAACAAATACAAGTCGGAGTGGACGACAGTAAAAACGAGAGCTCTTTGTAGAGTGTTGGTTTAGCTCAGCTGGTATTGATGGAAACTTTGCACATTGCACCAGTCAGTACAGGATGCTTACATCATCGGTTAGGTAAGAACTTCATTTGTTGGATTATCAACCATTATCGGTTCATGGTTAAATAAAGTTACATTCTGAAAAACACAGAGTATGCACATCTTTTTAAGTTTTTACGAGATATTGTTCACCGGGCTAGTGTTAAGATTGAACCCTTTAAACCAAACTTCCTTGTTTGTCTTGTGGAATTTATCATGTATCATCCAGTCTTGGCTTATTTGAGGGCCCCATTTCATTTCATAAGCAGAAAATGGTTCTTTATTATTGATTTTCTTCTGCAGAGCAAATATTAGCAGGGAGCCAGTCAGAGACTATATACATTGCATGGTACTTTGGCTGGTAACCTAATTCTGCTAAGGAAGATTGATGAAGTGAGGCCCTGTAAGCTGTAAGCAGCGTTTGGAAACTGGGTCTCGCTCATTAGACTTCACTACATGTATAAACGGATCTATCTGGAAACCCTCAGGCTAAGGGACCTTCTAGAAAAATTGTTCAATTTATGTAAATTGAAGGGGATACTATGCCGTGTTTATTTATCAGTAATATGAAATCATATCAACCACGCCTGCATATTTCCTTGCATGTATTCTGACATTGCATGGTTTTAAAGTTTACTTTGTAAATGATTATGTACGAACATTTATGTATAAATTCCTAGACACGATATACCGCACACGCAAGGATCCTTGTAATATGATTGGAGGAACATGCATCACATGTCTTCCTTTATTGCGCTATGTATACTTTATTTTGCCTTGTATTTAAGAATGCAGCTCCAGTATGGTGCCCTGCCTTCTCCTCTTTTCAGGATACATTGGAGAAAGTGCAGAAGCGCTTTACTTGTTTTTGTTTACATCTTCCCAAAAGAGCCTATCGCCGTAGTAACAAAGATAGTATTCAGATAGGTGCAAGCAGTTGGATCTATCTTTCTTGAACAATAGAATTCATTTCCTCACAATATTTGTGGTAAAATGCTTGTATAATAAGTTTGATTTCCCCTATGATAATCTTAATAGCAACAATCAATCTAAGACACACCGATATGATTAAATTTCATCACCAAAGGGCAAGGACTAATGCTGCTCACCATTCTTTGTTCTACAGGTTCCCTAGGTTGTGGGACGAGTTCCCTATCGGAGTGTGAAAGAATCAGTTTGTTTTTAGCTTGTCACGCTTCACAAGTTCACTCTAAACAACATTGATTGTCTCTGGGTACTGGCTCCAATCTGATCATGTGGTTTAGTTTTTATATTTTTACCCCACCTTATATTTCCCTTGGTGGCATTTTTAAAAATATTTTTTGTATTTTTTTGTATTTCATTTTTTTAATTCCATTGATGTGTTGCTGCTTGTGTGGTTTTTTTTTGCCAGTGCTTGGAGAACAATGAGATAGTAGTTCAGTCTGCTTTTTTTCCAATCCTTCAGCAGGCACCGTCATGTTTTGTAATTGTCTGTTTGGGGGTATCGAGGGCTGTTTATTCTTTGTGTGGGTATTTCTAACATTGTCTTTTTTAGTGCAATCTCTTGTTATTTAATGAATTTTATATATCTATTTTTATATCTTGCTATTTTTATCCTGTGAAGTTAATAAATGAAATGAAATAGGCCTACTATTGCTTGCCGCGATGCTCTAAAATTTAATATTGTAGTCCAATATGGACAATTATTGGACGCTTTGCAGCGTTGTTAACAAAATAATTGTTCCCTTCCCATTTAAATGAGACAAGATCATGTCACGGCAGACCAAGTTGATGTCTACATGGAGTCGTCCACATTGTTTAGAAGTTGTTTTGAAGACTTTTCAGAGTTGGACGAGTTTCTGTGTCTATTTTGTGTTTATTGTGAAAACAAATTCAATTGACAAGGATCTATGTGTGAGTATCAGTTATTTAAAACAAATATTGAATGCATTTTTTTTGTGCATTGTCGGAGAATATAATCGGAATATAAAGAGGTTCAACCTAAACTTATAACCTCTATTATTGTAGGTATTACATTGCATGACAACAAGTTATAAAGATTGATTTATTTTGATACATGTTGTTATTAAAAGTCAATATTGTTCCATAAATTGTTACATTTCTCTCTCAAAATGTAGAAAGGACTTATTCTTCTAAAATCAAATACATTTTCCTCAGTGAACTTTGAGATAAAATATGTAAACAATGAACCATTTGCAATGGTTAGTTTTTATCTAAGAAAATGTTCCATTGTGCATTTTTCTGTAATGTACGATTCACAAAAATGTAATAATGTAAACCACTCTGTGTGTTGTGAAATAATTTCAAGGGAAATTTGAAAATTGGACAGTTACTTAATAATTGTGTACAAATAAAACTAAATCTTATCAGTTTGAATGATCACTTTGTGTGTTTTACAAACATTTGTACAAGATCCTACCTCATAATATTAACCTTAACTGATTACACAATTACTTGTTGGTTTTGTTCTTCAGCGATGATAAATCAAAACATTTTTGTACAGAGCTCATTCACAAAATGTTTTTTTCAAGGCTTAGATTTCTAGCAGTGGCATAACCAGAGGGACACCCCCATAACCCTTGCCCCCATCTTCCCCCCCTCTTCCCCCCAAAAGATTGAAAAAATGCACAACTGAATGGTTCGATACACTAAATAGCACCCCCAAAAAAACAAAACAAAAACAACAATGAACAAATAAATAAATAATGTTGTCTTTGCCCCCACTTGTCCCCCCCCCCCCCCCCCCCCCCCCCGAATGAAAATGTCTGGTTACTCCACTGATTTTTAGATATGAGTCTCAATTACTCTAGGTTGACATAACATGAAATAATGTTGTATGTTGCTAAAAATAATCTTTCGGGGGATATATTTACTAGCATTATCACTATCAGCGCTGCGGTTCAACCAGCAAGATTTACTTTAAAACAACAAACATAAATGTTACGGTTTGATAAATCTACATCCCAAGTTTCAGACTAATGATTATGTATTCAAACATCTGATGCATAAACTCAGCTGGTAGTTTAAGCTAGGCCATCTGTTATGCACGCTACACAGAGCTTATCAAATCACGGTTTGCACATAATGTCAGACTGGATCGTAACCATAAGGCCAGACCTCGCCGTTGATATGATTAATTTATTCCAGATAAATTGATTTCCACAATCAAACCATGAGCTGGCATAAGGCATGATCCGCGACACTAAAGTAGCAATTTAGCTGGAGGAAATTACATGAAAATATTGGGAAGGCAAAGTTCAATCCCTGTGGAAAAGAAATCCCTGGTATATGTTCCCCATATGCAATTTAATTACGAAAACAGTCTTATTATAAAATACAGAAAGGTATCAGTCTATTCTACCTTCCAGTTTGCTTGGTTATAGAGATTGCAATGCAAGAAAAGCATCATGTACCATAGCAATTAAGAATCAACAAAAAGAGACATGACTAATTAATCATTGATGTTTACTCCAGGTGCAATCGGTACCTCGTTTACGTTTCCATCATGGCAACCATTGCAGGTTTTTTACAACATGTTTATGAGGGTTTATATGTGATGACTGCCCTCAAATTTGAAGTCGGGCACTATTGTGACTCTATAACCATGCCATGACATGTAACCTGTGACATCACGTTTGCAAAAGAGCCACAGAGCCTGGACTTCCTGCAGGCACAATTCGTACACAGCTCAGTGAAAGAAAATATTAAATCTGATATTTTAAGGAGATTGCACTGTCTGATTGTTATCACCTTTTGATACGAAGAAAAGGGGCACATCTCAAAACTTGTTCAGCTATTATTTTGATAACTTGTGAATTGATGTGAAAATTTTGAGACACAATGTAAAATTTCCCATTGACTAGTGTAGTATCTCGCCTGCCAGAAAGGCCCTGGAATGTACCAGGTCACTTTTTTTGTAAACAAAGGTTACATGGTTTATACATGTGTAATAGACAAGGCATGGCAGGAGCCATGGGGCTTAGGGCCATGGGCTGGCCTGCAGAACCCAATTTCAAAATGGCTTTTATGTGCACAAACTTGCTAAGCACAGAAAAGGGCGACTTAAAGAAACGGGTAACCAGCTATTTTACCATGTAGTGGATAATATTTGTGACTGGTTCCCGGCAAATTTGTGCTCAGCAAAACATTTTTCTGATTGCCATTTTCAGCTTCATGCAATTGGATGCATATGAAAACAGTTTGGACCTGTAAATGTAGGTATAGCTGTTAGACATTCTCTGTACAATCAATGAAGTCTCAGTGTCTTGAGTTTGTCTGTTTGGGCAGTAGTGCAATAAATTTATGGTAAACCCGATTGGTTTATGGTAAACCCGATTGGTTTATGGTAAACCCGATTGGTTTATGGTAAACCCGATTGGCAGGTGTATAAAACTCAAAATCACAAGCAATTACACAGCACCATTAATGTTTATCATTGGCAAACACATACCACAAAGCAAGGACCAGACCAAGATCTCTTTCGGAGTACAGGTGGGAGTGTTTGTAACAACCCCCCCATGACATTAAAACAAATGTACAAATGAATGGCTTCACACATTTCAAACGCCCCATGAGGTCATTGGCCCTGCTTGCCCCCTACCCCCAAATGAAAATGTCTGGTTATGCCACTGTTCATTTGAGCATTATTAAAGTCACAACTGTCCTTACATTAGTTAGGAAATGCCCAACTAAAGATGGGACTATCATGGTTTGGGAGTAGAGTGTAAACACTGTACCTCCTATCATAGAGCTAGCTCTATGCTCCTATGAACAACAGGAACTTAATATCCAGATTAAGGTCACCACCCTTTCATTATCAGCGTTACATTCCACAGAGGGCCAATGGTGCCCCCCCCCCCCCCCCTCAAAATGATAACAAAATTAATCCATGGGGGGAAAGGAGATTTACCAGGGCTCAAAATCAACTGTGTGATCTCTGAACTCAATCCTTAAAAATTCCCCAAAGATAAAAAACAACACTAACATTAACCATGGAGCATAACACAGGCTGAATACTTAAAGGCAGGGTATACCTATAGTAATTACTCCACTGATTAATGACCATAAAAGCTTACTTGGTAAGAAGCACTGGAGAGCTGTTGATAGTCTGAAACACTGTGAGAAACGATTCCCTTTGGATTAATGTGGTTTTAGAGAAAGATAGTTTTCTGCCCCCAAAGTTGAATCTGAGAAACGATTCATGCATGAACTGTAAATCGTTTCCCATGTAATGAAAAACATGCATTTTCTGTGTGGAAAATAACCTGCTCCAGACTTTCGCAAATATCTCAAAAAAGCTACAATCTTTTAAAGCAACCTTTTCACAGATTAATTTTAAGGTATACATTTTATAAAGGATTAGAACAAATATCCGGTTCCAATTACCAAAGGTATATCCCTTGCCTTTAACATAAAACCTACATAAAACAGCCTTGTTAAGTTGGATCTGGTTTTAAGTACATGGTCATAAAACCTGACATAAACAAGGTGTTATTTCAGTTAATGGTGTTTGGTTCAAGCTAGGGTTGTTGTTCTTGGTTTCCATTCATATGGTGTGAGAGCTGCACAGGTGATGTAACCTTTGCTCTGTGAAATGTTAAAGCTTCATTATGGTTCAGTTTTTACCACCTGCCAAATCCTTGGATACTCAGGCCAATGAAAAAGTATGGTTAGTTTCTCATCAGCCCATCCAACCCATCTCTGGAAATTGATGAGGAGCATGTTTAATTCATTATTTTTCACCCCTGTCCAAATGCATTCTCATGGATAATTTTCACATTTCTTTGCAAGGCTGCTACAAGATGATGCTAAGGACTTCAGATGACTACATGGAAAATTACGTGTTAAGAACATCGTCCATGCTGGGCAAAAATTCCATGCGGGCACTGTCGAATATCTAAAAATCAACTTTCATTTGCTTATAAGAAATTTACTGGGATAGATTTCTCACATATTGGTCAATAAACCATTATCATGGGGTGGACATCTTATTTTTCTACCATCCAAATCAGTGTAGCTGTAGCTGTATTGAGGCTGGATCTGGAAACTTCAATATAATCTATTATCATGACTGCACCAAATTATTAAACAGAAAAGAATAAAATCATTAAATTATCTTATATATATAAATGGAGGATTGTTTTCGAAATATCAAAACACACAAACAGAATTAAAAACAATACTTTAATTTTAATAAGAACAAAAGAAAACAAAAAGTCGGCATTCATACCACAACACAGATTTGTGATTTAACATTACCCATACATAATATTTCACCCCAATATTAGTGTCCTCCAAAAGAAAAACATTCATAAAGCAGATGCGTTGACTGAGTTCCATGCAAACATAGCAAGCTACTTCCCCCTGCTAAAGCTGAAAAGCAATCAATATTTTATTCCTGAACGCAACTTACTGCTCTCCGTGCAATGACATACTTTAGTCCCTTCAGAGTCACTAATGATGGAGACAGACCAGTTTGAAAAGGGATGACGTATTTATTGTCTGCATGATCCTAGCAATTAAATTATACGACCACTTGCTAACGATCCTTGTGCAAATTAGAGACAGTTGTATACATGTGTAAATTTTTCATAACAGTTATGTGTCCTTCAATTATTAAGCTTGAATATATAATCATGTAAATATTATTTATACATGTAATATATGCAAATTTATTCTCATGGTGCGCTATTGTCGTGTTATACGAAACTGATAATCAGGAATATTGAAACAAGGAAAATAATTTTTCCTTTTAAATCTTTTCAGCCAAAGTTAGTTCCTTAAAGGTGCTATTGTGTTGCATTTTCCCTGAACAATCTAATGTATGGAGCAATGACATTTGACCTGCCTGGCACAAATTATTGAAGCTAAAGATGACAAAGAGCATGTTCTCATAATTATTAGGATTCGCATTATGCGATCATGCCAAGAGGTCATATTTATACAGCGAGTTCTAGAGCAGGTCAAAGATAAAAATATAAATTTCACGAAAACCAATAGCATATCACCTTTAAGTTTACTTATTGTAAGAATTGTCTTTAAAATATGAGATATTAATACCACAAAATGAGAAGATCATCCAGTAACTTCACTTTAAATGTTTGGCTTTTTAATACTTTGTTTGACTTTTTTAAATTAACCAAAAGAGGGCAGCAAACTGTTTGGTGGAAAATGGGAAACAATGTATTAAAAAGGTAATGTCCATGTGGGTTTACTCTTCACCTTCAATAATCAGTTTATATTAAGGAAAATACACTTTTCTGTCAAAATACTTTTGTGAAAGTTCTGGTAACCACATAAATGAGATTGAAACAGACATTACAAAAAGTAAAAATTTCTTTTTCTAAGTTTTTCGAAATGATGATTGCCGAGTGACGACAGTTTCAAGATATAGACATGACATTTTCTATTCTCTAAGAAATTACAAAGCAAGAACAATTTTCCTTGGATGACAAACAATTGACAATGGAACAATCATGTTGTAATCCAACATAACTACGTTTTTATAGACTTCTTTTCACTACAAAGTGCTGTACATGTAACTTATTCAATTGAAAGATATAAATGGTTCATTGAGTAGTGTGTACATGTCAGATATGTTTACAACTCAGCAGAAAAAACTCTAAAAGTTTGGGTCAATTCCAGATGCCTATGTCAGAAAGGTTTTTGGCCTGGACAACAAAAAATGGGTAAAATTTAAATAAGGTAAAATGTTGATAAAAACACTCTATAAATAACGTCTTTAAAAACATACCCTCATGAAAAAGCAGTAACGAAGCATTTCTTTTTCATTCATAATTTCGGTTGGTAAAATGCCACTCTTCCGCACATACTACCAGATGCAAGAAGGCAGTGTGTGGGTGAAAACCGTGATGTCAAAACAGTGCTCTTGTGTTTCACCAGATACTTGACTTGCTTGAGTTCACGGACACTTTGGGGCTGGATGTCACATAATTCACTGCTTTTTGAGTCGAAGCCGAGTAACCGTATTCCATATCCGAAGCAAGAACAGATAAGGCGCCCATCGGGGCTGACGCTAAGCTCCTTGATGTACCCTCTACCATCTGTTGGTTCTTTGGTGTAGTACATGAGCCGCTTTAGAGTTTGGGGTTGGTTAGTTGAACTAAAGGAATGTCTCTGATCTGGTATCGGATCTTGTAGATCATGTACACATGTCCACTAAGAAAAAAACAAACACACAAACAGACAGAACAAAGCATAAATTAACTTTCAGTCATAACATGATTCTATATTCAAGACTGACAACACATATCTTACAGACAACACCAGAATCTTATTTCTATCAAATTAATAAAGTTTTTAAAATTGAGAGCTTCATCTTCAGTGTGTTGCTGAGTTTACCAATTTCTGGTTACCGTCTATGTTTAAAAAAAAAAAAAAAAAAAAAAAAAAAATAACATGATTCCCAAAACGGTTTTGACTATTTTGCTCTCCCAGTATGTTGTTGATTATTTATTTGAATGTGAGAAAATAAGATAGGTGAACAATGATTACACTTTACAATGTAAACAAATACTAAAATGTCTACATTAACATAACAAAGATGGCGCTATCTCACCTCCGCATCATCGTCTCTTGTTGTGTACCTTGAGATCATACACCAGCCGTGGGGATGAAGAACCAAAGATGAAATACAAGATGCTTTACTATCATCGGGACAATCTAAAACCAACTCTGCCCGGTTTCTAGTCCTTCTAAATGGCTCTTCATTACTCCAATGACCTTGCTCTGATCTGACACCATCTTCCTCTTCCTGCATAGCGACTCGATGATACTCCACAAAGTCTACATTGGCAAGGTCAGAGTTGAGAGTTGAAAGGTTAAGGTTATGAATGACAATGTAGAAGCCCCTGGCAGTTGACATGACCAGCTTGGTGCAGTCTGGGGTCAGACGTGTTCTCATCAGAGACTCAATGTAAAAGATTTTTTCATGTGGCGCTCCATTTTCCTCATAGCTGTGAAAAAAAAAAAAAAAAAATTATTCTACATTTCATGTTATAATCCAGTAACATAAAAAAATTGTAAACTAAACATCACTGACTTTAATAATCAATACTTATGATCGATACTGCAAAAAGAGAAAATGATATCGATGATTGCGTCCTGATAACAACCGATAGCAAATCAATTTGTACCTGTTGATGTCCCAACTAAGCACAGCACCATCAAAAGCCGAGGAAATAAGACGGCGTGTCCTGTGGCAATATTCAATACTCTTCACCCAGTTTGTGTGACCTTCTAGATTGCGAACCTTCTGCTTCAAATTACGGATATCCCACAATGCAATGGTGGAGTCATCTGATCCCGATGCGAATGTTCTGCTGTCTAAAAATCTTAAGTAAACAAAAATTTTAAAAAGTAAGCAAAAATCTTAAAAAGGAAACAAACAATTTAAAGAAGTTTTTAAAAAAAGGCAATTTAAATTTTGGGTTTCCATTCCCTCAAATTAAAGTAAATTCAGGTGAGAATAGTAATAATTATGTAAACATGTATTTATTATGTGCTTTTTCAAGGCAAGCAGACTTCTCAACGAGCCCTAAGTATTCCTGAAACCATTTCAACTCCTTAGGAGTATGCAGCACCGGCAGCCAAATGGGCGCACAGGTTGCTAATCAGTCACATCAACAATCTCTACCCTCGCAGGTACCAATGTACTCCTGGGTGATTAGAAGCAATTATATTTAAGTGTCCTGCTCAAGGACACAAGTGTCACGGCCAGGATTCAAACCAACATTCAGACGACTCGACAACGAGATCTGAAGTTTGATGCACTAGACCATTTGGCCACATCTCGCTTGAGTCATATCTTACCTAATACAGTTAACACAGTCGCCATGAGCATTCCGTACTGCCGTTATATTCTTTGTTGTGAGTGGATCAAACAGCAACATGCTATTCTCCTCACATGCTGCTACTAGAATATCACTAAAAACAGTTGGGAGAAAATAAAACAATCAAAAGCTGTGATTACAAACTTGTATTAACTTTGCACTTAATGTTGACTTATAATGACTTGTTAAAAGATTAATTCAATTCATTTGATTTTTTGATATAAAAACATGAAATGTTCCTTCATTTATTTAAAAATACATTACACTTAAAATGTTCACCATGCCCATTATACAAACAAATTAAAAACTTAACTAGAAATTTAAATAATACATATTAATATTTGTATCGGGGACGTTATAAGGTTGGGTTCTCTCTAGATAAGTCAATAAACGCCAGGAGGCGGGTGTAGAAATAGACAAGTAATATTGTTACAGGGGATAAGAATATTATTTGTGTTTTTGCCCATACACCGATGTGTGTTAAAAATTTGAACCTGCGACCTGCCGCGCCAGCGCTCTACCAACTGAGCTATCTAGCCCTATGATGTCGGTCTCCCTATTTTGACAATAACATTGTTGGTGCAAGTCAGAAGCTATTCAACCTGAAACTGCCGTATAACCAGGGATTACATTCAAGTTAATGATACAACAGTAGAGCTAGCTCTATGGATACATAGCAGCAGTACAGAAATCACCTTAAGGGGATGCAATACTTTATTTCCAAATATCAAGTAATAACCCACAAGTGAAACTGACTGGGTCAATTTACCCAGTCAGTTTCACTTGTAGTTAAAATGATGTTGTTAATACATTCTGCATAAACAATGGTACTGATATACTGGCCGTGATTTGGAAGAATGACATGAAATAATAAAGTCAGACTTGTTCAAATCTACAAACATTATCATGCAGTCTCTGATCGGAATAAACCTAGGGTTAAGGTTAGGGTTAGGGTTAAGGTTCAGAGTGTTGAAAACTGTTAAGTTAAAAAAGAGTTTTTAATAACACTGATACTAGTAACTTATTTTACTTGACTCAGTAGGCCTATTTGGTAAGAAACAAAATAAATAGTAAAGTTGTCATTTTTCATTTTGGAAACAATAGCATCTAGCAATCTCTTAATGAAATAACACAATCTCTTTAAACATGACATCTCACTGCATTCTCTCTGAACAATGACAATAATAATCTTGCAGTTCAAAATATTGAGGCTATTTCCAAATGGATCAAAAGATAATAATTTCATGTTCCAATTTCTTCAAAGGAAAAAGATGCCAAATCAAACTTTTACCTTTCCACTCAATATGACCAAAACATAATCATATTTGGGTAAAGAAGATTTTGTTTTTGGTCTTAATGAGTGAAAAGATAATGATTGGATTTGGCAGCTTTTCAAAGAAAGGGTCAAGACATTATGCTAAATTTTCAGCACTTCAGACTTGAACGGAAGACTTTGGAATGCTAGGTGGCAGCAGACTTATCAGGTAAATTTCCATTGTTTGAGTAGTTCTGAACGCGTGCTCATTTCCGAGAACAATGGATTTACCTGGTAAGTCTGCTGCCACCTAGTGTCCTCAAACATCTCCCATTATTGGAGGTAAATTCAAGCACAGCACCTTCCATTGGGAAAGAAATGTGTCTCAAGCTAGCGTTACAATCCAGAGGGCTTTGAATACCGGTGATATTCACTCAGTCTTCTTAGTGTTGCAACAATCATAACAAGCTCAGAGCCTCCGATAGCTGCAACCCTAAGTAGTAAGGTTACAACCATTGCATTACTGCCTCTGAAGGGACTCTTTATAATGGGACATGGTTTGCGAACAAAGAAGAAACAATTTGTATCGTACCCACTGGGTGAAAACTCCAAGTTGAAGATTGCTTCATGTCCTTGCAGCTTAGAGAAGTCTGAGATGCCAGATGGAGCAACCCGGCCAAACAAACAGCATTGCACCTCGTTAAGTAACCTCTGTTGACACGACCCTTGATTTGCCCGGTAGTGCACACCGACGGCTGATCCTGCACATACTGATGATGGATTCACGACTTGTCGATTCCATATCCATCTGGCGATTGACGTATGCTTGGTGGCACTGTTCGTGTTTGTGTTACTAGCGTCATGGCCTTTGGATTTCTTATTCACTGCCATGACAATTTCCGTTTTCTACAGAACTGACTACGTGCCAAATGAGTTAATTAAATAATGAAGAAAATGACAGGGCTTTGTTTTTTGTTGATCAAATTCAAAATTCTAATTTCGTCTCAATATTTTTAAAAATGATGAATATTTCAAATAATTATACACACTGGAAACTGCATGTGCATACAAACTTGTCAAAATCAATACTGACACTTGACACTGAGACTGAGACTGAGAGTGACATCATGACATAGAACTAGTTTAGTTAAGTCATGATTGACACTGCTACAAAATGTTCTCAATTTCTCAAAATAAAGCCAAAATAAGTTGAACACCAGGCCAGCCTACGTTACATACAGTAGGTATTGCACAATGCGGCCTGAAACCGAAAGGAGACAAAAAGTAAGTAAGAAATGGGCCACGAAAAAGGCACGATGTCGATAAATACGATTTAAGAATTCATGGCATGCAAGCACGGCCATGTATGATGGGCATGGGATTCAGCTCAGCTCAGCATGCTCAGTAACTTTGTCTTTAATCCCAAAATATGAAGGCAACAGGAAAAACTTCCAGAATTCAAGGCAGCTTCATAGGGAAAAATAAGTTTAGCCAAAATGTTCATATCTAGTCACATAAAAAAAAACACCTAGACAAATTCATATTCAAACCAACCTGCAGTCTTTGGTGTGGTGTTACTTCATCATCACCATCATGGAGGCGGCCATCTTTAACTTATTGTTGTATCAATGATAGAGGGCGCACTCACTGAACACCATTAATAATTAATTGTTTGTTCCATACACTACACGCGCTT
Organism: Marthasterias glacialis; assembly: GCA_911728455.2. NCBI lineage: Eukaryota > Metazoa > Echinodermata > Asteroidea > Forcipulatida > Asteriidae > Marthasterias > Marthasterias glacialis. The sequence goes on from OU452231.1 coordinate 20,402,059, forward strand.
TATGATCTTCATAGTCTAACCTCGAACCCAACACAAGTGGATAATTGAGAATAAAAGTAAAACAGAGAAAATACCTTGCAGTGTTTAGTTTAAATTCCGCTCTCGTAAATAGACAATTTGTACAGGCTTATCAACTGAACATAATTAATTAGTTTTAATTTCATTGATTTTAAAATTAGAACTAATCCTCCAGGAAAAAAGGCTGTTTGAAATATTGTCAAAGTTGAAGAAATAAGCATTTGAAGATCCCACCATGATTCCTTCCTCCAATAATTCCACAAATGATACAAATCACCAGTACTTATTTTATTTGCCACAATCAAAATAAGCAATCGAAATAAGCCTTGTAACAAATGTTTTGCACAAAGCTCCCTGACAAAACAAACATGTTTTCATTGTCTGATAAAATTGGATGAATTTTGAACTATTTTGATGAAATTTAATAAAATTTGGGTGTATTGAGGATATTAGAATGAAATTAACCTTTTAACTTTCCTTTTTACCCATGTTTTATAAATTAACTTCGAATGGCAGACTTTGGAAGCCTAGTTGGCAGCATACACACTAGGTAAATATAAATTGTTTACATAGTTCTGAGTATGCCCACACTTTCCCCCAAGAACAACGGATTTACATGGCTCTGAGTCTGGTGCCAGCATCCACAAGAATCTCAAACTCCACCCATTCTGTTCCAAGTGATGTTTGCAGCTTTGCATGGTGTGGATAATGGAAAATAACTAAGACTAGTTAACTTGCTGGTATAACCATGTATAAATCTCTTTTGGGAGGAGTGCTGGCTCTGAAAAGAGCTTTTGTGGTCTCAACATTTCAAACAGTATACTCCGCTGGACTTCGGGAGAACACTCCTCCCAAAAGCGATTTCTACATGGTTGTACTCGCAAGTTTACTAGTCATAGTTTCTTCCTCATTTTATTCCAGAAGATAACGTCCCCAACTCCTATTGGTCAATTCCTTACATCCCAGAGACTTTATTGGTTCTCCTTTTTTTGTACCATGGATTCCTTGAAAGTTTCTGATCGCCAACTCTCTTTGGTTTCCTAAATCAACAAAGACAGCAGAACAAAAGATGTTTTTTAAAACTCTGGTTATCAGCTGCTTTGTTGGGTATCAAGTATTGATTTATAAAACCTGGAAAGCCTCTTTGTGGGATTGTATGGGAATGAATAGGGATTGATCCTACAGAGGGCCCCAAACAAGTAACAACCTGTCTGACAGTAGATCCTTAAGTGATTGATGGGCATCTAGGTTTAGATCAAGGACACTGGACACATCATCCCCTTTCATTACAGGATACTTTCAGGCTTGGGTGATCAGCTCAAATAGAACCCTAACACTTGGTGCTTTGCACAGACCTAGGAATTTCAGCGCCGATGTATACCGCTACAGGGAATTAACCAATTAAAAGCAAAATCTTAATTTTCTTGAGTATAACACTCAATTAGTGTCGATGCAGATTTTTGTGCCATTTTCCAGATGACTGAGGCAAAAGCATAAAATTAAGTTCCGAAGGTCGTACTTCAAGTTACCGATTGAATCCGCAATTACTGAACATGTACAAAAACTTAAAAACCAGAAGACAAATGAAGAGACCCACAGATATGCAAATATTTTAGTTGTTATTCTTGTATTAATGTATACTTTCTTTGGCATGACATTATACACGAAAAAATATTGTGTTATATTTACAAAGTATATACACACTAGCATCATAATTCCACCAAAAGCCACTTACTAATATTTGTCAACATTTAGGCTATTACTTATCAAACCCAGTTTCTAGAAGCTCAGATTTTGTGTCTGAACATAACTCGATCTGATACATCAGACCGGAGAATAAAATGAAAGTTTCTACCCATTCCACTTAGAGATCTGGATCAGAAAGGTCAGGAGAACTAGTTCACAGGCCACTCTGACCCCCTTAGGATTACCCTTAAAGAACTTGACAAAAGACAAAACCTGAGCTTCCACAAAAAGGGTGGATTTCTTTCATGGCTTTGCCACCATACCAATCTCAATTGGATCTTTTAAACATGCTATACTCTGGACTCCAGACCGTCCGATAACATTAAGATAGCCATTATACAAACATTATTTTAAAAACCAATCGACACTCCAATGTGGAATTTCTTCTGGTATAAGAACATGCATAACTCCGTTCTGCTTTCACCCTCACCTCATTTTTGCTAATAAGTTGTTCTTTTTTGTAAAAAACGAACACCGACGAAATCATCGATTGTGCAGCATTAACAGCATTAATATTAGGGCCAAGAGAGTAGGAGTTCAAACGGCAAGGCTCAAAGAGAACTAGCCATACATGTCCTCAACAAATGCAAGCAGTTTTAACGAGCTTGTAACTGTCAAAAACAACTGTTTTCTTGATACCATAAACATATTTTGTACACTTTTAAAGACAGAAAGTTAGAGAAATCAAATTGTAACCTTATCATGTGTGTGTGGCCAACCAGTTGGCGCATCACACACAAACTCTTACTATATTTATATATAAAAATAGCACCACTGACCAAAACAAAAAACACTGATGCATGAAAAATAACGTAAACCATGCATACTATAGTTCCCTATATTCACAGACATCCCTCGTCAAATTCCTGTCCAATGGAATATCGACTTCAACTAAACCTCATGGAACAATCAATGAACAGACTCTACTTCATTTTTTTTTCTAAAATCAACCAAGCAAGTCAAGTGAAAATGTATGTTTGCCACATTCATCACCTTTCTGTTGCCCCAATTTAAGCAAGTTTTTTACTGACTTCTTAACTCAAGTTGTCACAGAGAGTACACCCTCTTTTGTATGGTTTGCTATTTGGCCGACATTGCAGTTTTTGGAATACCCCAACTCTAGCATAACATCACTCCATGCAAGTCCACAAGACTGGATCCTGAATATCTGTCTGTTACATACAAATGCAGAATTCAGTTTTACTATAATACAATAGGGTATAGGGAACCAGAGATATATGCAAAGTTTTAACCACAGTAAACCATGAAAACGATAAGAAAAATCTCCCTGCACCTTATGGGGGGCAACTTATCCACCTGAACAAGGATTCAACTCAATTGCCCAAACTTGCAAAATCTTTCCCCAACATCCAATAATATCCAAATGTGTTTTGACACATCGCTAAAGAGTAACTTGAACTAGATACATTTGTAAATACACAAGTATTCTAAATAAACTTTAAGGTAATAAATTATAACAAAACGACAGAGAGGAGATTGCCGGGGCATTTATAATGCAAATTTCAAAAAACGACAAACAAGAAATAAAGCGGAACAAAACGAATCATGTCGTTTTCTGACATCGGTGAGGAAGTACGTGAACTTAACAAATTGCCTCTGGACTTCTTGAATTATTGAGCGACATTCTAGAAACTCTTTGGAAACTGTTAAATTGAAAGACTAATGCAATCATCATTTGTTTTCAAAAATATTTAAGTAAACTTTTGCTAAGTATACATTTCTACATGTATATTGTTCATGCATTACCATAAGATTTTTCATTGTTACATTTCCCAATCACAACAGACTGAACAATTACAATGTAAATTCACATGAAACATGAGTAGGGCCTTGATATTTCAATCCCTTTTAACAAAAAAAACTTAAATCTACAATTCTGATAATAGAATGCAAAGTTGAGAAATGATCTTTCTTCTAACTAAACAATAACATGCAGACAGAAACACATTTAATAATTAATCAATTGGCAGTAATTGTACTACTGCCCGTAGGTGGGTCAATTTGGTGCATATACCACAGCGAGTGTTTTCTTAAATTACATTTATAAACATTTAGGTGTAGGCACTAGATCTTTTTTAGGAAGGAAAATTCTGAAGTACAAAAAAATGTTCACTGTATACTTGAACACTGTACATTGCACTGTTCCTCAGATACAGTCTTCTAAGTTAAACGCAACAAAAACATATTTGAAGTTACTTATTAAAGTATCATAAACTCCCATCAGGTTTCACTCAATTCGCACCAGATTAAATAAACATCAATGATGGAATCAAAATGGTTAAGATCTTTTCGGTGTCTAAATTTAATGTACTTTTTCTTTGTATAGGTGTAACGTTTAGAAGTTTCAAGAATATACTGAAATTCAATCAAATCAACATTTTCTGTAGTATCAGTATTTAGGTATTAAGGAAGCTTTCCAGACTACAAACATGAGCCATTTGTTTTCTTTTTTAACAAAGGCAGCATATAGAATCAATACTTCATAACCACTGGCCTTGGCAATCCCAGTAAGTGAATGCCTTCATGCATTCTGATGACACAAACCCAATCTCATAGCAATGCTTACTGCAACATTCTACGTTTACAGCTACCATTCCCACCTTCCACAGTAATTTTAAGCAAGGAGTCATTTTGGTTACAGAGGGTATAAAGCAGAATGTACATGTAGAAGCTCAATTCCCACGCAAAGCCATGCAATACTCCTAGGTTATTACACCATTGTTATGCTTCTCACCAACCTTTCAACAACTGATATTAAAATCCCCTGCTCCAAAATTCCAGTGGTTTTTCCCCACTGGTAATTCTGGCATGCACAGAGAAAACAGTACTGAGTTTATAAAATCCAGACAAAAAAACAATATAATAAATCTGAACAATGAAAGTAACAAGTTAGTTCTTTTTATATATTTTTTCTTTTTAATATTTTAAACCCTTGAAGTCATGCGAGGTCATTTCGGATATAATGTACAAAAACCTTTTACGCTTGGTGTATCTTTTAATAATTTACAAAAACTAAGTCCGACACTCTGAGCATTAGAGTTGTACTTGCGAATTAATTTGCACATTATAACTACACAAATCACTTTCATTGTCATGAGGGACATCTAGGAAACCTGTCCAGCTTAAATAAATAAACAAGTCCATTTCAAACAAGAACTTGTAGATTTTAAGTTGAACAAATAACCAATTGTTGGAATGCTAGAAGTCGCCAAAAGTAATTCAACTAGCATTCAAGATCAAAACATTAATAAAACAAAAGAGTCTTACACCATTTCAAAGTTACATTTTACTGTAAGAATCGCTCAATATATTTGGGCAGTTTCGATACTTTTTCAACTTTTTCAGAAATTAAAGAGCCAGAGTACAAAAAACAAGACAAATCTTGGAAAAAGGATTGAGAAACGAAATAGTCTAAAGATAAATAAACTACAGCTGCGTCAGCTTTGCATTGCTAGTTTGCTAGAAACTAAAGAATTAAACCACATTGTACAGATGTTAAAGAAATACTAAACAGAATTTGAGATTTCGACATTTCTTCTCAGTTTAGAGTAGAACTTTGTAGGCACCCTATAGAGTATACTTTTCATGTATTCAAAGAAAGATCTGATTTTCAAATTTCATCTTGCGAACCCCAGGAGCTGACCAAAAAGTTACAATAGAAGTCCATTAATCCAGGTCTCTTGCAAGACTCTTTCCTCGACACATTATTTTTTTTAAAACATGAGTCGAAATGACTCATGGCATCATGCCCATCTGTAGGCAAGTAACCACTTCAACTAGTTTGGTGGCCATGCACGGAGTGCGTGATGTTTCCACATTTAGCCCCAAGTCATGTTAGGGTCAATGAGCTTAGATTGACCTCGGGTAGTGACAGAAATACCACTAGAGTTTCTTCACAGTTAGGAAGTTGCAAAGAAGCAACTTTTCTGTTTAGTTTTTATAATCGCCAAACCAGAAACGAATGTAAGTTCCAGTGAAACAAATACAAACAAACCGAGAACAAATGCCTGAAAAAGCTGTGTATCAAAGAATGACTGATTAAAAGCGGCTTTAAAAGTCTAAGTACATAAATTCAAATAAAGAATTAATACCCACTAAAATGCAACTTTAGAGAGGTGTTAGAGAAGTTTTCCTTACCCAAAATGTTTGTACAAATTGATAGTTCTCCAACCAGCCTTGCCCATCAAACTGAGATTTTGCAACACCTTTGAGGTTAACTACAGACAAGACAACTCAACTGAAGAGAAAGATAACGGGGAGGAGAGGGGGGAGAGGCAGGCACCAGAATGGCAATATGATGCGTCCAATTATTCGATAGCGGAAAACGAACATTTACGAACAATAAGGCTATCTCAAGTTAGCCTTGTTACATAATTTAGAGAACCCTTATCATTGATTTGCAAATCCACAATCGTTGATGTCACACCGTGGTCTGTCGATGTGGTGTTTCCTGAAGTTGTTGTGAGGAGTGTGGGCGTGGCTGAACCACGTCGACTACCGCCACTCTGTTCATTATATTGCCTCAAGGGACTAGCGGATGGCGACAGGTGCCTAGATGGACTGCCAGCCGGGGAAAAGGACTTAGGGGATCTAGATACTGCTGGTGTCATCGCTGGCGTTGAACATGGTGTAACTGTAGGTGTTGGTCTTGGTGTGGCAACAGGTGTGGCTAAGGGAGTCGGCCTAGGCGTGGCAGAAGGTGTGGCCGCAGGCGTAGGTCTGGGCGTAGAAATAGGAGTTGACAGTCGAGGCGTCGGGCATGGTGACCTGACTGGAGTGGCACAAGGGGTTACCGCAGGGGTAATGGATGGGTTCAATGTCTGTGTAAGTGCCGCTGCCACGGCCTGCATTTCTCGCTCACGAGATGATTCCATGATCAGTCTGTAGCTTGGTGGAGCCTCGCTGGACTCAGGTGTTTCTAATCTACTGTCCCCATCAACTCTGAAAAAATATAAATGCACTCAAATTTTAAAATACTGACAGGTGTTTCAAAAACAAGGACCAAGTTATTTCCAACCATAAAAATGCTCAAAGGTCAAGCTGCTGCAGCTCGGTCTTAAAATATCAAATCAACATTGATATGCCATCATTGATCATTGTTTGTTTCGCTGTGGTCTTATCAGCTGGTGTTTGACTAGGGATGGGGACTTTGGAGCACATTAGAAATATTCTAATATTGATAAAATGCTGGTAACCTGGCAGGCTTTTCAAAACAACTCGATTGAGATAAATTTATCAGTGCCTGATTCCTTGTTCATGTAAGGTCATCTCTTTAAGGATATTTTAAGAGCCACCAAGAGATGGATCAGGGCACGACAGCAATTGCCCAGCAGTGAAATATCTGGCCTACAGTAAGCGAGCTATGGTATTGATCATGAGAAATAAATGCTTGCCACACAGGATGATAATTTGCAAGGAAATGATGTATGAAAAATGAACGTGCACTCATTCTTCAGATTATTGTTGAGATCAATCAATAAATTTGGCATTTTAACAGAATAGATAACGATGATACAATTATATTTTCTACACCAGCCAGAATGCGCTATGACAGGTCTTAACATACAAAGTGCTGTTTTCTTTACTTCTGTAACAGATTATCCTAGTGAAAAAATGAAGAAATGGTGAAGTAAAAAGTAAAGCAGGTGATACAAAAAATAGCATCTGTGCTCAAAAGGGAATATCACAGTATTTGGCTCTAGATTATTAGGAATGGCTTACATACCCTGTATTTTCAACTGCAGCTTCCGTTAATCGCTGCGTCAGCGGTGGAAGGCCCCCACTGCTGCACGAGTGACAACCCGCACTGCTCCCAAACCCAGATGTAGCTGCTTGGATGTAGTAGTATGTATACGGCGGGGGAGGCGTGTCATAGCCGACGGTCTCCCCGATTTCAGAGTACGAGGGTAGCTTACAAGGTGGCACTGCAAATTGAAGACAAAGAAATTAACTATCATCATCACATCTGTAACTTAAAAAACACAACCAAATAATAATAGCTTTTCTTTAAAAATTTGTAGGAATGAAGTTTTTGGTTCAAGGTATATTGATAAGATGGTATAGCATCTTTAAGAACACATATTGATTTACAAATGGTCAACACAATGAAATCAAACCCCAACTCAACTAATGTTCACACCGACCATTTTAGGCGATTGTTTAAGCTGAAAATTGTGTGCCTCAGTTTTGACAAAACAACTGAAATGATACCACTTGCAGAGCACAGATTTATCAAAATGCTGCCTTATCCTCACGGGACACAAAAAACAAAACAAAAAAACACGCTACCCATTTAAAATGTAATTCAATCAGAACTGGTTTAGATGCAGTGTGGAATCCCAAGAAAAATACCCTTTGAAAATAATCCAATTGACAAATTTGCCTTGCATCAAGTTACAAGATACCCCGCCAATTTATGCACAGCCACACACTCACCTGGTGTGATATTTTCAAAATTGAATCCCCTGAGAAAATCTTGGATGGAGCATGTGCGGTGGTTGGCGTGTCCCCTCATGGGGTGGAAACGCTTCCGTTGCCAAACGCAGAATCCAATGATAAACACGATCAGAAACCATACAAGCCAAAACCCTGAAAGGAAAACATTACACATTTAGCAACTTGTCTTTGTACTGCAGGAGGAACAAAGCGATCAGTGCATTGATGGTCAGTGACTCCAAGTCAATACTGTAAACAAAATCTGTATTTAATTCCAGAATCCAGTGCTAAATTCTATTTCAAAATCTTGTGTTAAGAATCTGTAAACATTAAAAAAAGTATCCGAATAAATATTCTAAGAGATTTGTTTACATATAAACAATCATCTTTGTAAACATTGAGGAAGAAAAATTCCTTCTCATAATTGAAAGATATTGAACTCTACTGGTAAGAATTCTCAATGACAAGTTTAATGCTCATATTTCAGAGAGATTATATTTGGAGTGGAGTTTATGAGGGTGCAGAAAACACACACACACACACACACACACACACAAAACAGAGCACATTCTAAACCTAATAATGTGGCCTTGGGAAAGGGTGTAATCAACTCCTTCTGAAGATCAGAGGCCATCAGATTCTCAACTGATACCACAATGCAAGAAAGTAAGAAGATACACCAGGGATCAAGAGGTGACATTACTGACCCCGGACTACAGGGAAAAACATTCATCTGTACAAATAATATGAGTCAATCCATTCACCCCGTTGTAAGAAACAAAAACCCCCACAAAGCTGAGAACCCTGTGGGTATAATGGGGCGTCTCTGCAGGCGCAAATAATCACATCAAATCCTCAACAATGGTGCATCTCATTATACATAATGTAGGTATAATCAGAATGAAACAGCTGACTACTCAGTTGATCAGATTTATTCTTAGAAAAGTTCCCACAATTTGAGGACAATTGTGAATGCTGGATAGGTTATTGAACACAGGTCCGAGTTCACCCATTAACGATGAACTGATCATTACACTTTTACCACAAATGTACACGTACCTCCCACTTACATGACAAGAATAAAAAAATACAGTTTTACGCGCAACTGAAATTGTGCAGTATCAACTTAATCCTGCAAATCAACAACACCACCATCTATTTGATTGGTTGCCTCTCCTGGTGGGGGTAACTGTTGGGAATTTTTATAGCAAGGTGCATTAAATTCTATAAGGATGCCATTCTAAATGTATTACTATCAAACTGTATACGTGTACATAATAATTTCACCACGGGTTCATTGTGGCATCTAATCTGAGCTGACCAGAGGCCCACATTAAAGGAGTGCCTGGGAATTGTCAGTCCAGAGTGTGACACAGGAACCTCAACAAAAGATCACAGGCTGGGTGACCCTTGGACCGCTATTGTGCAAAGCTCCCCACATGTTCTGATCATAATTGTCCCATCTGTAGCAAATTGAACGGTGCACGTGTACCGTACCGACATGAATGTGCAGTTTAGCTGCTTTAATATATTAACAGTCCTGTTTAAAATTTAAGAATACACAATTAAATATCCTTTAACACTTGAGTTTTGGCAGACCCTTTCCAGTACAAATGTATTAAATGGACTGCAACTGATTTCAATACGAATCTCGTCAATTAAACTATTGCAATACTTTGTCAGTAATTAATTAATTTCTATAATTAAAGGCCGCATTAAAGTCTTTAGTTTCTGACATCATATGAGTTTGGCTGCATCTCAGATCTATGACCTTAGTCATTTCTCCCCAATTCTCAGCCTATGGCAACCTTGACCACACCCCTAACACAAATGTAGAAGGCAAGGAAGTTTGGCCTTCAACACTTCATCACAGGAAACAAGGACAAAGTCACTTGATGATGAGGTCAGGCATCTCATTGGGGGGAGGGGATGTTGAGGATATTTCCATTAGAAGCAATAGTTCCTCATAATCCAGAGGGAAGTCCGACTTAATTTGATTCTCTTGTATTGAGTGCAATGCGTGCAGAGAGGGGAAAACTTATCGCTAACACCTTTCAGTCTTGATTCTTAGGAATGATACATGACATCAACCTTGTGATGTTACATGTAGTCTCCTTCAAGACATCTTACAGTTAAGATAACCACGCACATTGTACTTGATGGTCAAAACATTCCAATAACTCATGATTTTAGACTCAATCTTTTCAAATGTTTCTAACAAGGTGTCAAAAACGAGCAATGCGGGACTGATTCTGTATTCAACATAAATAATGAATATAGATGGAATAGAAAACTCACAGAAAATTTTAGACTAATGATGAGAAGGCAGATAAATAGAAAGATGCATTCTTTCATAAAAACATCAATTTGTATTAAATTGTTTGATACATTAAAAAGCCCCCCCCCAAAAAAAAAATTAAAAAAAATTATGTCTTTGCCTCCCCCCTGGTTTCATCACTGCAGATTTCAAATCCCTCTTGTGGAACTGTCCTTTCAACATCTTCCATTCATAACTACGACGTCCCTAAACACGAACAGTATGCTACAAGAAGTATTCCACAGTTAACTTGTTCCTACTTGTCCGGGCGTATGTAGGGCACACAGCATGAACTGCATTCAAATTAAATATGAATTGCATCATCTGTTCTCTCGGATCCTGTCCAAGCGCAACAGTTCATGAAAGACTACTCAGTACACAAGTACAAATACATGTAGGCAAGTACACATTGTCATTGGTACATGCTGTGCGAAAGTTCAAACTGTAGATTCCAGCGGCAAATGCTTGTGAGATGCGCAGCTTGTGTTTAAATGTACAAAACAGATTATTTTTTAGGGTACATATGTACAAAGAGCACCCTTCCGTCAATTTCTATTACATGTTTTGACCCGCTCTCTCTTGTTTTGAATCTTACAGCAGTCATCAATATGTACTATTCTGAACAATTAAATCTTCTTGGAGCTTTCACAGAAACTTAACTCAAATGCTTCACTTCATAAAACTTTTGAGTTTTTCTGAAAAGCATGTGCCTTCCAACCTCAAAGTCACAGAGCTTTTATGGAACAGAAATGCGCAACGATTTTCCCATCTGGAGATGATCTATCCCAAGCATAGTACCACCAGCCCTTTGTTCAATCAAGGATCCTGTGTATGCATTTATGTAGTTCACTGCTCGGTACACTTGGACATCGACCTTAAAGCTACAAAACATCTGGGACGGAACCTCTCCCACTCTGTCAGTTTTCAGCACGGCATCAAAACCTCTGCCAAGTTTAATTCTCAATTTTCATTTGGACCTTGAAATGTCAGGATGAGGCCTTGAAATTCCAGGAAGGCAAGTGGCTTTGTTTTAGGGTTCGCAAGTGTTGACAGATAAAGTTATACTCAAATGACTGGTTAGAAGTGAATCGCTGCACAATTGTCCGGGATAATGCAATGAGTCAGGAACATCTTCCAACTATTTGACACCTCTTTCCAACGGTGCAAACACTTAACAGACGAGAAGTAAATGTTTTTTCAAAATGTATGCTAGCTTTGTTTCATTGTTAATGTGCATGGAGGGGGAGGTTCTGTCATGAAATACAAACCAGAGAGGGAATGTGGGTGTGTTTTAATAAACATCCTGTTTCATCTGATATAAAGATAAAATTATTGGAGGTTAACGACTTTGTACACCCTTTTTTTTTTTAGTTTTCAGTAACTTTGAAAACCTTTATTTTAAACTTACAACATGTGTCTTTTATTTTTCAATGTTCAGTTGAGATGTATTGGTATGCACTCTGACAAACTTCCAATTTCACTCATGATTTGGCAATATTGTCCCTATGCACTTAGTCAAAATATTTACTGTAACATTGTCGCCATTGAATTAATCAGCCATGTAAGGTATCATTCGGTCTGTTAAATCAACCATGAGTGAAAACCACAGGCACGGCAATTGAGAAATAAAATTGTCTAGATTGGAACAATAGAGGGAGACAAAGACACAAGGACGCACCAAGAGGCAATGACCACAAGCACAGAGGCAATAACCTCTTATCTACATGTATGAAAAGTTCAAGGTGTGTAAACTTTCATCGTGTGTGCATCCTTATTGTGTTTCTCTTATTCTAACCACTGTTACCGAGACAGTCTGGGTGAAATAGTCAGACCTCTACTTAGTAAAATGGAAATCAGTATATTCATTACTACCAGTGAACATAGGGAACAAGATGATTTATATACTTACACCAGAGTTCATAGTAATATGTGCAGCATTCTCCACTTCCACAGCAATGTCCTGTGTCACACCAATAGCCTCCTACCTGACAAAACTCCCTAGCCTGTAAAACAGAACAAAACAACAGAAAACATTAAATATCCCAGATTGTCACATAATTCATGACTTGGCTACAGAATACAAGTACCACAGATTGTGGACAAGTGTGTGTTCATTCGAGAAACCAGACTACATTCTTAATTTCTTACGTCAAGAATAAAACTTGGTGGGTAACCAGACATTTTCATTGGGGGGGGGGGGAGGAGGTGCAATGACATAATTTGGGGGCTATTTAATGTATCAAACCATTTATTTGTGCATTTTGGGGGTCTCATTTGGGGGGGGCAAGAGTTCGGAGCAGGGCAGCCCCCCCCCCCCCACTATCTGGTTACGCCACTGATAAAACTTTTCTTATAAATTATTAAACTATTGGGTTGTCTTGGTGTTGCATGCAGCACGACGTATGTCATTGTGAGCTCACCAGCCTAGCTAGACATTCCCCATGAACTTGGCATATATAGTGTCAGCGATAACTAGATGATTATGAAGTGGGAGGGTGGATGGCAGGTCCGATTATAAACTAATGATAAGTCAGTAGGCTCAGAGCCTGCCTCCACTGTGGCCTTAAACTACACTAGTAGAAGAGTGCTTTCACATCTGCCCAATGATGACATTAATGCTCAGCAGAAAAATGAAAGTTTCCCTGCCAGGACTCCCTTCTTACATTGATTGACACCTGTGATAACTTTACACCACCAGGCGAGAATTGATGTCAATAACAAGGTTATTTTCTCAACACCTTGCAATCCTGCTTAGGATTTTTAGAGCTACTGCGAAAATTGTTCTGATTTTATCTTTCAAAAAAATAATTAAAATCTTCACCAACACTGGAAAGTTAGTAATGTAACTTGGAAAGTTTTCAGCTAACATTTTTGAGTGTGTGTTTTACCACAATGAACCTATACACCAGTTATAAGAAAAGCTGTAATAAAAAAATAATGTTCAGGATCACAGACTCTTTTATCGCAAAAGCAATTTGCGTGCTCACAAAAAATCCTACTTTACAGTTTGCAAGCTGCCTTGGGGGATAAATGTCAGGAACAAACAAACACAAGTGTTTGTGGGCTTGTGGTTAACCATAACACACTTACAAATGTCAACCTTAACTCTTATCTAAAAGTGGTACATAAAAGAGAACCACCTCACCATTGCTGACAAGTGACAATTGACTATCTTTACTATCCAATCTACAATAATTAACTATTTGACATTCATTCTACTGCAACCACAGTAAGTGAGCCCTTACACTTTTAACCTCCTGACAAAGTCTTCAAGAGTATTTTTTTTTAATCATTTTTTTTTAAACATGGATTATCGTGATGACTGAAGGGTTTGCTGAGTATATACAAATGCACACAGAGGTGAAGGTACACAAGCAGATCATTTGAAGATTTGTTTCAACCGCACTTCAGAAATTAATTTTATTTTAAAACTCAGTTTTCATTTCACTAAGTTGCAAGACAATGCAACTTTTTAACTTATCTTTTAAAACAAATGACATGATGAAAATAAATTATTGTGTTTAATAACTTTCTACCTCGTTATAAATTGTTATCACTATCAAGAGCAGAAAGGAAACAGTTCCGTTCGCTTCCCAAAACACAAGGCTGCAATAAAACCAATCCACTACTTTACACTACATGGCTCTTTTAAAAAACCACGGCCTCAGCGGCTTGGGAACCGGCTTCGGCTCTGTCTGCCTCATTGAAGCCCTGAACGAAAAGCACACAATTCCAAAATAACTGACAGAGCCTAAGCCAGAGCCCCAGACTTGGTTTTGAAAAGGGCCAATAACGAACCACACACATCATCTGTATGGTCAACTTAAGTCACACGGCCTCTGGTAAATTTTTTTATTCATGTCCAGGGGCCACTTACACAGAGCCCTATTATGTAATTTGTTATTTATTTTGCCCACTGGACTTCAGGCCCTGGACAAGTCTCCAGGTCTCCAAGGCTGCAACAGTTAAAATATAGAGCTCTGCAATGGACGAGCACCATTTTAAACACTGTTCACTTAGAATTTACTTTTTCCTCAGAATAAAAACAAAATACAAAACAATACCATACAAAAATCATGACCAGTTATGAAGTCTTGAATCGGAATATTGAATGACAACCCAATATTGTTTTGTGAAGAAATTCTTGGTTATTTTGATCACCTGAGGCTTTGATTAGTCAGCCTTGGGCTTCCAGCCAGTGGTATTATATAATAAACCCAAGGGGTAGGAAGGTAAGGTTACACATACATGTAAATTTCATTCTACAATACTTCAGGTCTTATTTATACTACCCTGGAGCTGCATCAGAAATTGTGACACAGGGATGTAATAAACACTTCATCCATACAACACCATCATGAAGTGAGTTTATCATTGACTAAATATAATATTATGTTAGACCCTCGCCATAATATACTCAAAGAAAGTCATCTTGAGTCAAGTCTGTAAAGACTAACCATTTTCCATAGTGTGGACCATTTTCCCTAAAAAATTTCCCAGTGCCCTGAAATAAGATTAGAATGTGCTATAACTTAGGACTCCATACTTTTTGGGGGAGGAAAAAAGTAAAAGCCGACTTTTTCACTGAAGATCCGTTTGGATTGTATTTTTTTTGTCCCATACAAATCTCTTTTGGAGATTTGTATGGACCAAAGTCTCTCAAAAACACATTGTACTGTAAATCAAACCATTTCTCTTTGTATTTCATATGACTTCCAATCCATCCCTGCCGATACGGTGTTACCAAGACCTTCAGTGAAAAACCATCAAGTTTAACTAACCCTATTTATACGGCAAAAATGGGCCAAACAGACAAATCTGGGTTACTGCAGATCTGCAGGACCAAACATTTGTCCCTCTGACTTCGGCAGCTTAGCTGAATTGGACTTTCTTTCATGTTGCAACAGGCCTTTAGGGCAGCAAGAACTGATGATGTGTAGGCTACTGGTTGTGAGCATTGAGATGCCCCCCCCCCCTCACCAATCACCACCCTATTCTTATTTATTGGACAGGAGTCCCTTGATCTAGTTGCTTCCTCCATGCTCTAATGCCCCCTCCCATTCAGTCCCAGGGATTCCTGGCCCTGAGTCCTACCAAACCATTATTAGATAGTGACACCAAGGTAAGTAAACATCAAACAAGCATAAAATATCCTGCATACTGTACACACAGGCCAATGCTAGAGGCAGGCCTAGTTCTGATTGGGTAGTCAAACTCATTAGCATATCGCCCCATCAACTGGCAGCCCTGATGCTATTTATAGCTAGCGTGAGGTCAGGGGTTGGGAAACACTACTTGTGGTTTCACCAATCAGCTGGGCTCTTACTAATAGACAGCTGTAGTCCTTAGTAACCAACCATTAGAGCGAGTGGGCCCACCGATCATAGCAGGAACTGGGACTTTGCGCTTTTACTGTGCAGTTTTTGGTTTATGTCGTAGCATTTGTTCTGATAATATTTAATCAATTGGTTTATGAGTACAGGCGTGTTTGGCATCATGAAGAATTGTCGAAGATGTGTCAGGCCCAGTTTTTTATTTTCAAAAGGATGAAATATCAGACTGTTTCCTTCCTCTGTCCTGAACAATGCAAAGGGGTGCATTTGTTTTTTCCTGCTGGTCTTCAATTTTAGAATTGACCTGCAATCAGAAAATACCTGAGAATTTCACTTCAAGTGAATTCAGCCTACATGTATGGTTGGTGATCAGAGTTTCTCCCTCCACAATTGTACAACTCAAAAGCACTTTCAAGAAAATACTATTTTGTTAATCACTGAAGTTGTTAAGTTTTCCTGGCATAATTTTATATGTTGATTACACAAATTTGACACGATCGGATTAATAATCATACCTGGCTCAAGCTTTCAACGTGTCGATTAGAACTCTAAAGTTGGTACTAATAAATATTTTGAATGTTGAGCTTGGTATCATTTGTTGAGTAAACATACTTGCTGAAATTAAAAATACCAGTAGGTTCCAGAATTTTAGAATTTGTAAGTCTTGCTTTCAGCACCTTGACGCTTTTAGCATTTTCTTCTTCCATGTTTACAGCAGACTGTATGCATCTTAAAATGCTACTTATTGTCTTCATACAGATGCCTATGACCCTTGCTCTATGCTGTGACCTCCAACATCTACATGTACCCTTTCCAATCCCTTGAAAACACAGTACTTGTACACCATAAATCAAGCTACGCTGTTTATAAAGTTTCAGCTTAACTACAAAGATTTACATCTTTGCTAAGTTGTAAACACCACAGGCAAGGTCCACCACCTACAAATTCTAGTCAATCTGTTCACCCCTTTTATTGCACCAAAGGCCAGGGAAATAAATGAACTGCGATAGAAACAAATACATACATAGGTTAGTGACCTGACCCCATCTCCCCAAAGCCTAACCTACCACCCTAAACCTCCCTGCAGGAGGATATCAGAAGAGCTAAACTTAGCAGTCCCTTCCAGATACAAGGCTCTGATGCTGGATCAGCTGCTTGTGCAGTGTACCGTTCAGTTGAGCAGCAGCACAGCACAAACAGCGACCTGGACAAGCACGCTCTGGCTTTACCACACACAAACTGCCCCAGTGCAATCAAGTGTCAGAAGTGTATGTACAGAGCTTTGCTTGTGATTGTATGCTAATCACTCAGGTCAGGGCCCAAACTCATTCATATTATAATAACAAAATTCAAACTGAAGTAAGCGACTCCATCAGTTTCAAAAATCTGGGTTGTTGATGTGAAAGGTGTTTACAGTGACAGCTAACATGTGAGGGTTGGTAAAATTGTTTTCACAAAATTTGATTTGGGTTTAGTCTAAATTTAAGGAAATGTACTGAACAACTGATCTCTGTGCCCATACTGTGACTAGGTCCAAACCGACAATAGAGTTGAGGGCATTTATAAATGACCTATCAAAATCTACTATAATGATTTATAAGTTCAAGAACTAGTTATCAGAACTGTCATCTACACAAAGATCCTTCATCTACACAAAAGTGTTAATTAGAAAAGTTTACTTCTTAAATTCATAATTTTTTAAACTGAAAAAGTTTTTTCAAAAACTAGAAATCTGGTTTCAAAACTGAATATCAAGAAATGCTTTAAGAGAAAAGTAGCACATATCTAAAAGTAGACTATGTATGCTCAAGTTTTTCCCTATTGATTTTTTAGATTTTCTCATGGCCACTTTACTCTCTTAGAACAGTTTGCCAAGGAAAAGCATCTTGAATGTTTAAATTCGCTGAAGGTTTAACCCCGTAACATGGTTGCTTCTACCAATTCAAACTGTTAATCTTTTGGCCTTGCTCATTTTGAGTGAACCAAAATTTAAAAAAAACTGTTGGTGATGAGCAAACACACTTTTGTTTCCACCAAAAAGATTTACAAGGGGGCCAGAGCTTCCATTAAGAACATAAAGAATCAATCATCCTTCTCCAAGGTTGAGTTGAAGAGAGGATCCACGTTTACAGGGTTGCAGCACAGAGCTACAATGGTTGCAGAGACATGAGCTTCCTTCAGCCAAGGACACCACCCAAAATCAGTAAATCAAACATCTCCTTCACAATAACATAATACTAGCTACCAGTACTATCTAGACAAAGCAATGTTTCAACCAATAATGTTAACTAAGTAGAAATTACACGTTTCACACCTTATTTACAAGCTAAAATTGTACAATCTTAGACAAAATCGTTATAAGCTAAAATTGTACAATCTTGGACAAAATTAAAATTTCACAGAAACATGACGTGTGTTTTCCAACACCACAACTTTTTAACAAAATGTAGATTTGAACTTGTTGATGTCTGGTTGATAACACTGAATTGCTTTGAATTAAAACACTGCATGCTATTTGCTTGTGATTCTGAATTAAGCTTGCAGATGACAAACAATTTTAAATACAAAATGGTCCATGATTGCACAATGCGCTGTAAAGTATCACTTTCTGTGAGATGCTTTGTCTAAAAAAAATCAGTTGTTTGTCAAAGTAAGTCGACTGGACAACAACCATTGCAGAATTCAAATATGATTACATGAATGATATCACCATTTTTTTAACAGGATTTTTTAAAAATTATTATTACACGTTAAGCAAGGATGGATGGTTATCTGTTTCTCAAAAATTTGTGATACTGGTACTGTGATACGATACTGTTGAAAAAAATTGTATTTTCAGAAAATTTAGTGTAAGTGTGCAGCCTCCCAAATGCAAGTTCCAAAATTTAAACATTGAAGTAAAACAATGAAATGTTTCATCAATATTAGTCATTCCTTGTTTATTGCATTGTTCCATGGAGGGATGTACAGATGTAGGTTGATGTTCAGCAGCAGTATGGATGAAAACAAAAGCAAACAGCTAGTATAGTAAAGAAGAATCGTAGGCCTAAATTGAATACAGAATAATTCAGTCCGACATAAAGATAGGTCCTTTTCGGTTGGCCCTTGCTAAATGCTAATCAAGAATTGCATTTCCATGCAAATCATATGTTTGTGTCGGCCATGGTTTAACTTTAAATTGAAAGAAAATAGATGGTTATATTCCGTTTCAATGCCAATATGGGGAACATTTCATCAGCCGATCAGCTGAGTAGAATAAGGCCTAATCGGACATTGTCAATTTATTCGAAACTTTATAATCTTTGTGAAATTTCCTCGATCAACAATAATTTTAAAATTCAATAACCATTTCAAATTGAAGTTCTAATATAAAATAAACGTTTTCTAACAATTGTTCTATAAAAGGTAGACCGTTATATTCCACATTTATTTCAGTAAAAACCATGAAAAACAAACTGTCATCAGCTGTGTAGTCAGAGTACATGAACACGAACAATGAATTTAAATGACCAGCAGAGAAGAAGACCCCCTCAGTTCGTCCGTTAAAATTCAGCTCAAAAACATCACAAAATGTACCAAATGAATTACTTCTTACCTCAGATAGGCTGGGTAGATTGAGTACAGCAAGGCAGAATGTGATTCCAAGAGCGTCCATCTCAAACACATCGCAAAACACAATCCAAACCGAAGCAATCCTTTTTCGCCAGCTCGTTGGACGACGATATTCCAACAAGCGCAAGCAGCCAGGATATTTCGAAATTCAAACGCCCTCCCCTCAGATCTCGCATGCATGAAGGAGGCAATCCCCGTATTATAATGATGACCTGATTTTGTTACGCTTGGACCGTACCATTCGTCTTTGTGAAGCTTACGTTATTGTTACAACTTAATGTACGCTGTTAAAGTAATTTAAAGCAAATTCGTTTGCCTAAATTACAATTTAGAGCCCAAAGTATTGTATAATAAGAAATAAATTTGTAAACTGTTTCTTTTGTTATTATATGCCATTAAAATTTATTTTATTAAATATTATTATCCCTACAACCAAGTGTAATGCTCCAAACCTTCCGATATCTGACGTCATGTGTTTGTCACAAACTCGAAACCACCTCATGAATATGTTAATTTTTGACGCTTTGTGGCCCTGTATCGTGGTTTAAAATCGAAACAGCTGTATGGTTATTGTTCGGTTCATGGTTTGTGTGCACGTTGGTTGCATCATCACCAGATTGTACATTACACATGTACGGTGGTAGTTGCCCATCAGCAGATCAGAGCAGGAGCCATCGAGAGTTTGTAAACAACTTTTTGACCATTGATGCTATTTTGCAATGACAGAAGCTTATCGTGTTTCTACATGTTTTGCATCATGACTAACAATATCTTATTTTGTCCAATGAGCTAAACGGGAATCACCTTTGTAAATTACACAATATGTTTTCAGATTGCATTTCTGTATGTAAAATACCTTTTAAAATAATGTTTATATTCATTGGTGGTCGACGAGGAGGAAGAAATTCAGAAGAATTATTTATATAGTTGTTTAAATTGTTAATTATTTACCTATTTGTCTGAGGAATGAGTTCACCCGTGTATCTAGGAAGCGTTTATTAAGCTATTTTTTCTTTTTTTTCTTTTGACAAGTATAAAGGGGTTTTTTTTGCACTAACTTAACATGTCATTCATGTTCTAAAGCAGCAGGGCATTATAATATTTTTAAATAATAATCATGTTGTTAGTGGGCTTAGGGATAGCTTATGTATATGTTTTTTTCACGTGCTATATTTTGTTTTAATACCATAAATCAACAGCACTCGTGGTACTCCACTACAGGAGGGTCATACCTCCTCTGGATGTTACCCCCATCTGTACTTTATTACAATGCATTATTAGTGTAGTGGTTGTTACATTTACAAGTTTGTTGTGCAGATGGAAATAAAACAAACAAATAAACAAACAAATTATGAATGTGGAGATATGAAGGTCATCCAGTCTACCTCTCCATGCTGGTTCCCTTTATTCCTTCCATGTTTTGACGCTCAATGCCTATTCATTATCAGAGCAATGTAGATAACACCAACATGAAGCCTTGTAAAATGATAAAACTATGATAAAACCATAAAACAAAGGATACTACTCTTTTCTAATAAGAGTTCCAGGGGCCACTAGTTGAAGTTAACCGTTTGTATACCTAGTTTTTAATAGTCAAACGGAAGTGTTAAAGGGGCTGTGCCGTCATGAATATAGCAGTAAATGGATAACCCAGTTACTCACAAGCGCCTGCGCCCGGCAGTCACAGTTTGACCATAGAGCTACACGAACGGGTTTGTAGCTCTATGGTTTGACAAAGACGGCATCCTTTGTGATTTGACCAGTGGGCGCATTTGCAGTAAGAGGAGTTTATATTCCATAAACAGCCAAAGGCAACCTGCTATAAACATGACAACGCAGCCTCTTTAACTGTAAATATTAATTTTCTCATAAACCATCATTACAACTATATTGAGGCGTAGAGCATGGGACCACACCTTGCTCTATGATTGAGGGCAGGCTATATGCAGTTTTAAGAAAAGGATGGTTTGGATACAGTTTTCCTCATAAAAATACAATTTGGTGCCCGTTCGTATAATTATAAAGTGTATATTTATTAGTGCATAAACTATTCCAGCAAGGTCCAGGTTCTGCAGACCGAAAGACTGCCTGTAATAGGGCGCCCCCTTGACGCCGAAAAAAAAACTACCAAGGGACAGCGTCAGCCGTCTTAGCTTTGTTCGCATCCAGCCATATCAAGCTTGCTTTGCCATAATGGGTGGGGTTCATGTTGTTGCTGTTTCTCTGATATCCTCTTACTTATTATAACATTTTTTTTTTAAATGTCTATTACTTGCCCGTGTTTTTGAAAAATATATAGAATTTTACGGGCTTGTAAAGTGGGCCACCGGTATCGTTTTTAATAGAAAAAGGAACATGCAGAACTTTGCTAGCTTTTTAAAAAATTGTGTGAAACTTTCCGTTCATGTACGGGGAGTTTTCCATTCCCCCAAATAACGAGAATAGTTCCTCCGTGATGCTCCGATCTGTGATGGTTATGTCCTCCTCCTCCTTCTTCGTCTTATTCTTTTCTGTTTTGTTATTGAGACATTGATGGAAAATGTGGAGGGTGGTGGGGACTACCAGCCGCCATACCAGCCTTAAAGGGGATGTGTCGTCATGATGATAGCAGGCCTGTGGCTGTGCATGGAAAGATGACTCCCCCCAGATATACCCAGCGCACGCGCGCGTGCGTTTGGTCAAATCTCGAAGGGTGCCCCGTCTTTGTCAAACTATGACTGCGATGTGCGCATAGTAATTAAAACTGGGTTGTTCCATTTACTGCTATAATCATGACGACACAAGACCTCTAAGTTGAAATTTGTGTCACCAAGTATAGTACATAAAACCAGGAGTGAGGAATGACAGCTCCCACCCTGCCATGGCGATAGCCTTTGTTTGCTTGATTGCTTGTTTTTAAAAAGCTATTCACTACAAAGCTCGACTGTTGTGACTTATGTGTTATTTCACATCCAGATACAGAGCGGTGCAGACCTGCGGTGGCTTATTGTTTTATAGAGAGGGCGCTATTTAGCAGTAGTAGTCGCAAAAGTATTTTCCTCACTCCGCCGCGTGCCGCATACCATCACTGGTGTTCAGCTGTTTCTTTACGTTATTCGAAGGAAAGTATAGCAAACCAGTGATGACGTCATGGTGTAGAGCTCGCTCTGTACTGTGCGTAGTGTAGTCGCAACGATACACATACGCAACAACAGCAAAGCAGGACGTTTTTACACAATGTCTAGGCGTGGAAGTAGACCTCCAAATACCTCACTTTATGTGCGAAATATTCCAGATCATGCGAGGTAGGTATATTTATTTTAAATGTATAGTTCACTTTGAACCTGTTTTTGAAAGTAATTATAAAACCAATTTGGTAAAAGAGTGGATACAAAAATACCAATGTCGGAAATACACGGATTTCATTTTAATTGGTGGCGTCATTGTCTGGCAACCCCAGTTTATGCAGCATGCAAAATAGGGGAGAGAACATGACCGAAAGTTAAAATAAACAAAAACTGCTAAATGTTCAGTTGATTTACGAGGGTACAAACAGTGTTTTATTTAGATGTATCCATTCCCAATAAAAAACTGAAAATAGGCCTAACCGAACAAAAATAAGTATAATGTAAGTTCATGAAGTTATTTGTAAGCAGGGTGGCCTAGGCCTAAAATCATTAAAAATAAAATGGCATGATTGAATGGAATGAAACTTGATTGAGTGGAACACGTGCTGGACTAACGTGGATCATATCACTCCATCTCGGGCCAGCAGTGCCATCAGATCACCGTAGATTACTCCTAGAACTATGAGGTTCGTTCCGCTATCGTCTCCACGAGCCTCATAGAGTGATATGTACAAAATCCTATTCGAAACTTTCTGCCCTTCACGTTTACATGGCTACAGTTCTTTTTTTAAATCAGATCTCGCCAAAACTAGGCTCTATGTGTTCTTTCAACTCTGATCGAGCGTTGCACTGGTCCAGAAAATCCACTCTGCAAACTAAAAGTTGTTAAAAAGTGATAAATTCTCACCGTAATTTAGATCCCATTCAAACAGTATTGCAACAAATATGGCGACCGGAGTTGCAAAATTAACTGGTATGCTGCTATGCGGTGCGCTGGTCCTATGGGCTGGTTCCGCGTACCAGTTAATTTACAAATTTTTAAATTAACTGGTACGCGGAACCAGCCCATAGGACCAGCGCACGGCATAGCAGCATACCAGTTAATTTTGCAACTCCGGTCGCCATATTTGTTGCAATACTGTTTGAATGGGATCTAAATTACGGTGAGAATTTATCACTTTTTAACAACTTTTAGTTTGCGGAGTGGATTTTCTGGACCCGTGCAACGCTCGATCAGAGTTGAAAGAACACATAGAGCCTAGTTTTGGCGAGATCTGATTTAAAAAAAGAACTGTAGCCATGTAAACGTGAAGGGCAGAAAGTTTCGAATAGGATTTTGTACATATCACTCTATGAGGCTCGTGGAGACGATAGCGGAACGAACCTCATAGTTCTAGGAGTAACCGTAGATAGCTACCGTTGAGAAAGACTAAGAGAGATGTAGTCTCATTTGTTCATAAGACAAAAATCATGCCTTATTTATAATAAATTGGTAATTTTCAACACGATGCACAATTATCAATATTCAATTGCTTTTTTGGTTCAAATTATTAAATAAAAAAAAAGACAATGAAATTTGAAGGCCTCTGCCTATTATTCATCCTAACAACCTTTGAATTTGATGTGTACTTCTACAGGCAAGATGACATTCGCCAACTTTTTTCAAAGTATGGCCCTGTAACTGATGTTTATGTACCACTGGATCACTACACGCGAGAGCCAAGGGGCTTTTGTTATGTACAATATCCTTAAATATGTGTTTTCATTTGATTTACCACATGACCAGAGCATCTGATTGAGTTTTTCTGGAGAAAGAATTTCTTGAGAAGATTGATGGAGGATAAATGGAAAATTGGTGGAAGAAATCAAACTGACATCTTGACAGGTTTTAACCTGGGCAGGTTGCTGCCTAAAATTGAGGGTGAAAAAAACAGCATAATGTTTGTTTTGTCCCATGACCATTTTGGATCAGATATTAAAAACGGCTTGGATTGAACAATTAAACAACAATCCAGTATTATTTTCAGTACTTGATAAGAATAATCAAGACAGTGAATGATGTGTTATACATCAAAAGACACAACTGTTTCCTCAGAAAGAAAACTTTTAAGCTGTGAAATTTACTTAATGCTCATACTTCTTTCAAGGGCAATTCTTTTTCCTGAAGAAATTCTTGAGAAGCTGATGGTTATATGGTAATCTTTTACCTTGTCTTGTTTTATTGTTAATATATTTTGTTGTTTCTTTTGTCTTGCTCACACACCTATAGAGCAACAGGCAAAGACAAGAACAAGGGTTCAAGTGGTCAAGTTACATGACCTTCGCTACGCGTGCGCCAGTCTCAATATGAATGTGTTGGCTGTATGACACTACAGCACATTTGACAAGGATGACGTGAAGCACCGCGTGATGAAATATGTGGAATGGTGTCAGCTATTCTAGTCATCAAGACAACATAAAGCTAATTGGTTTTGTGGGACAGTAAAAAGCCAAGAAATACACTTTTTAGTGAGAAAATGTACTATATGAAACCGTTTTTTTGACTTGGCACATAAAGTGTTTTTTGTGTGATCTTAAAATATTCTATTTAAGGTAATATAATAAGAAATATGCTGGTGATTTTCTCATGGGGTAAAAATAATAAATTTGAATGTAGTTGCACTCCATTCCACATATTGTCGAAAAAGATCAAGAGTCAAGCTTTGGTTATCAAGTCAAGAGAGAGCATGGGTAGCGTCGGCTCCAGAAATCAAGAATCAAGCCAAGATTGCAAGATTGGAGCGGTTTAGAATAGATTTTCTGGCCCCAAGAATCACATGCAAGGTTTTCTCGGCGTCGGATCAAGTAGCAAGCAAGTCGATGGGTGTGTCGGAGGGTGTAACAAATTTGCAACACCGTTTTTCACTCAGTCAAGAAATCAAGCAAGACCAATGGGAAGTCTAGTTAAAAGAATCTAGAGACGAGCGATTTTGGCATTGAGGATCAAGACCTTTTGGATTGTCCTAGCTGCTTGTTCCGGATTTAAATTGCAGTAGGCAAGAGCAGCCAGACCATAATCCAAGGCGGTGAAATGTTGGGTTTAGGTTTTCATTGGAAGAGTTGTCGGAAGAAAGTAGAGACTTAAATTTAATGGGATTCAAGAATTGTTGGACACTCAAGACAACATGGTTGTGATATCTGGCTTCCTACCAAGTCGGGCAAATTTATCAAGTTGAGTCACTGCTTGGCTTCCAAGAAAAGTTCAAGACAGGACCTTCAAGACCAAAAAGAATTTGTTACGACCAAGCTCATATTCGTTCAAGAAATCATTCGGGGTACAAGTCAAGTCAAGCTCAAGACGGAGGTATTGTAGTATCCTCGCGCTTTTATTTCTTTCTTTCTCGTTTCGGTTTTTGTTTGGAAAGCTAAGCAATAATGAATGGTCCAATATCCTATTAGGTAATGTTTCCAACCTGCTATTCAATTACCAGTTGACAGAAAATACAAAAAAATAAACAATCCACTTGTTGGTACTGTAACTAGACAAAACAATGTTGAAGGTAAACAATCCACAATTTCAGTTTCAAATCTCAATTTAGCCTTTTTAATGTTAATAAGCAAATTTTTTATTCTTTGTGCCTGCTGCCAATTTTTTTTCCATTAACCCCATTGATTGGTTAATTGTGAGATTTCATCTGATAGTAATTGTGTACTTCAATGGTTTGGAGGATTAGTATAACTAACTGTTTAGCCAGCATGGTTTAATTAGCCAAGTTAATCTTAACCGTTCTGGTTAATTTGTCTGTTCTCTTCAGTGTTCTTTTGACACATGGTGTAAGTTTGTTCAGTTTTACTGTTGCATTGTCTGACCTTTGTCGTCATTTTTCACTGTCATTGTTTGTCTTATACCCTTTGGTGATGCCTGTCTCATTGTCTACCAAGACACTATTGCAGATAATTTAACTCAGCTTGTGACGCTTACTCTACTTCACATTAGCTGTCATAGTTTTGCTATACGTCTTGAGCTTAACCATAACATCTTTAAAACATTCAAGTATTGCAAACACATATAAATTAAAGATAACTTTCCAAACTTTTTATTTAGTTTGAAATTTTCTTTTTCCATTATCTTTGGCCAATTGAAAGTGACAGTTTGATTGTTAAAGTCTACTCATGCAAAGTTAAGTTGCTTAAAATGAAACCAGGTTTGGTTATCGTCAACAAAAGTTGATGAGCAAATGTTTGTGTTGATTGTTTTCCTGGCTTCATGCTCTGCAAGTGTTTAGCTTTCATTAATGTATACAGGTATGCTTCACTGCTCATCTTCAAAGCGGTTCTCTCTGTATTGTCAAGACTTGTGTCTAGTGTCTTCAGTTTGTCTGTGTGTGTGTATCTTGCTTTATTTCCCTTAACACAAAGCAGCACATTTGAATATGTACGTGATGCAGAGGATGCTATGTACGCCTTGGATCGTACACGGTTCCTCAACCGAGAGATGGACATCCAGTTTGCAGAGGGAGACAGAAAGAGTAAGTTTTTTTTCAATTTTTTGTGAGTCTTGTGAATATTGTTTTGTTAAAAAGAGTAGAGTCGTAACAAAGAAATTGTTAAGTGATTTTATAGCAAATTTCAAAAGTGTGGAATAACTTTAAGAATTGGTATCTGATAGCACAAATTTGTTGTACTTGTTTTAATAGCACCAAACCAAATGAGGGGAAGAGACATGAGGCGTGGCCGCCGTCGTTCTCGCAGCCGCAGTCCTTACTACGATCGCCGTTCACGCAGTCGTAGTCCGTATTACAGACGACGTTCAAGAAGTCGGAGTCCATATCGAAGCCGTCGGTCCTTCAGCAGGAGTCATTCTCGTAGTCGTACCCCGGAAAGGTAAGTAAAATAAGTGTTGATTGATTGATTTTCAGCCTTAAAAATTATACATTGCTATGATGAATAGGGTTGATGGTAGTCTTCTCAAAAACAATTTGCTTTTGGTCTAATGCAAACAAATTGTGGCTGTAAGTTTATGTATTTTTCCCTTAAAGACACAGTGGAGGATTGGGAACTATGAAAAAAATTAATTATATAAGTGTTTATCTGAAAACTTGCCAATCATGAAGTTCCAGTTGCAAAAGCATTTCTGTCTGAAATGCTATCAAGGACATGGCATTTCAAGACTGACAAATTTCTGTCACCGATTTTGATTGCCACAATAAAAACAAACCATATATGATTTTGTACAAAATCCCAAATGAAACAAACCTTTTTTGTTGTTTTCACTAAAAATTTGACTACTGCATTTGGATCAAAATTTACATGGTTGATATGGTGTGTTCATGAAAAAAGTACAGGATGGGAATTAATTTACTCTTAGAAAAAAAACCCAAATAACAGTGATGCACAGTCTCTTGGAATGCTGAGTTTGTGTTTTTTATTTAATTCTCCAGGAGGAGGAAGAGGCGTTCTTACAGCAGGTCTCATTCCCGTTCCCGTTCTCGATCTCATTCACGATCTAGGTAAGACAATATCAAAGTCTTTGTTATAAAAAAACCTTAACCACTGCTACAAGATGTAATAGTATGGTGAAAGTTGTTAGACCTAGCAACCTGCTGCTGAGAATGATGGAGA
Source organism: Marthasterias glacialis (assembly GCA_911728455.2). Taxonomy (NCBI): domain Eukaryota; kingdom Metazoa; phylum Echinodermata; class Asteroidea; order Forcipulatida; family Asteriidae; genus Marthasterias; species Marthasterias glacialis. Next base: position 20,430,249 of record OU452231.1, read on the forward strand.
AAAACTCTGTCTTACCCAAACATCCGATGCCATACTTTGAGGTGCGTGAATAACACAGGATACCAGCCTTTAGAACCGGCTGGTCGCTGCCAGATATACCTTTGACCTTGCATGCCATAAGACTGTGTGTGTTCCGTACTCAAGTGTGAGGCATCAGTTTAGTAGTTATGCAGCATTGCATGTATGTGTCTATTCAATGAAACTATTAGGCATGTAAGACCGGTGCCTGTCTTTATCCTTGCCGATAAAGATGGGACCAGTCTACCCTCTTTCAAGCTGCAAGCTAAACAGAGCAGATTATCTTTACCTTTACAATGGAGGATTTGGAACTCTAGGTGGCAGCAGACTTACGAGGTAAATTTGTGTTGTTTGCGGAGTTCTAAGCATAGGCACATATCCAAGAACTGGTGAGTCTGCTGCCATCTAGTGTCCCGATTTTGAGGCAAGAACAGAAAAGAGTCTGTGACTTTTGTATGATGAGTATTTTTACGCATTATGGCTGTTGTGCAATGTGACCAACATTGTTTAATGTAAGTTTGTAGCTTCTGAAAACTTGTCTTAATTGTAGCAATTTTTAAATCGCCTTTAAACTTTTCATGTTACAGGAGCAGGAGCCGCTGAGATATTCCTCACCTTTTGAGAAAGTGAATGGATTTCTCGACTAGAACATGTTTGTAAAAATGTAACCAAGATGCTGTTGTTTGCCTAGTTATTAAGCAGATTTGTGTTCACCCTGTTTTTTATATTCTGAAGTAAAATACCTTGCATTGAAGACTGCTTTTTGATCATAACTTTGAAGCTATGTTAAACTTGTGTAATCCCATTATATTTTTAAATTAGACAAAATTATCTACAAATACGTGTCTCATAAAATGCAAGTCTAAGAGTTTGTTGAAACTACACTAGCAATCGCATCAAGCAATGGTTTGTCAACATTCTTTTGTTCTTCAAAATATGCTGCGTGTAGATATAATATACTGTGCGTAGGTATACAGCACTGCTTGTTGTGGGTTTAATTTGCAGATTTTTACTCTGACTACCAATGCACGATTTGGGTTGATTTTCATCTGTAAATTTACAATGTTTCGAAAATAAGTGATTGTACATAATAGCTTTGATCTGAAAGAGAGTCTCCATTTAGAGTTTTACTGTTTCTCAAAACAAAGCAGACAACACTAGTAACTGAAAGCTAGATATTAGTTTTTAGTAGTTTCATATTTCAACAAATTCACCAGCTGCATGGTCCAGGTATTATCATGCCAAGGCTGTTGCTAATATGATGCCATATTTGATTGATTGACTTGTCAGCCAAGGGAGATCCAGCATCAGGTTTTGTTTTTGTTTGCCTTGAAGGGCTGGGGGTAGGTTGGGGGATCAAAGACTAGGTAAATACTTTGAGCGTGATTGCCAAAATGTGCCATGAAGACCTACATTAGAACTGAATTAAGCTGTGTTATTTCAAGTAGTTTCATTCATATCAGTGTATTTTTTTCTAAAACAAGTACAATTTTGATGTATTTTTTATAATGTAGTGTTTCTTTTCGTTTGTGTGGTAAGAGTTTTGTTTTACTTATTCAGTTGGTTAGTGGTAAAGTACTTCAGAGGTTGTCGTCACCTAATGTTTCCTTGTAAATCATTGGGAGAAACAGGTTCCAATTGGGGTAGAAGTAAATCCCTACTCTGGATACATGTTTGGTTTGATTGTCAATTCTGGTTCCTCATCAGGGGTTGTTGATGCCCTCATTTGGGAGAAAACAATTTAAATCTGGATAAAAGCATAAATTTGTTACCCGATTTGGATAGATTAGATGATAACCCTTTGATATCAAGATTGAACTCTTCACACCAAGGCCCAATTTCATAAAGTTGTTAAGCAAACAAAATATCTGCTTAGCAAAGCCAGGTTTACCAAGTTGCCTTTAACTTGTACCCTGGTTATTTTTGGCTAAGCTAATTAATTTGTTTAGCGAGTTTTCCTACTTACAAGCTTTGAGACTGGTCCCTGGACATACCTTTACCTATTGGTTTTAATAGTATCATAATGTGGGTACTGTATCCGTATTTGATTCCCTGGGTCAGTGATAATCATAACTTGAAAGTGCTAGCCTATGCTAAAAGGGCCAGAGTATCTCTGCTGGTCACTGCATGGCTCATTTCAAACCTGAATACATTGGACAGCAGCAGCACAGAATTTCAAAATGATTGTGTTTATCAAACAAAATTTTGCCCAAACAGTTCAAGAATAAATCAATATGGTATCCAAACAATGAAGTCATACCATATTGGTTCGGGATAACCATGAAGGAAGGATGCAATGAGATAAATAGTTACTTTTATCATAAGGGATCACTCCTGTAGATATTTGTACGAACTTAACATTGGCTTCAGATAACTTTTTGAGTTATATATTTTTTTTAATCATTGTAGTTTTCCAGGCTGGGTGCATGTTTGTGTCAATAAAAAGGCCAGCTTCATAGTGATGTACTCACTGGGTTCTGTTAAGAGAAAGTTACCTTCCAGATCCATTAAAATGTTGAGCATGTACTCATTAAATATAAAACATAAATATGGTTGAGTGAAATTATTTTGTTGAGTCCTGTCAATGGAGTATTTTTTATCCTAATAATAGAGCAATTTTGGCAATGTTGAGTCTATGACTTTGTTGTGGGGGGAGGGGGTCGAGTGGGGCTTATTGCCATTTAAACAAAACCAATTTAAACAGATGGGTTGATTATTGGCATGTAATTATTAAGAAAATCGTTCCTGCCGTACATTTGCTTTCCTGATGTAGGGGGAAAAAACTACACGTCCACAAGCACATGTGTTCATTATTACGCAATACATGTACATGTACAACGGATTGAGCGGGTCAGGTCGGCACATACCAGCCATCTAACTCGGCTGGACACAACTCGACATCTGGTTAATTCATCACCTCATATCAGTTGCTCTATGCGCATATTAATTAACCTAATTATTTATCTGACCTAGTTAAGGGGTTCTTGCTTGGCTTTATGTTTGTTTCTGTACCCATACTACATTGGGGATAGTCGGTTTTGTTATTTTGCTCTTTTACTTAGTTACGACCGAAATAAAATAGGTGCCGAGTTTGGTTTTCGTGTTGCATGCATTGATACAGTACAAGGAGGTCGAGTTTATCATCAAGTCACAACAGTCAGTGTTGCTTTCGAGAGCGCGATCCTTGAAGGCACGCAATTTTAAAAAAATGCGCGCTTGCGCAATTTTTAACCACACAAACTTTGTTTGCTAGCGCAAATTTAAATTGTGCAACAGAGCTAGAACGCAATTTAAAAAAAAATGCGCAATCTTTAAAACCAATGGCCAACTTTAAAAATTGCGCTCAACACATACGCTGTAGAAATTGAAGTTGTGCATCTAAAATGTCTAGAAGGCGGTACAGTAGAGCTCCAAATTCTTCACTTTTTGTACGAAATGTTCACCCAGATACTAGGTACGTTTTATAGGGACATTACAGGTGCATAGTGCATTTTATTGGGGTTGTATTTTATATTTTTGTGAAAGTCAGGTGTCGGAAATGGGCGGAATAAGAACTGTCAGTGTCAGTGTTATTGTGTTGCTGTTGAAAAGTTTTAAAGTAAATTAAACTCTGAATCTTCACGTGTCTGTGTGGTACAGCAGGTGCATACAAACTTTCTTGTGAGGAATAGCAGAGGTAGCTGACTTCCTAAATAATAACATGAAAATAGAACTGACTATCCTATTCCTCTAGCTCTACTACTAGCTATGGCACTATGCTATGCTTGGTTAACTTAAAGGGGCTGTGTCATCATGATCGTAGTCTACCTGTTTCTGGGCCCAGAAACGTGAACTCTCACCCAGTTACTGCATGCGCCCGCCTCGACCGTCATATCACAAAGGGCGCCGTCATTATTCTGTGATGTGACCGCCACGCGCGCGCGTGTGCGTGCAATAACACTAACAGATTGGGAGGTCATAATTCAGTCTAGCCACAGACTCACTGTGATCGTGATGACACAGCCCCTTTAAGAAGTTGGAGCTGTGCTTGGAAATGGAATGTGTAATATAACAAAATTATACAAAGAGCAAGTACATGATCATTATTCATACTTTCATGACATTAGACCCAGTAACTGGGGTGCTGTACTCCTTTTGGGATTTTAACATTATCGGTCGTACTAGCGCCCCAGTAAGGTATGTAGCAACTGGACCAATGAGTGGATTTGAAATGAATCTGTGATAACCTGTTCAAAAAAAATTGCAAAAGACTAAACAAAATTGCTGGAAACTCGCCTAGTACTAGCTTCTCAAAAAATAAGGTAACACTGTAGTGGCAAAAAGAGACAAAAATAAGTGAAAAGAGACAAAAATAAACAAAAACTGTTACTTGAGAGACAAAAATAAGTAACAGTAGCGGCAAAAGAGACACAGATAAGTAACAGTAGCTGCAGTAAATATTAAAAGTGTATGTATAATAAACAATACACAATGCTATTAAAACAATACTACAAGTAAAGGAAAATGTTTGTAAACCTAGAAAATAAGTTACAACCTACGACCCATGTCCAAAGCTCAATGGTCTCCCCATAAACAACTTGAATTTTTGTTTGCAATTTTTCTTCACAGGGCAGATGATCTACGTAAGATCTTTGGAAAATATGGACCCATTACTGACGTGTACATACCTCTGGACTACTACACAAAAGAGCCAAGGGGATTCTCCTACGTCCAATATCCTTACAATATATTCAACTCATTTCTCTGCTTAAACTTCTAGGAAATAGACGGTGTAACGGTTTGCGGTAACACCATGTGATTATATCTACTTTGCTATATACTTAGATTGTTGTTGTGAGAACTTGTTGTGTTATTATTCTACTACCGTGGAGTAGCTTTCTGAATTCGGGGGAACAACTTAGTTCTGAAAAGAACTGTCCTGCTTATACTTGGGGAGGTAGAAATCAGCCGGGACTACTACTACTTTCACTTAGTGGATTGAGGGGACTTCTCGGATAACTTCACTGCTGGCCCGCAGTGAGTTTATTAATAAGTCTTAATTCAATAGATGCAATTCCAATAATTTATGGTTCATAAAATAGCAAGAAAGTGACCTCTGAAATTGTTAGCTCATTGTCACATAATGTTTTAAAATCAATTAGAAGGGTACATTTACGAACTGATTAAATTCTAGCAACTGTTTATGTGACGTATTTTGTAATTCAATACATCATTATCGACAATATAATAGGAGTACCTATTATAATGATTGGTGCTTTTAAACTTCCAAAACTTGCTGGAACCATAGAAATTAAACCTGGAGAATTTCAAATAAATTAGTATCTGCGCAAGTCTGAGTTGAGGGAATTCAGACTAGCAGCCATTTTGGCTGTAATGCAAATAAGCCATTTGTGAGTTAGATTTGAATAATGTCTGGTACAATGACTTGTTTACAAGTGACTGCTGAAATTTGACTTTCTCAGACTACAGACAGTTGCTTTGTCACATGGTTCGGGGCAAGCTGTTATATTGTTAAGTTAGGTAAGAGATGGTGAGCACCCACAATAGACCTTTATCATGCTGCCACCATCTTGGTCATGTTCCCTGTATCCAATAACAGTAATTGATGCTAATAATCATTGCACAAAAAGGAACCAGACTATTTGCCCTTCCAGCCTCGGTTTGGTTACATTGGTTTGAATGGGAGAAAATCAAGATGGCCGCTCCATGATGAAGGTCTATTCTGAATGAGTGAGCATGGCAGAATGGTACCAGGCTTTACCTATCTAGATGTTGCTATACAAAAGCTAGCCCGAACCATGTGTCGTAGCAACACTGTCCAATTTGAGTGTTCACTTGTGATTAATCAAGTCATGGTACCAGACATTATTCAAATCACAAATGAGTTATTGATTGATCTGAGACATTTTGCAATATGCTTATATGTCACATGGTACTGATATTGCTTACAATAATGTAGACAACATACACAGCAGACACAGCGTCCTCCTGGTTGTATTTCTATGACCAGAACCAGTGACGAACAATGTATAGTGCATAGCAGCTTGGTTGGTAGTCTGCATCCTATTCTTAGCATGTATTTGCTCTAGTTTGTAAGTACGTTTAAGCACTAAATACACAGTGTGGACGTAAGTACGTTTAAGCACTAAATACACAGTGTGGACCTGAGAACAAAAGATGTCCACACTGTGTAGGAACTTGAAACACTGTGTGGACTTACACACATCTACACAGTGTTTTCACAAGTTACATATTCTCGTTTTACTCAAAAAGGAAGCAATTTCTGTACCGCATTGAATAGTTCAAAACCGAGTATTATATTAAAGGGATCGGGGGGCCAAAAATCAGCTCTCAAAGCACTCTCTATTTAGAAATAGCGATATCTTGTAAACTGCAAGATGACGAAAAAATGTCCACACAGAGTATGTCACACATGACTGCGCGTTTTGGGTTGTGTGTCCGTGAGAGTGTTTGTCTTTTTGTATATTATTCTCTTTCTTAACTCTCGGTATCACATTTGAAGACGTACGGGATGCTGAAGATGCTTTATATTATTCAGATGGAGTGAGACTTCTTGGGCGCGAACTGGAGGTCAAGTATTCCGAGGGAGACAGAAAAAGTAAGTGGGGACATTTATCAGCTGGATGAGGTCATTGATGAGGTCATTGATGAGGTCATTGATGAGGTCATTGATGTCCTTGGGGTTTCCCCCTCAATACTTGCATAATGCCAATAAGTTGGATTTTGTTTTCCTAGGGTGGATTTCACAAAACTAGTCCTAACTTAGGACTAGTCCTATAAGTTAGGACTAGTTACTCAACCTACTTTGAGATAAGATGAGTCTTAGCGCTTTGTGCAATCCACACCAGGTCTTTGCCTTGAGAGCTCTTGAAAGTTCTTAAGAGTCTTTAAAAATGCTCAAATTCCCCTTTTATAAAGACGAGTAATTTACCCACCATTGAAAGAATATTATGGATTAATGCATACTTATCAATTTCTGTTGAAAAGCTCCAGACCAACTCAGGAGGCAGGCATACAGAAGCCGCGATAGAGGTCATCATCATTCAAGAAGTAGGAGTCCATACCAGCGACGATCAGCCCGCAGCAGGAGTAGATCTCGAAGTAGCTCACCACAAATGTAAGTAACCATGATTCTTTTCATACCGTTGGATAACAAGTTAAAGTAGTAGTTTTTAGAAATACAGTAATTTAAAATTGGGCATTTTTGATATAGTTTTCCCTCAAGGTAAAATGTGATAGGTCAGATTGAAGCACTATTTGCTGCCAGTAAGCTGCCAGTCACTTTAATTCAAGTCATATTTCTAAGAAAATTATCAAATTTACATTTACGTTGTGTCTGTGCAACCCGGTTGCAACATTTAGCATGACAAAAGGTTGTACCTCGCTTAAAATATTCCGGCTGTACTCACATAGTCAATGGACGCCGAGATACGATGTTGCAGAATCAAGTTAAGACCTTGTTGCACTGACAATGATTTGTTCCTTTCGACTGAACAGATAAAAATTGAATTTGGTTTAATTAAGTAATTTCAAAATTGTTTTCTTTTTAGCCATAACAGACGACGCCACTCCAGGAGCCGGCCCACACGCAGTAAAAGTCGTTCACGTAGTAGCTCTCCAGACAGGTAGATGACACTTTGTTTTCTTAAACACTTAACCAAACCGAAATCCTCTGGAAACCTTCCCAACAAAACATGATGGATATCGGAGGAGGATTCACATTCAAAGGCAATGATTAGGGACCATCTTAAAAGTTGGGCACGTTCTAGGCATAAAAGAAGGTTCCCGTAGGCATATGCCCTGCAATCCAGTGGACCTCCAGAATGTTCTACTGGACTGCGACATCGTGCCAAACTTTCCAGCGGTACGACGGAACAGTCCATGTACACCTGCTTGACTACTTAACTGATCCAATTAGAACATTCCTACCGTTTGGACTTTTGAGACGCTTGGTGGTATAAAGTTTAAACTTTTCTAGCATACATGATTTTATGTACCATGAACTGTTTTTGTTGTTGCCATTTCAGCCGTCGTCGAACCCGCAGTAGGAGTCCAACACGTCGCTGAACATGACAAGTCATTCAGAGGAAAAACATAAGGTAATCCTGGTGACCCGAGAAACCTGGTTAAATTAAGATATATTTTACATATTCTTAAAAACAAGAGTAGAAAAGGGAACCGGATTTGGAGTAGAAACCCAGATACTGTTTTTGAACTAGTTTACTGTTGTAGTCTTGGATGGACAGACTCTCACGCTCGGATTCATGTTTGCTTCCGAGGATTGCAAGACTAAGTGAAGATTTTTAATCTTATAGACGTGACACTCAGCCTGGAAATGGAGTTCATCAATTCACTTGGCTGGCAGGAACTTGACTTTCTCTTCATTTTACTACTTTGACACTCTATAAGTGGAAGTCACTTTTGCCTCCATCATGTTTTTCAAACCTCCTTGCCAGCAGGATTGGTTCATTTTAGTTAACCATCAGCTTAACTCATGTTAGACATGTATACAGATGTCGTCTTAACAGAATAACGTGAAAGAGAGCGCATGATGCTAGGTCTCTGTGATGAGGACTTGTACCACTAGCCTACACTGCCACTTGTTTTAGGGAAAAGATGTTTTGTTTTGAGAATCTGTGGACATTCAGACAGGATTTCAACCAGTACAAGGATTGAAGATGTGACATCTGAGACCGTTTGCCGTAAAACTCTTGACATTCAGGAATGATACAAATTGTTGCAGTGACTGGATTATTCTTAAAGCTTTCATTTTTTTGTATTTCGTTAGTTTGATAGTAGTTTTAATGACCGTCATGTAACGTGGTGGCTTCCAGAATTGTTATACCACAGGCTTTTATTTTTTATAATTGCATTTGTATTTTGTTGCAGTCATCACATGTAAATACTCGTAATTTATAGCATTTTCACACTAGAATATTGGCTTTGTTTCTTACAAGTAGTTGTTCTGCAAAAAACTAAAAAGTAAAATCTCTCGAAATGAACAAATGTGAGCCTCAGTATGTTGGACAATAAATCTTCCTTAACAAATTTCCAAGATTGATACAAAAATAAAACAATTATAGATATTATTAATTGTATGGTATCCCCCCCCCCCCATTTTTCCAGTTAACATGGTTTCATTATTAACACAATGGGAGACGTTTGAGGACACTAGGTGGCAGCAGATTTACCAGGTGTATCCATTGTTCTCGGAAATGTGCACATGCTCATAACCATGTAAACAATGACAATTTACCGGGTAAGTCTGCTGCCTCCTAGCGTTCCAAAGTCTCCCATTATAGAAATACATGTCAATGAAACTTAGGGAGAAGATTCAAAAAGTTTAACAAGCACAAAGAATTCAAAAGCAACTTGTTTTATTCAGAACCTAGTACAAGTATGTGGAATGTAACCAGCTTTATGGTAATCTAAATAATGATACATCATCAGTTACAGCACAATGGTCTGCAGTTTAAGCCAAAGTCTGGATTTTTACAACTTTGGCTGCGGCTAAGGCAGCAGCCGTGACAACATTGAAGATGAGGCCATAGCCACTGCAGAAGCCATCCATGGAATCATGGGCTTGGTATCACACCATCTCAATCAAAATGCCTCAGAAATCCACATCACAATTTACCATGGTTTGGACACGTTTCAAATGAGCTTACAACATTACCACAAATTGTTGTATGGATTGTGACTACAATAAGGATTTCAGATTTTTCACCATGATTCCTTTCTCCACTTTATTGTTGGACAGATCAAAATGAGTATGGAAGTAAAAATAGTCTGATCCCATTTGTGCAAACAAAATTAGTACTATTAATATCACATGGTAGTCTGGGAACATGACAAAGATGGCCCAAGTGTGGTACAGGCTTATAACATGCTGTGAACAGCTTGCAAATCTGTTACATAAAACTAAACTGATTCCACTTTCTTCACATTCGATAAACTCTACTTTCTTTGACATCAAAGAAACATTAGTATTCAAGATCTTCATATTGTTTCAAAGGCTCACTTAAGGCGTTTCTAAAACAAAGCAGTTTCATCTCGTATCCTGTGCTTCTTGAGAATCCCTGGAGTTTGGTGTTGTCTTGCATGTGCAATGGGATTCTGTGTATTTAAGATAGTTCCTGGCCAAAGTCCCAGAGAGTTTGGATCAGGAGCTGGATAAGATGGATTTCTCTTGACTAATTCTCATCGGATCTTGTGCGTCTTTTCTTCCCTGATGTATCTGTGTCTGTGGAACTTCGACGGGAACGATCCTCTTCCTACGAACGTGAGGAATCAAAATAAAAGCATGGATGAGTTGGTACACTGGTAATTTTCCTTTCTTAATTTTGTTATTGGAGTACCATCTGGTTTACCGCTGGCTGCAATGGTACACAATGTTATATTCCTTTGTCATTAAAAGTTCCCCCATTCTTATTCTCACACTCTTACCTGTAGATCATTGTTGATGATGATACATAACCCAATAAAAACACATCATTTTGGAGTAAATGCTCAAGCTCTTCATGAGACCAACTTACTCATTGATACATGGATTAACTAAGCCAGCGTTTCTTTGTCATTCGTCCACAATTGATTTTGAAAAGATGACTCACCACCTGTCCCTGCTTGCCTCTACCCCTCAGCATTTTAGTCGAATCCGGTTGCTGTACAAGTAGCTGTGTAGACACAAATTCCTGGTTTGCCAAAGAAAAACAAAGAAATTGTTTTAAGAAGCTTTCACAGGTTAGAAGTCATGATCTTGAGGCAATGTCAGTTAAAATTTAACTGCAGGTGAAGTATGATGTTGTGTTGCCCATAATTTTCAAAATTTTCTTGTTGGATATTTTTGTTCTAGGATATTGAGCCAATCCAATGATGTCTTGTATGAAGATGAGCATAACAATCAGTCTATTGTTTGGTTATGTAACAAAGGAAGGTCCTTGGTGACTTGGCATGGGTGTATTGGCCAGGGTATGAGTGGGGGTACAGGTTGACGTTTCACAATATCAGTAGGGTTCTTCCAGGTGTTGGAATAGGTGGTAGATGTACAGGTAAGAATGGGGATTATGGATGGGATGGTAGTATCATGTGTAGTGAAGGGGCTATGGAGTGTCGTGGCCGAGCGGTCAATCGCACTGGACTTGAGCTCTGGTGTTTCTGATCAGCAGTGTTGGTTCGAGTCCCCGTCTTGACACCCGTGTCCTTAAGCAAGACACTTGACCATTATTGCTTCTTCCTTCGGATGTAAAGCCGCAGGTCCCGTGCGTAGTATAATGCACGTAAAAGACCCCAGCTACACTTATCACTAAGAGAAGGGGTTTGCTGCTGCTTCTTGTAAAGCCTTTACAAGGTGCTTCGTAAATGGGTCTCATAATTCAAACACTTCAACACCAAAAAAGTCTTTAAAAAAATTATTAGCTCTTTGAGACGCCCGTAGACAAACTCGTTAGTTAATTAGTTAAATATGATTGAAAAGAAAGGGTTAACACATTACATGTACCTCTATTTGTTTGACAACGTCACTCTGCATAACGGTAGCAATGTGATGGACATGTTGATCGGTATTATTATACATGATTGCATTCTGAAACATCAGCATCATATCTCGGTGGAATTGATCTGTCGTTCGGATGAAACCACTCTCAATGTTCTTCTTGATGGTCATCAGATTCATGGGTCGTAAGACGATGCTTTTGTATCCGGGAGCGATGTCATCCGTCACAGGATGGAGGAATACGTTGGCATACCTGGACGTTCAAAAACATCAAATGTATTTTCTGATTCACCCAAATCATGTCTAAACTAAATGCCAATAATTTTGTTGAGGAATTTTAGTTTTGCCTCATCCTTCTCTTTATGACTTACTTGTGGCTTGCAACAGCTCTCCAAACCAGCATGATCGCTTTACGCCAAATCTTATAAGCATGGTCCTCCTCACTGTAAAAAGAATGTCGAGACAAAATTAGTTTGACTTAATGATGAATACAATTATGATGGATTCTGGAGTTTTCTTGGTGTCAATGTCTTGGCTTCAAATTCAAGAGTTAAGACAACACTGACCTGTGTGCAACAGATGCAGGACTGTTGGGTAGGGACTCCAGGAAGAATGAAGATTGAAGGGTACCAGCAGATGCCGACAGGTCATCCCGGTCGCTCTCCGAGGGTTTGTCTGTCACGTCAGAATCCTCACCCTCACTGTGAGTATCATCCTTGGAATCTTCACTAATCAGAGATGCAATGCCACTCGCTGATCCATCCTTACCAGCTGTTCTCCTTCCAGTGGGTGGAGTATCTGCATGGCTAAACTCGTCTTCTTCCTCCTGATTACGGAAGAGCAATGATTGAGTCAGCAAAGTGCAGCCACAGACTTAGATAAACGACTTGTACGAAGTTCAAGTATCCATTCAAAAGAAATTCAGAAGGGAACAACCACCGTCTGATCTCTCCATATGGTTCACATGGATAAATATAATAATCTTACCTTACCCAACCCATCAAAATCCAACTCTAGGTTTTGTTTGATTATGTTGGACTGAGTGCTGCACTATTAAACTGATCATGCTTTACATGGGGTCAGGCATACCACCATAATCAAAGTCCACCAGTTTAGGTGTTGAGTTACCATAATATGGTGTTGAATTTGTTTAAGAGTGAGGAAGGATCCTAGTAAATCACTCAAGGGAGTTGGGGTTTAAGACACTTTCCAGGTGTTATTTTATCGTGAATCATATGGTAAGTATTTCACTGTGGACCATAGTTTAGACTAAACTATTTACGAGATGTTTAGTTTCAGATGCTGGAGGGAAAGTACAGGCTGCTAAACAGACTGAAACCTTTTTCTTATGTTGGGCTCAAGAGTCAAGAGTCAAAGTTCAAACTGACGTCCTCAAAGATGTAGGGCAGGAAAACAATTTTTCAGGCTAGCCTGTTTCCCGACAATGAAATATTTACCACCAGTGCTTGAGTCCTTCCTCTTGCGCTCTTACGCTGACTACCAGGAGGTCTTCCCCTCGTTCCTTTTTTCTTGACTTTGATTTCTGTGTCGTCTCGAGATGGTGTATCGTCAGGCGAGGATGGGTCTGTAGGATGGACGTCATCTTTATCAATAACCCCTCTTGGATGAACGGCGGCCGTTAAATCAAGATTTGCATCACCCTGAAAGTACCAAGACAAAAATCATACTTAATTTTATTTATTATTTGTGTTGATGTAGGCCAGTGTCTTTACGAAAGGCAACTTTCAAGTGAAATTGATTTGAATTGGATTGGATTGAAACAAAACAGAAATGAAGAGAACTGTATACAAAATAAAACAACAATATAAAAATTTATTTAAAACTGCCGTTGATAATAATCAACAAACACTGAAAGTAAAAAGCAACATTTTTGTTAAACCACCAACATCCCTTTCATGATGAGAATACTATGATGATACCACTTAACGCCGGATGATGTATTTTTTTTGAAAAACTGTGGACAATTAGTTCTGTGCAGTTAAATGGTTTTTGGTTGGTCAACTCCCTGAAACATGTTTACCAAGAGTAAGAGGTTTAAAAAGGCATATACTTTTCATAATTGTAGAGTGCAACTTTTCTGAACAAAATTCACATCAACTGAAGTACCAGAATGTCTATGGGAATATTTGTACTAGGTGAATCAAGGGCAAGACCCGGGGCAACTAGTTTGCCATGGTCTTCATGAAATTCCTGGCCAGCAGTAATAGAACTCTTGCAGGTGCCTCCCAGAGCTACGCGGTCGACCATTTTGAGGGGTCAAATCAAAGTCAATGCGTGGTAGAGTTCAGGCGCTGCTGGAAAGAAATGCACACATATTTGCCGTGTAGCATTTTCGCTCACCAATGTGACACAGCAGTAGGTGATGACATAATTTGCAAGAGGTCTACAGACAATGAATGATGGTTTACTGGCAGAATGGATGGCTGAAGAAATGGTTATGTTATTGATGAGTATCAAAGGTTACTATGGCAAAATTTATAACTGGAAATGAAAATTATTATTAGTTTGCTGTCGGGACCAGGGTGAGGACAAGAGTTAAGCATTTGGGTGTTGAGGATAGGTTAGTGTTTGAGAACAAATCTGAACATCATTAGAACAATAAATCCTGTTGGTAAGTGTGACGTAATTCCACTGTAAGTCACGCCCACTTCACACAAACTGGCTCCATCGATTGCCAGAAACCCATTGGAAATGCATAGAACTTTATGTCTTTGATGGTTTATGTAAGAACAACATAATTTCTGGACTTGACTTTCACGTTTGTCTTGCAAAGACTCAAGGTCTTACCAGAAGTATCAGTTTGTCATAGGGAATGTCTTTGAATGAAGGAATGAGTGTTTTTTGGTAAAATAACACAGTAACTTATGCCAGCTTTGAAACCGGAAGCAGTGAAAACTTTGGGCGTGCAGCAGATGTGCATGTGTGTGACGTAACAACTTACCAACAGGATTGGTGGATTGGGGGTTAAGCATTATAGCCAATGTCTCAATGTGCTTCCTTATTATTGTAGCTGTGGCTGCTAGCCTCAGCCAATCAGCAAGTTAGCCATAGCCAAATCCTGGTTTCAGATTCTCTTTAAGAAAGTTTTGAACAGAGGGAGCATCAGGTCTTTGATGAATCTTGGATCTTTGTAGAAAAACTAAAGAATGAGTTGGTGGGGGGGGGTTTCTTAATAAAAAGTAGCTGAATAGATAGATGGTGGTTAATTGTAACAAATAAAACATGGCCATTTAATTAGATTAATTGAACATTAATTTGACAGACTTAAAACAGTAACAATTAAACAAAAACGAAATTGTATCCCAAGAAATCAAGGTCCAGCCAGAATTGTTTTTCAAAAATTGCAGAGAACTACATCTTGCAGGAAACAGCTTATGATGGAAAACGAGGAATGTTACTCATAAACCTTCTTTGAGACTTTCATCTCTAACTCATTAATTAAACAGGTGTTTTGATAAAAACAACAGGTGCAAAATGAAAACAGCAACAGCTGATACTCATCAAGTGCTGTACCTCAACCCTTCTGGGCGTCTTCTTTGTTGGTGAGGCTTTCTTTGGTTCAGGTTTGTTCTTGCCAAAGTCAGTTTTGGGTCGATTATCTGAGAGTTGGAGACCATTTTTTGCAGTTTGTTTGGAGTCAGCATTGGTGTTATCTGATTTTGGTGGTTTACAAGTTTTGGGATCGGGTGGGTGGACTTGTTGATCATCTAGGGTCGTCTTTGGTTTTTCTGTGTCAGCCACGTTGCGATTAGGTGATGATTTCTCAGTTGGTTGATTCTTCAGATGAGTTCTGTTTAGCTGGTCAATCTTCATACTGCCCTCTACTGATTTAGTTTTCTTGCGATCTTGTAATGATCGAAGCCACCATACAGGGGATGGACTCTGTGTATCATGAAGTTCTTGACTCTGATACAGAGCAGCGTCCAGTTTCTGAGTGATGAGTTTCTGCTCTTCAGGACTCAAGCTTTTCCTTGTCGGAGATCTTAATGTTTTCCTCAAGGAGGGAGAGGTTATATGGTCACCACTTTCGTCAGATGCTGTCAGGAAAGTCTTAACAGGACTCTCATGGTGGGTAGCTTCTACAGAGGACTCCTGAACTTTGGTATTGCCTTGCCAAACAGCATTTCCCGCAACAGGGGCAAGTGTGTTGAGCGATATCTCATTATCAATTTCTTGATTGACACTGGCCCCCTGATTATGCAAGGAATAATTCAACAGGAAGTTCATGAAACGATTTACATAGCAGGGCAGTACTGGAAAGTCAACTGATTCCATGGTATTTTCTTTCGGGAACAAAAATCGCAGGCATACTTTACATACTTGGGTGGGATTTGACTTCATGTACTTGGGTGGGATTCGAAACCACAACCCCTGTATTTGGAGGAGATGATACCATGATCAAAACATCCAGAAATGTTTTGGTTATATTTTTCAAAATGTCTTAGTGTCGATCACCCCGGCAACTTTCTGCTTAAAATAGCTCAAAAATCCCCAAAATCTGCACTGAGAAGGAAGCTGATTTGTGAGAAATAAGAATCCGTAAGCAGTATGCATTGCCAAGGCTGAAGCCCTCACTGATCCTTGAATGAAAGCGCCCACTTGCACAAACATTTGTTTACTACCAGTAACTTTAACTTTTACACTAAGCAACCCCCATGAAAAAGGAACGTGGTGAATCTTTGATGATGACGTGTCACGTTCTAGGGATATTTTTTATATGAAAGCAAAGATATTAGTCAAAGAAATATTACCTCCAAAAGTACATTAAATTATATAGTTGAGTTATTAGTGGATAAATGATTTCTATCTCTACTGAAAGAACAATACAAAAATGGACGACGAAAAAAAAGGAAGGCTACCTGAGCGTCTGTTGGTTGTTGATCGATAACTGGATCTTCCACGTTTATCATCTCACTCTCATCGGACTTGGTTTCTTGAGGTTCTACTTTAGTCTTTGATATAATATTTCAGATAAATTGAAGAGAAGGGGGCAAAGGAATGGGAAGGGGGAAAATTGGCACAAACGTTTTTTTTAGATGGAATCCTTTCCTTGTGGATAAAAGGCTGATATGCTTTGAAAAATAAATTAAAAAAATTAAAAAAATGTGCATTGTTCAAAGAAAATAATGCTTTTTTTCAAGGAGCTTCCTATTAGTGTTGAGAATTAGTTCTCTTGGATGCATTATTGCGGTGCTACTGCCGCAATGGTAGCAGATATTGAATACATTTATGTGCCCATTACTTGTCATTGCAAGATCAAAAAAAAAAAACACAGCCGTGGTCATCTGATAAATATTAACCGATGGGCTGGTTTTACAGTTTATGTTTTAAATGTTGCAGATCGTCAAGCCCCAAGCAAAGAGATAAACAACAAGAATGACTTAATTTTGATTAATGTACCAAAAAGAGGTATGTCTGCTCTTCACATCAAGATTAACCCTCCTACTGTCTTACCATTCAATATCATGGTTTTGAATGATAGATGCACTGGGCCATCCGGCAATATATCATGTGGTGAATGCATTAACACACATACTACATGCAGATAGTTCTGTGCACAGCCACCATACACAACCTGTGCAGTTGACTAGTTTGAAATGGTTGGTCAACTCGCTGTAACAAGTTAACAGAAGTAGGAGGGTAAATTGTTCAGAATGTTTTACGAGAGTGAAATATGTTTCTTTGAGACCAACCTCTTTGGTTTTGAGGATTCCTTTCTCTATCTTCAAGATGAGAGGTTCTTTGACTCTTGGCGCTGGAGTGGCAGTAGGGGTGTCTTGAGCAGGTAAAGAGCTCTCATCAAGACTCTGTGAAGACGGCGAGTCTACAGGGTAGGGACTCAGTAACTCCACCAAATCACTAGCAGTAGCTTGAAAAGAACCAAATAGATTGGAGAAATTAAACAGAGCTTTGTCTTTGATATTCCCTTCAGTTGCCAGCAGGAGCTACTTGAACTTATCTTCAGCTGTATTAACTGACATTGGTGAGCACACCATAGTTAAGTGACTCGACACCAGATCAAGATTTCTACAAGGTCTATTATTTTGTTCAAAAATCTTAAGTTGCGTCAGGGAAATTATCTTTCTTAGCTCCTTGTTTCTTTGAGGGGGGAAAGAGTCTGAAGGTGGTGGGAGACAAAGTGGATTAAGATGTTTACCTGCAAGTAATCTCTCTGCTGCCTCCTCGTTATCTGTGTCGATGGGAACATCTGCGTCAAGATTCTAAACAATCAGAAATAAATATCTTTATATACCCCTTGCACTACGCACAACTCTCAGCCATTGATAAGGTCTTCCTTTCACCTTAGTGAGGGCACTGTTTGAACTTGGGACATCATATGCATGTGGTCTATTTCAAACAACCTCAGGTCATGTTCGTTTGTTGATGGTGAGTCTTTTGAGTCAAATGGTAAAGTCTCTCTTAACAAAACAATCCATGAGAATGGATGCAATAAATATACAAATAATCTGATGCATAACGATCCTCAAATTAGACCATTCTTTATACACTCTAATATCACACACGAGAGAAACTTCAAACAGAAATGGCCAATGCTTACGGCTAAGGCGTCTTGTTCCTGTTGTTCTTTGGCTACAGCGAGTGAAGTCAGAATGGCAGAGGCTGATGTCTCCTGCTGTACTGATGTATCAGTGGGAACAGCACCAGACTCATCAGTTGTCTACAGGCAGAGAAAAACAAAATGGTGTTGGAGGAAAAATTGAGTTGCACCCTGGAAACGGAAAACATAATTTTAATGTCACCACTAAAGCTACACCAACTGTGGGGGGGGGGTGTCTTCCTCTGAACTATCTCCTGGTTGTCTTGGCTTAAAAACCAGGCATTCAGGAGTTGGAGAAGGGGGGCATGGGAAGGAGGAAAGAGTAGGACTTTGCCAGGTAGATAACATACCTTGACAGGTGTCTGCGATGTGTCTTCATCCACCTCTGCACTATCCCCCTGTGATGTTTCAGACTGGGAACGAGATACCAGGCGAGGGGCTCTGGTCGGCGGGCGACGTTTATGAGGCGAGTGGAAGGCCAACTTGCTTGGTGGTTTGACTGCAAAGTGTACACATGATCAAGTTAATTCTTACTCAGTGTCAAAGCTCCTTTTATTAATTCCTTCAAACCTCTACTACTTCTCATCATTCTTTATCACTTTCTTCTATGGAAGTAAGATTTGAGCTCAACAAGTACAAGTAGCAGATAATGAAAAGAACACAGTCTTGGTGATGCTTACCAGCTGCGGCAGCTTTAGCCATCTCAGCAGCGGCTTTCCTTGCTTCCAGTGCCTCTTCTGCCGCTCTCTTCTGCCTGGAAAATTCAGACATGGAAAGGAGTAACAACAAAAGGGGAATGACTTTGAAGAGATTAACGAAACAAGGAGAAAAACTCGTGATTATAGGAATAGGAGTATATCGTGTCTGGTTACTTACTCTTGAATCTCATCCCACATTGACTGTAGCTTATCGTCGATTTGACCACTTTGAATCTGGTCAATCTCTTTTTGAAGCTGTTGATACTGGATCTTGTCTTCTTCTAACTTGGTCTTGAGCTCAGCAATACGCTCCTTGGTCATCTTACGGACAATCAGATCTCCTGGAGTGTCCACTACTTCACCTCGTTCACTTCGCTTCCGTCTAGATTAAGTAAATGTGGATTGAATTAAAGACTATGGTTTTGCATCATAAAAACTCAAAAGTAAAACCTAAAACCTCCTCTGCCGTTTCCCCCATCCCACATCTGGAAAAAAGGAAACTCAAAAACACAACAGCATCAAGATACCAAGAACACCCGACAGTACAAACAAGAAGAAGATAAAAAGGACCTTACTTTGGTGTGTCCACTGTCTCAAGCAGTGCAGAGTACTGACAAGCACAATTCTGTAAGAGAGGGAAAAAAAACCCATAAATATAGTATCGGCAGATGTTCAAATAGGCTTTTAATACATGTGACATTGCATCAGGTATAAAGATTTGTAAAGAAGTCAGCAGAAAAAAAAACCCAAAATAGTAGAGTATTTGGTCGTATCCAGATTGTCAGGTACGGCTATGGCTTCATCATCATGTGTTGAAGTATAGGATGCCCATAACACAATGCCCTTAGTGACAGACGCCACCTCGGACACAGCCTTACTTCTCAATAACTGAGACACTGGTTTTTTACCTTCTGTGAGAACCAGTCAGATGATCTCCCTTGTTCCCCGAATGGCTTGATAGCTCGACTCACAGATACCCTGGTCCAAAAAAAAAAGATCGTCAAATGATTTTAGTTTGTTTGCCCTACACCAATGTCCGATAAACACTGTTCACCCCATGCTTTATATCACTTAAATTGGTCAAACACTGTGAAGGATTTAACTTTCAAACTCATCTAGTATTAGTAGGTAACCAAAGGCTCTCTCCACCCTAACTCACTTGGATGATTTACTAGGATTCTTTCTCACTCTAGAAAAAATTCAACACCATACTGCAAACTGTACACCCAAACTGTCGGACTTTGAATACGATGGTATGCCTGATCCCATGTAAAACATAACCAGTTTACTAGTGCAGTCCTCAGTCCAAAAGAATAAAACAAAACATGCATTTGGGTTACCAAGCGTTGGGGATGGTTAGGCTTAATGTAAAACTTGTGGTCAGGTGATATGCCGGATCCCGTATAAAATCCTAATCAGTTTTCTAGAGCAGTCTTCATTCCAACAGAATCAAACAAAACACGCTGGTTGGTTTTGATGGTTGGGGTTAATGTAGAGTTTGTACACAACGTACACCAATCAAACTGGAAACGTTTCCATATCAATCAAGTAATCTCTGAGGAAATGATTCTGATGTGGATTTAAAATCAAAACACACATGTCTAAGATGTCTTACCAGTTTTGATCGCCACTTCTTATGACGGACGACGCCAAGCAAAGCTGTTCTCGGATACTCCATTGCTCAGGCGGAATCACACCTGCCATGATCACTGGTGATATACAACACACTCAACAATTAACAGATGAACCTGTGTGGAAATAACAGAACAGTTTCGATTCTGAATGCGCTTTCTTTCACTACCCATGCGAAAATATTAACAAAAAATAATAACTTAAAAAATTGATAAAACAATATTGAATAAATACCTTTGGGAAAAATGCACAAACTCTGACAATATTTTAAGCATAACTCCATTGCTCACTGCAAACATTCACAGGGATTTGGTGCTGTTCTTTCAACTAAACAGTATCTACCTCATTGATCTTTCACTACCTCAGTACAGTTGACCACTTTTAGTCAAAGACCGAGTCTGCACTACAAAACCACAGCGTAATGAATGCGCATGACACATTTTATGATAAAACCACCTCTCGGTCTGACTATCATTCATTGTGTGCAGACTGTAGTGTGTACTGCATTGTAATATTTAACAGTTAACCAACAAATGAGATTCGTTTACACAGCAAGGCGAGTTCGGTTCAAAGTCTAAATCCCATGCTATATTTCCCTTTGTCGCCTCCCCCCCCTCCCACTCGTTAGATGAAGACTGATTAAACAAATACTTCTGCTACTCCATTTTGCATTCATGAACACATCAAATACCGGATCCTTATGGTGGATTTATTGGCTTGTAATGTAGCAGGTGAGAGCCACACCTTCCTAAATCGGTTAACATTTTAGTCAATGCCTCATTAGATATTTGTAGTACATGATTATCAAATGTTGAAAATCTACTTTGGGGATCTCCAGGCCGATTAACGGTGTTATCAGCAAGTTAGTAAATGTAAATGCAGCGCCAGGGTGTTGTAATTATAACACATGCTCAGACTGTTACATCAAGACTGCAGTGCATGCTTTATTAACTCAGCTCCATCTTGCCCCAAAATTATTGAGTGTCGCAAACTATTCTGTGTTTTTTTCTGGGACTAATTTACAACGTTTACAGTGACCGAAGATTGAAGACAACATTCTGAGGTTTCTGACAACTCCAAATCATTATGCTGTCTCGACGCAACCAGGTCCCTTTCAGTATCGTGCTACTATTGTCTCTGTGTCTTCTCGGGATTTTGATCGCTGGGACTGCTACGACAAACTGGATCGAAGCCGTAGCACGCAGAGAAAACGTCACAGACAACATAGGCACACCGGATCCTAACGTTGTCCCACCTCCTTTCACGGGATACATTCACTTTGGGGTGTTCAACGGAGTCAAGACGTTCAATTATGGATTCAGCTCACGTCCACCACAGACTTTCTCAAGTAAGTGCAATAACATAATCAATAGCAAAAATTAATCAATCAAAATTATCATCCATTGGAAAAATTGATCGCGTCAGATTTGACTAAATTCTGTCCGTTCTTGTAAAAAATGTATTATCCACTTTGACTGCTCTCAGGTCTCAGAAGGAGCCTGCGGTTTACTGGTTTAATAAACTAGCTTTTAGTTATTAGTATTACTACTAATAATTAATAATATTGAAAAAATGTTTGTATCTGACCTCCAATTTTTAAGGTCACTGGTGCAATTCACCTTTTTCATGAATGTTGGACTTTGTTTTTCTTTAAAAAAATCCTCTCTCGTAACTGCTTTGGTAGTGTTATTAATAAATATGTAAATTATTGACCTTTCTACTGAAAAATGAGACGAACATTGCTGGAGAAGCTCTGTAGGTTGGATATGGCAAGTTTGCAATAATTACTAACAATGTTACTGTTGGAATCCAACTTGGATATGGAGGAGGATGGAGGGTTATGATCATCGAAACTAGTCCACTCTTTTGTATTCAATCTACAAGAATTAACTTGATGGAGTATGATAGTATTAATTGTGGTAATCTTCCATTGAATTGAGCTGCTGTCTGAGTGAATCTAACGTTAGTGACACTGTCCAAAACTAGTGATGGTCAACTGATAAAATTGATCATTATTGATGGAGATCCCGAACCTGATGCAGCCAGTGATGTTTTTTTTTTAATGTATGTTTATTCCGATTTTACATGATCAGCCGGCAGCCCCATGCAGGTATTAAATTATATCGTAAGGTCAGGACATGTTGAGTGAAAAGATCAACTCGCCCAAACATCAGAGCAGATTTGTAACTAAAAAAAAAATTCAAATGATTGTGATTGAATATATCGAAGGTCGACTTGTCTATGCCATACGACTCTCATAGAGTCTTTAGAGAGTTGAGTTCACGCTAAATTTCTCGTCAAAAAACAAGTTTAGATATTGCATAAAGTCCGATCACTGATAGTATATCAATAACGATACAACAGTGACTTTAAAATTTGTTGTTTGACTTACGTTTCTGGTTACAGACAGATATCCGTGGCTTTTTTATGCGATCCACCGCAGCGTTTTTTCAAGTTGTGGTCGCCGCCATTACTTTCGCTTTTCGCTGGCTCTCTCTCGATGATTTGTGTTGTAATTGATGGATTATTCTGCATGTAGGTCGTGAACCAGCGGAAACCTAACTTAGCGTCGTCGTCGCAATAAAAAAGGCCTAAATGTTTTGCTCGGCAAATTGTTGTTTTTTCCCGAGTTTTCAATAAAAAAAAGTTTAGTTTGGTGTTAAAGTGTGGAAAGCAAATATGGAATTCACACTGCATTTATAATTTTAGCAAGATGAGGATTAGATAAACACCCCATGTTAATCAGACTTGAGCTTTTATTCTTCAAATTTATTGTTTTATTATTGCCTTTTCGATCAAATTAATATTATTTTTTTTTAATTGTACATTTTAATGACTTTTTCTCGTTCGATTAGCCTTTATTAGCTTGTAGAGGAACAATCTGCCTATGATCAATACATCAGTCATGTGGGAAAATTTACTTTGACTCAAACACCTTCTTATAAAATAAATAAATATAAATAAAGGAATACTTTTTACCCGTAATTCAAGTTTGGAACATAATTTATGAACAATTAGGCTTACTTCTAGGCTTTTAATTCAAAGATCTTTCTTAATTAAAATTACTTTACTAATCGACTGTAACTCGGCACTTTTCAATTTGAAATAAGTTGATTGTACTGTAATACTCTTTATTTGACATTTGTTGATTTGTTTATTTCACGAATGGCCTCATACTAACATTGTAGTTTTGATACTGGTTCTGGTTCCTGGTAAAAGCAAGAGGTAGGGCTACAATAACATAAACCCAAAAGAGTCAACCACTTTGAATAAATAGCAAGGGAGCTGCAGTGAACACTGTCATCAAAAAATCACAAGGGCGTGTTCACCAGTGCGTAACACAGTAGCTCTTTCCAAATCCAACTTGTTTTCACACGGCTTTCACTTGGAATTGTGTTCTATAGCCGTACCAGGGTAAAGCCAAACCCGCACTTGTGCGTCATCGTTTATTCCCACGGTATGTCCACTGAGATTTGCACTTAAAGTTGATTCTGGTATCGATCTTCAAGCGACTATTTTGCACAGATTCATACAAATCTGCTGTCTGGAGGAAGTTAGGTGCGTGAAGAAGAGAAGACTAAGGTAGAGTTTCCAGGAGTTGTGAAGATCTTGCTTTTGAGGAGTACACTACCTTGAAAGTTTCCCAGTGCCATCTTGTGCGTGGGTGTGTTCGTTTTACCTGTCATTACGGCTAAGGTCTACACTTCTGGTCTGTGGAAATGCGAGCCTGAATCTCATGAGCAGCATTCGTTTCTCGGTGATTTCATGGATGTCTCATGAGTAAAACGTTGTTTTAAAGTTAACTAACTGAAGACGGGGGACCTTTTTGGAGTTGGAGTGGATGTGGAGTTTAACTATCGTTATTGATTTATGTCTAAAGTAAACTTGGATTTGATTGGAGTTGTTCATTTTGGTTTTGTCAGCAAATACCAACTGAGTTTGTGGTGGAACAGTTTCTTGTTATCAGCTAAATCATTCATTGATAAGGGTCATCATGTTTGTTAAGAGAAGGACCACCTTCTTCTTTCTTGCCTCTCTTTGTGCCTTCGTTGCATTGATCATCACTGGAATTGCAATCGCCACGAGTCACTGGACGGAAGCCACGCTGGAGAGGGATCTAACGGGTCTGGTCAACTCGACCCTCCCGCTAAAGGGTTTTTTCGGGACAAATCCCCTCGACGGTGACGATCCGGGCGCCTTCTTGGGACGTTCTTATTTCGGCTTGTTCCAGGGATGCAAGAAGTTTAATTATGGCCTGGGAGGACGAAGCTGGATCTGTTTCAAAGGTTTGATAACAACTCTGATATTAGTAAACTAAAAAACACAATTTGAAAATGCCTCGAGTGTTTGCTGACACAGAATAATAGTTTTATGTGCCTATTTTGAGAAAAATAACATGTTGGATCAACAGTGTAATAATACACTGTTGACCAATCACAGCCTATCTTAAAGAACTCAATTTCTAAAATGTTTCCGGTAATCAATGTGAGAAAGCCTTGGCAAAGTGCTGAAGATAAAGAAGACAAAAGGCCCATTGTTAATCTGTACCCCCCCCCCCAAATGTCATAAAGCAATAAGGAAGGTATATGACTCTTTAAAAAATGTTTTTATAATGTGAAGTCAAAGAGTTATCAACTCGACATAAAACCAGTTAAATGTCATGGCATCTGAAAGTATTGTGTTTTTTTTTAAGAGTAAATTCATTTATAACATTGATTGTCTTTTAAACAGACCTTCAATTTTACCAGTGCAAAAGTTTGGAACAATATAATTCCTGTTTCAATTCGGAATTCTCCCTCTGTTAACAGTTTTAAATGTTTACATAAGAAACCGTATTTTTAGTATAATTGTCTCCTTTTTAATTTTGTGCTGTTTTGCTTGTCGTGATGTTTTTGCCTTTTTAGTTTGTTGTTTTTGTTGGCCAACAACTTACAAGACATTGATGTAAAACAGCTTTTGCTGTTCTTTTTATCCTGTTTAAAGATAGGTCTATTGTAATAAATAAACAATTATTTATAATAAATAAATAACAAAGCTGCTGGTTTTCAAATAACGCACAAACCACAAACCTGTGAAACTGCCGAAGTAATCTAGTTTGAGTGAAAAACGAAAAGTGTCTTTTTTTCCCCAGAGATTTTGCTTAAATCGATTGCAGCAATCGGAATAATCATGAAAGGTGATTTGGGGAATCTCAAATGTTGCTTTCTCGACTTTGACAGTATTTTAGACGGAAAGGTTTCTCTGGAATGGAGAATCGATGCATGAATTTTTATTATTGTTATTGTACTGTTTGAAACAAGGTTATTTCACTGTTTGGGATTATACAGTTTTTATATATCTATCTATTTATAACCACTGAACTTTGAGATTGAAACTAATCAATTTTATTTTCGGTAATTATCAATACCTGTCACACTGACAAAAAGATAAGGCCCCACGGACTCGAACTGCTTAAAACACGAAAGATGCGGTGCAAACGGTCAGGGGCGGAGAATATCCAACGACCTTTAGTTTCCACGGGGATATTCACTATTCACGCTCGCAGAATGATGTAAAAAAACACAAAACATACTTTGGCATTGTGCAGGGAGTTGCTGGGATATTGTTACAACGCATTAAGATTTGTTTGGTTTGGATGTAGTCATGCGAAGCCATTGTGCTCTGCAGAGAGAGAGATGCAAACAAGGTCACTGGGATCAACTTTATGTGAACGTAGTATGTAGCGGCCATTTTGTTTGATCATGATCATTGTCAGGCAATATGCGCATTTTATACTTCCATTATCGACTTTTCTACACTGATGTAAGTGGGAAAAAATAATTAATAAAAATAGTTGTTATCCTCGCTGAAGTTAAAAGATAAGTATTGTGTCATTTAGAAACAAGATGTACGGCTGCATGGTGCTATCTTCAGTAGATAGCAGTGTGAAAGGAACTGTTTCTTACTGTTGGAATTAGCTACAAAAGGGATAACCTTTTTCACACTCAAACACATGAAACTACACTTTCAAACCAGGGAATGTTTTATTTATTAACATCTAAGTTTGAATTGACTTTGGTTTGATTTAACGTTTTGCTCTATTCGATTTGGACATGAACTGACTTTGAATGTGTTTGCCTTTCATCAGCCATTTTGCACAATCATTAATTTCAAATTAATAGCACTATCTTGTGTAAACATAACGTTTTCCTTTTCAGAATGTTGTTGCATATTGCCATTTACAAAACAAGAAGAAATGCTTGTTTAAAAAATAGTTCTGAAGGTTAATTTATGAAATTGAAGACCCTGACGCATGAAGAAAAACTATAAAAAACAATTTTTTTAAAAAGTACGTTGTATAACTCCCCCTATACTCAATTACATACAGAATCAGTTGGCATTGGCTATAAGCTAAACGAAAACAGACATAATGGCCCAGTATTGTGTACTGGGTTTATATTTAACGGTAAGAACAATCACGTGGATTCAATAACACAATAAGTTTCAAGAGCTGTGTTTATTTAGCTGTGGGCTATAGAATGTTAGGTTTAGTTATTCAGCGATGAAAAAGGTCATTGTTGGTCTTTGTGTTTATTCTGCAAGCAAGAGCAAACCAAATATAAATCATGTAACAGACTTGATATCCATTATTGGCATTCCAAAGCATTGGTCTAATATCAATCAACTTGTAACAATAGAAAGTCATAAAATCTTTCTGACTCGTAAGCACAAAAAGCAACAGACGATCAGTTTACCTGTGAACTGTTAATAATAATGAGATCAAATTGTTGTTCCGTGAAGTCGTTAATAGACTTACTGGTTTTAGAATGTGATATGCACACTGCTCTTGTTGATTATATTGCACTCGTGTTCAATATCTTGATTAGAAGGTTATTACTGAATAACTTCGAAAATCAGATTTTGTATTTAATTTTTTGGGGATTGCAATATACTTGGTCTGTTGCAAGAGAGACTGGTACCACCTCCCTGCACCTTTTTTTCCATGCGAAGAAACCAGAAGTACCGCATCGTCTGTTTGTGATAATTATTTAGCTCTTTATTAGGCTGAGAAACCTTCAGCCCTACATTATGCGACTTTTACAATTTGGAAAGGATTGTATTCCCTTTTCTATGGTTAAACTTTAGTCCCATTAGTGCCGCCAAAGTGCCCCCAAAGACCTGCGATACCCCGGATGAACGTTCTTAGACCCCCACCGATTTTGCAAGCTTGTGCCTTCGGTGGGAGGGGGCATCTTTTATTTGGACATAAACCTTCGAGTTTGCCTAATCTTTAATACCTGTGTCCAGCGGCAAAACAGTTAGGGTAACATTTTAGGGGGGGGGGGGGGGGTCACAAGGGGTGCATCATTAAAATGTTCACTTTTCCTAAACAAGCCCCCTTTTTCAGTGCTCTTGTTATGCCGTATACTATTTATTTATATAAGATAATCTCACATGGAGGTGAACATATACACTGTCTGAGTGTAAATAGAAAAATACTTTACAAAAAACATTGAAATTACCCCCATTGAAGCTTACAAAATGTAACAGTTTGCTCAGGTAATTTATAATCTCAAATAGTCCCGATTTCAAATGTGTGAGTGCCCTTACACTCACCAACTTACCGGACACTTTACACAATGGAACAATGCTATCTCACAAGGTTTTCTTTGTTCTAGTGCTACCCCACGGAGGAATTCTTCAGAAAAGGGAATAATAGAACAATAACAGCATGACCCCATAACTGCCATATGTAAGGGTGTGTGGGTGTGTGTGTGTGTGAGTTTGTTTAGGCATTCAAACCGGGGACCTATAACAAAAGAGGACAATAGGGTCCCCGATTGGAAAAGGTCCCCAGTTGGAAATCGTGTTCAAAACCAATGGGAGCTGTTGCTAAAAAGTACAAACAAAAGAGGGACAATAGGAGGTCCCCAATTGGAGGTAAATACACACTTGTGTGTGTGTGTGTGTGTGTGTGTGTGTGTGTGTGTCGGGGGGGGGGGGCACGGACATCAATTTGGGTGGATGGGGGGGTACGTGCCCCTTACCGTGCCCCCACTGCTTTCGTTGAACAGAAAACGGGTCAGTGAAATGTATACAACTTTTAAACATGTGTTGTATCTTTAGTTTTCAGTGAGCATAAGGATGTGTACAGCATTGGATACCCCATCGCGACCTTCGTCTTCTTAATCGTGGCCATCATCTTCGCCCTCGTGTCCACCATCTTCGGATTGGTCAATACACTCACGGTTCCCATAGAAACCATCCATGGCGTGATGGGACTGTACCTCTGGAATGCCGTTGGAGGTGAGGGGGATTGAAAAAAATAATTTCTGGATTATAAACTATCAACTTTTGTTATTTCTGATTCAACGAACGCCCAATCTTGTTTTGACGTTTCGATCCTCAAACTGAAACAGGTCAAGGGAATTTATTGGGTAACATTTTTGACATAAGTGTTTGATAAATTACAAAAACCGTTGCTGAGTTTTGAGGTAAAGTAGAACAAATCGGACTTTTAAACCAGTAGCTAATTCAAAGAATTATGAGTGGAATAGTTTCAGCTCCTGATCTAGTTGTCGCACTTCATTCCAATTGCCGACATTGTGTGAGGTTGTCGACAATGTGCTGTATATTGAAGATATAACTTTCTGGTGTGTTTGTTTTTACAGCCGCTGCCTGCCTGCTTGCCTGGGTCCTCTACCTCATCCTATATTTGTCACAACTCACGACAAATGTCCTTAATGCAGAAGATATGGCTGATCCAAACTTCTTCAGGACGTCCTCCGTGGCCTTCGGGTTCTCCTTCTGGCTCGTCGTGGTCAGTTTCTTCCTGTTCTTGCTCAACATTCTCTTCGTCTTCTTGGCGCATCTTCTGCAGGATCCTAACTTCTTACGGAACAAAAAGAAGGAATCCGAAATTGCCAAGGGTTCCGGTAATACAGTCGGTCTTGGGTTAATGTATTAAGGAACAGTTTTAATACTTGTACTGTAGAGAAATGTGTACGCCATCTTGGTTTTGTCCCATTTAAATCGATGCGCTGAAACGAGGCTTGAAGGGAAAAATAAACCCTTTTCACTGACGTCACATTTCTATACCAACACGGGAGGTCTGCCATTATTTTTTTTATCACTATGCACATGTATATGGTAAGTTGCCACTCTTCTTAGCACGTTTGCGCAGTTAACGTGACGTGCGCGTGTAACATTCTAGCATGGGGATTGGTAAAATAGTGACGTCATCTGAGAAAGGTTTATACTCTGTTTTTAATGATGATAATTAATGTAACTACTACATGAAGGGAACAAGATGACTGCCTCGTGGAAAGGTCTATTAGTAATTATTTAAATATTCTCGAGACTATTTCAGGAAACTAAATCTTAGCTGAGCATGTTTGGGTTGGGGTGTATATGAGTATGAAACGCGCACATTTAAAGATTTGAAACACGGTGCATGGAGAACAAAAATTAATTGAAACGAATACATGTATTGCAGCAGACGCAGAGTAGTTTAATTGGCATTTTATAGTTCTTATTATTCATAAATGATAGTAAACGGTTGGTAAGAATTTACTTGGCTTCCTTAAAAGATATGTAAACAAAACACTTGTAAACAAAATAAAAACTGACAAAAGTATTCATTTTCGTTTATTGATGTTCCGAGTTGAAAATGGTCGATGGTCGTAATCCATGTCAAATGTTAATCATCGTTGTTCCCATGGGCAGCGTTCGGTATCGTCCCCTCGGTCGTTATAACTCGGGTATGCTTGGGG
The DNA here is from genome assembly GCA_911728455.2 of Marthasterias glacialis. Taxonomy (NCBI): domain Eukaryota; kingdom Metazoa; phylum Echinodermata; class Asteroidea; order Forcipulatida; family Asteriidae; genus Marthasterias; species Marthasterias glacialis. The sequence continues at coordinate 20,460,441 of OU452231.1, forward strand.
TAAAACTGCACGGTGAGATCATACTTACGAGAACGAGGTTAACGTTCTGTTTTCTCCAAAATGGCGTGTCATGCAGAGCAACTTCTCAGAGAGTTTGGTAAAGTATTTTTCATTCCATGTTTTTGGCTGAGATTTTGCACTTTCGAGTCACTGCCAATATTGTATGATCCCTTACATATTTATAATTCAGCATTGGTTACACCGGACAAACTGCCAAGTTTCAATGTTACATTATTGTTTTATATTAATCTCAATTGTAAATTATTTTTGCTGAAATCGTTCTTGTATACGAAATATTGAACGATCACATAAATCTTGTTAGCTTAATTCATAAATGCAACCACTATTCCACGGTATTTATTTTAATTATTTTTAAAGTATGCTATAGAGAAACATTTCATGTTCTTTATTAAATGGTAGTAAGCACACAATAGCAGTCATACGGTGCTACATTATACAATGATCTGTGCTAAACAAAAGGTAGAGTATTGGATGACCCTAACCTAGTCTTGTATCAAGCCGCACACAAACATGTATCCAAGACAATATACAAGACGAACACGAGCTATAGCGAAGCTATGCATGCTTCGAGACTCACAATCTCCTCTCGTTCATGTCCGATTCATGAATAGTGTTACGTGCGCCTTGAGTAAAGGCTACAGGGGGGATATAACGGCCCACCCATTTACATGTTTTGTATTACGAATAATATGCATTCATTAGTGTGAAAACATTGTACACGTTTAATGGGATATAGATCGTATACATCGACCAACTACATCTTTTTCATCGACAATCGGATTAAACTACTCAGAAAACTTCCATTTTGAAATTAAATTTACTGGAAAGAAATATTGTTGCAAAATCAGTTGAAATTAATAACTTCATGTGGGCGTTAAAGGTACAGGCTCCCCCTGTTGACACAGTGTTCAAAATATTTAAAAGATTATCATTTAAAACGTTTTTCCATCACAACTCATTTTGTCCTCATAATTTGTTTACATACCAAAACACCACATTGTGATTTTACTACATTTTACAACATTAACGATGGATGGGCCCACTGTTCATTTTTAAACCTTTCCACAAATTACGTTATCATTAAGTTGTATTGTGATGAAACATTTCACATCAAAATGTTTATAATTACTGCAGAACTTATAAGTTATAACAATAGAAGCGATTTGTTAGGCGCCGCCCCCTTGTAGTGACCAATTACAGCCGCGTGTATGCGCATGTGGGCAGTGAAGAACGCTTAAGCTCACTTGTTGTTACCCACTTGGGAAGTGGGCGGAGCTTAATATTATTTTATGTAAAGCTGTCTAATGACCATCCTGTTGGTAAGTGATGACGTTTTGGAGCCGGAAGTGCAGTGTAACGAATGTCCAGTGTATGTGTGTATACCATTCGTTAAACATTACACTTCCGGCTCCAAAACGCCATCACTTACCAACAGGATAACGACATGATTTATAACTTAAACTAAATGTATCTACATTATACTATAGTGTTATGAATTTTGGTTTCATCTTGCGCTCTTTATCGCTCCACATCGTACGTAGCAGCTTTCGAAAACCTACTGGTATTTTTTGTAGAAATAAAAGTTAATATTAAATTGATGGTTGTGTTTTGTAGTTTCATTGACGTACACTTTTCAATCAGTATGGAATCAACCCTAAGATCTACCCTAAGTAGTCAACACATTTTGTTTTTGTCCTCCGGATCCAATTTCATCAATTTGATTTCATGCTCTTGAATCCTCCGCCACCCGAAGTGTTATCATGAAGTTACTCTTGTCTTGAATGTTTGCATTAATTTCCAAAAGAACACCAAATCCTCCTCCGATTTGTTTCTACGTTCTGGTCGGTATAGAAAGCCTGAACAAGTCTGGTGCCTGAAGTAATTGTGCATGAATAATACAAAAACACGTACCTTCTTCAGGATACATGACATGAGCCTCACATTATGCTTACACTCTAAACATTCCCTAATCCATTTCTAGGTCAGTTTAACCCGGATTCTGTGTCAGTGTAAACCTTAATCTGGTAAAAATCTGGACATTTGATTCGTATCCTGGGTCACTTTGACACGGACTTCGGGTCAAACTGACCCAGAAATGGATCAAGCCCCTGGGATCCAGAATCCGGATCAATTCTGACTCGGGAATTCTTATAGTGTTTACATCATTGTAGGAAGGAGTGTGCAAGTCTCGTGTGTATAGACCTTTATCATGCTGTGGATAAGTGTCTAATACCCTGCATACAACAGTGACAATGGCAGTTCTATTTCTCATACATGAAAGGGACCAGACTAATTTTCCTCCCAGCCTCGGTTTGGTTACATTGTGTCAAATTGAAGAAAACCAAGATGGCCGCACCATGATAAAGATCAATTCGCGCTTTGGGCCAAAAAGTACACAATTTAGTTTTCAATGGTTCACAAAAAATACGAATGTGCCTGAAAACTATACGGTCTATTTTTGTCAAACATTGCTTGAAAAGAATGAAGACCAGAAACCACCTGCAATGTGTGGCCACCAATGAATGGTAGCCACATTTCCCCAATGTGGCCACCTTCAATACAACCTGATGTTTTACTTTGGACAGATGTCCTTTGTATTTGTTTGGTGTGGCCACCTGTACAATGTGGCCACCTGTACAAAATGGCCACCTAAAAAAGTCAGAAGCTTATGAGTGGTAGCAACTTTTCAAATGTGGCCACCTACAAACAAAAGCTGACCACCTGTCCACAGAATAGCAACCGGAACAATGGCTGAACCCCACTTATAGAACAGCTTGTTTAAAACATGGGTTACTTTATTCAAAATCTTAATTAATAGTTTATCACTTTTTTTTATTCATCATGTTAGAATGAAAAAGTCACATTACACTGTTGTATCATGGTTTCTTTTTTTTGTGGCAGTGGGTAGCAGATCATCAGTCAGGGTGTAGAACAGTTAACCTTAAAATCATTCGTGCTTTGACTCCACAGACCTTCATTTTAAGAAATGCGGAGAGAGCTATAAACTGCTCTCCTTAATAATTCACGGGAGTTCTTTGCACTTTCCTCCGTGGTTTTTAGCAAGTTAGCATGACTCTGAGGATTTGTAATGGGCGTAACGGATTGGACTGGCAGATAGTCTTTGTAACATGATCAAATAAATCAACGACAAATCGATAATAACTTTCCCGTACTAAATATATTTCCACCAGATATTTAAAAGTCCACTGCAAATTTCAAAGAGTCTTATTTTTTTTGCCCTCTTCTGACAAGTGTAAGGAGTGCGAAGGGAAGCGATTGCACTTATTCTGCTCAAAAATGAAGGTCTAACATCCACAAGTAGTTTTAAAAAGGATTTCAAACCTCACTTAAGACAGGCGGACGGAGCCCAATCTGGATCCCATAGCTCAAGCCATGGTTTCGTAAATGGCCTTTGACTGGAGGTCATTGATTGATATAAACAACCCCCGATCAGAACATTCTATGCAGTTAGGTTAAACATAAAATCGGCTTAACCCTAAGACTCTTCCTCTGTGCTGTAATACAGTGTAGTATTTGCAAGGAATAATTACTTCGCCTCGGGAAGATAGGCATCTCCCGGAATCACCTCGAGTGACTAGTTATACTACACGTCTCGAAGCAGTCAAGTATATCACATAATTTGTCACCTTGCATCTACATATTATGCTACGTTTTCTTTTGGTGCCCCAGACTTTATTCGTAAATAGTCAATTTCCATTGTGGTTTATTCTTTTAGCCGATGCTCTGTAAAGTTAACTAATAATTGTTCTTTCAACTTGTTGAGACAGATCAAGCAACATTTTTCCACATTGGAAGCTCTAAACAGTGGAAATTTTTTGTGCTGTGCATTTTTAATATTCATTAGCCTGACCATTATTTTATGAGCTGTGCCTTATTAATATTCATTAGCCTGAACATTATTTTATGCGTTGTGCCTTATTAATATTCATTAGCCTGACCAATATTTTATGTGATGTGCCTTATTAATATTCATTAGCCTGACCGTTATTTCATGAGCTGTGCCTTATTAATATTCATTAGCCTGAACATTATTTTATGCGTTGTGCCTTATTAATATTCATTAGCCTGACCAATATTTTATGGGCTGTGCCTTATTGATATTCATTAGCCTGAACATTATTTTGTGCGCTGTGCCTTATTAGTATTCACGAGCCTGAACATTTTTTACAAGGGTACTGTTAGTTTACTACAATAGGCCCAAGCTTACCTTAAATACTATACATTCCATGCAAACCTTTGGTACCATTGTTAGCCAATAACATTGGTCTCAATGGTGTTAGGGACCGATTCAGATTGTGGGTGCACTTGTAAATGACGGCTTCGGCTGTTACGAAAATTACCCGTGCCCCTCCCCGCTCCTTGTGATGTATCAGCGTAGTCGGATACCTCCAAATCATCTACGAAACGCGCAGCGTAGAGCTTGGTCAAGTAAACGCAGACCAGCGTCAGGTAGGCGTTGAGAATCAGCGCCATACACAGAGTCGCCACCTTCTGTAGGACTGCCACAGCCGTGGCGTAGACGGGTACAGCGGCCAGACACAACACCAGCGTAGAGTAGACGCTGACGGCGATAAACTTGGACTCGTTGTAGTTACTGGGTACCTTGCGGGTCTTGAAGGCGTAGAAGCAGCAGGCTAAGATCAGGAGGAGGTTGTAGACGCACGAGGCAATAAAACCGTTCCCGAAACTGCAGAATATCTCCAAGTAGTTCTTAAACTTGGAGGGTTGGTACAACTTCGGCAAAGACGGCCCCAAAATGACAGACACGATGCTGATTGATAGCTTGAAATAAACGGGTAAATGATCTTTATTCACTTATTTAATTATTTATTTCGAAATGATCTATACAGCACTTAAATCCCCAACTTGTCCCTCGATTCGGACATGGGCGACAGGCACGATTTGGGTACCTGACGTCATCACATGATAAATCACCAGCGGCGTAGCCAGGATTTTTTCCACTGGGGGCACAGGGAATGGGTGCATTGCTTTTCAGTGGGGGGCCTACATGCAGGGGCCATGTTTTAAATGAATTATATTTATATATGGACTTTTGGACCTGGGGGACACTGGAAATTTGTGGGGGCGTCCCCCCTCCCCCCGTAGCTACGTCGATGTACATCATGCTTGCGCCAGTTTGGGTGAAACGCACACGACATCTTTAACATGGTATCAGCCTCGCTGCCATGGGCGCTGTATCGAAACCTCTCGTCGTTATGAGCGGCCACGGCATGACGGTCAAAATAGCGCAGCGAGATTGATCACCCATGGGAACGAGGTTGTTACGGTATGCATTTGACTCCAAAAAATATGGCAGATTCTGGGCAGATATAGTTAGCCGCGTGTGACGTCAGTGACATGGGTCAATATTAAGTACGCACAAATTATTATCGGAGATTTACTCAGTAGATTTAACCAAATAAATCACCAATATTTGAATTCCAAATTGCTTTATGGCTCATCACAATTTTTAATATCACATTATCGCTTAAAATCCCCAAGGCATGAGCTAAGGACCGTGAGTCGCAAACTTTGGAACAATTAACGTGGTAATCGAGGAACCGTTGTTGAATTAATAAAAATGTGCCGTAAAAATACTTGTTCTGAACATCACAGTCAATCAACTTGAGCTAGCTACGCGCGCTGCAGTGGACTTGATGGTGAAGGTTGATGTGTCCATGAATGTGACATAAAAAAGTGGGTAGCGTGGAACGATTAAATCACATGGGCTGGTAAATCTCGGCATTAGGTCTAAACAATTCCAATACTTGTGAAGTTTCAATTAAGATCAACCATGTCGAATAATGTGACAAGGCTTGTGCATTCGACAGTTAAGTTCCCGCTAATTTCAAGGTTTTTCCGGACGTTTTTCGAGCTTTATTATTTTGACATTGTCATTGCCATGCATTTATTTCTGTCTTCAAGGCAAACGATCAATGAAATGTCACTTAGCAGCCGTTCGTATTGCAGTATGCATACAAAACACTTCTTGTAAATATCTTCGGCTGCCTCGTTCACTTCGTCACCCGTAATGTCCTGTTTTCCACACTAATCGATTCCGGAAATGACAGTGAATCTGCGCCTTTTCAAACAAGAAAAGTTGATAAATGCAAAAAGGAGTTTCGGGTTTGGATTTAGACGAGTTCCATCAAATTCATTGGTCTTATGTTTTTCATTGATGCGAACACTGTGAAACCCCTTAAAAATGGTTTTCCTTATTCAAACTCGTAAACTCTTTTATTAAATTAATTCCAAAGTGTTTGAAATTATTGAATGGGTGGCAAGTTAAATCGTCAAGGACAACCCAAACTAAGCAAAATGATTAAAACAAACTCACCTGGAGAGCCGTCATAATGGAGACGATGATTACCTGATGACGGGGTCCAGTGAATCTTGGCTTCTTGGTAGACTTCTTGGCAGATGTAAAGATCCTGTAGATACGGTTGACCTTGAGGAAAGTTGGAGCATACGTAAGAGTGAGAGACAGAGTGATAGCTGTATCTGACACGGAGCAGGAGACAGTGCTAGGGTAGCTCAAAATCAGGAAAACAGACAGGAAGGTTACGAATAGACCCAGGATGTTAACGCAGCTTAGCTCCCGGCTAGTTGCCTTAATCAGAGGATGTTGACGATAGTAGAGTATACCTGAAACAGCAACGGATGAGAGAATGACCCCAAAAGAAGACAAAACAAGCACGATGATAATAACAACATTCTGCCAGTCAACAGGAGATGCAATCATCATTTTACAGATTGTAAAGTCCAAAGTTGGCCAGTGGAACGCTTCACACTCAACGCACTCTGTGTTGTTAATCACTATGGCATTTCCCGGACATCTTTGACAACCGTAGCAGCATTTGTCTTCCAGAGGGATAACTTTATATCCCGGACGGCATTCATCTCGACAGATGGACCTTGGTAGTTTCTCTGCTCCATAAGACCACCTCAAACCGTCTACTTGGATGTCTAAACGGTCTCCTGACTATGGTGGCCCTGAAGGGACATCGCACATCGCATACGTGTGCGCACACGTATGCAATGTCGTGAAACAATTCGCGAATGTGTGCGCACACGTATGCAATGTCGTGAACCAAATCGCGAATATATGCGCACACGTATGCAATGTCGCGAAACAAATCGCGAATGTGTGCGCACACGTATGCAATGTCGTGAACCAAATCGCGAATATGTGCGCACACGTATGCAATGTCGTGAACCAAATCGCGAATATATGCGCACACGTATGCAATGTCGCGAAACAAATCGCGAATGTGTGCGCACACGTATGCAATGTCGTGAACCAAATCGCGAATATGTGCGCACACGTATGCAATGTCGTGAAACAAATCCTGAATGTGTGCGCACACGGTATGCAATGTCGTGAACCAAATCGCGAAAATGTGCGCACTCGTCTGCGAATATATTCGCAATGTCGTGAATTTTATTGCATACCATTGTCGCATACCTTTAAATAAAATGTCTATTGATCTGGGGGGTTGAAGCACCAAGTCTGGAATACAAATGGGACCAGGGCCACTTGCATACTCCCTAGTTCACTAACACATTGTCCGCAACTATGACATCACCCCAAAGGTATGCGACAATGGTATGCAATAACATTCACGACATCGCGAATATATTCGCAGACGAGTGCGCACATATTCGCGAATTGGTTCACGACATTGCATACCGTGTGCGCACACATTCGCGATTTGTTTCACGACATTGCATACGTGTGCGCACACATTTGCGATTTGGTTCACGACATTGCATACGTGTGCGCACACATTCGCGATTTGGTTCACGACATTGCATACGTGTGCGCACATATTCGCGATTTATTCTACGACATTGCATACGTGTGCGCACATATTCGCGATTTGTTTCACGACATCGCATACGTGTGCGCACATATTCGCGATTTGTTTCACGACATCGCATACGTATGCGCACACGTTTGCGATGTGCGATGTCCCTTCAGGGCCACCATACCTGACGCATCTCGTGAGTCCCAGACACCAAGTTCAACACTATCGTATGAACGGTCCATGTCTTGCTGCAGACTCAATACTCTATACTTGCCAACAGGGTCTCCATTGGCATCAAACTGAAACAAACCATCTACCCCTTCAAACTTGATATCTCTGAGATGCGAAATGACCTTTTCCCCAGTGACGGTACCGTTGACGAGACAGTCAACATTTCCCGCGCAATCTTCCAGCAGAATTTCATCAAGGGCCATAGCAAATGCATACACGGCATCCATGATGTGGTTTCTTTTTCCACGTGCAGTAACTGGACACTTGTTCTCTTGCACACAGTCTTCCAGAAGCTCTTGGAACCACGGGCTAAGGGGTCTGTCACCAGTTTGAATTTTTAGAAAGTAGTCCAGGTACCCTGGTATCTCTGTGTAGTACCCGTTTAGTAAAAGGCTTCCCGTTGTGAAGTTACCAGCATTCACTCCCACCAGTTTTGAAAACCCTTCAAAAGCGCTGCCACAAACCAACGTGACCCCTGGGTGGTCTGGTACCCTTCTCATAACAGCCGATATAATGTGCTCTGCCCCGACGTTAGTCACGAAATAAACAATCACATGCGCCTTGTTGTAGCGCAGAATCTTATCCACGATTTCTTGAATTTCGTTTACGGTTGCACTTTCGCGAATCGTTTGTGCATACGCTAAGCAGATTCCATTCTCTTCGGCTAACTTCTGGATCTCTTGGGCTCCGTGTATGCCATAGCTGTCTAGGGAGTATATCAGTCCAACGTAAAACCAGTCAAATCGTACAAGGATATCAACAATCGCCTTGGCTTGTAGATTTGCAGGCGGACTGGTCCGCAGAAAGTATGGGAACCTGTCATGATCGCTTAATTCTATGGTGGATCCACGGTACCCAATGGTTGGGATTTCATGTACAGTTGTAACGAGTGCCGTTGCCACGCTTGTAGCACTACCTCCTGGGCCGACTATTCCGAGAAGTTGACCGTGTCGCTGTGGGTTGGATCTCCCGTCATCCCGCTCGAATTCACCGATTAGAGAAAGAGCAACAGACGCAGCTAACGACTCGTCCGCACAGTAGTTTCGTATGTCAAGACCCAGAGTGACATTGGGCAGTAGATCAGTTCGATTGTTGATTTGCTCGACAGCAAACATCATGACTTCTGACCGCTCGACACCACTGCGTACGGGTCCGGAACTGCAAATTCCTCGGCTGGAGTAATGCAGATTGACCAGACCGCCGAGGATGAAATCCCCGGGCAAAGAATAACTGATCTCGGCTTCCGGCGGAAGAACCCCAATTGTCGACTGAATACTCATAGCCAGAATCCACAAGAGCACCATGATTATAAAATCAAAGGAGACAAATTAATCATCAAAGTAAGTGGCAATTCTTCTTTTTAGTTGGGTTTGATTTTTTTTTATCGTGACAACTGACGACCGAAGTCAATAGGCAAATTTCCAGCTCGATCTTATCTTGGTTGATATCCGACAGCTACTACACAAAACAGGGAACCGGTTCTACTGGTTTCCTGTGTGTCGTTTTATATAATAGTGAAAGCATAAAATAGTTGCGGATTTGGTTTTGCATTTCCGTATAGACCGATTGTGCTCTCCTAAGTCACGTGACCTAAAAGCGTGTAGCCATTGTCAACGTACACGGCGTCCTCCTTAGAAAAGTGCCGTACAGTACATGATGATTGTTGTATTTGTTTATTCAATCTTGGCTTTTGTTTCTCGAAATAATTATTTGAAAAATATTCCAGAGTTTGTACCAGAGACCTTCGAGTGATTGAATAAATCAAGTTCCAGCAAGTCTTAGAAATTCTACAAGGAACGTTATGCTCACGATGTGGTAGTTGCACTACGGAGCGTTTGGGACAGACGACCGCGATCACACGCTTTTCAACACAAGAATGTCACAATGTTGAAGCTGAAATCATCCCAAAGAAATGGCTTTCCAAAACTGTGCGAATCCTTTGTCTATTTTAAATCCTGCAAGGTTAGGTAGAAATGCTCACTTTTCCAAACGCTCTTTACTTTTAAAAATTGCAGTGATTTACATTACATACAAAATCACCGGGTGGCGCTGGCTATCGTCGTCACACGCCGGTAGTTACCTCAAAATAATTCTCTTCTGTAGCAGAATACTGGTAATTTATGGGACAGTAATGTGATTTACATTAAATTCACAACATAAACATTTAATAAAAGGGCTTAGTTACTGTATTATTCACCAAAAATAAAGCCGACTCTGTCACAGCATAGTCTCTGCACGTCTCTGCCATCAGCTGAGATGACGTAGTCTACCCACTGTAAGTCACGTGATGACATGCGCAATCGGTCTATTAGAAAACAGTGTGACCGAGAGGCATAGCCGCACATGATGAGGTCGATTTTTTTCAAGCGGACATTTTTTGGCATGTATAAATATAACGTTATAATTTATATACATCGAAAGAATCCGACGATAAAATGTCAAGGCACCGTATAGTGTTGGACCGCGGTGGATAAGTTGTAAAGCAACCATGTCCTTTTGCATACATTGTTTAGTAGGCATTGTTATAAATGGGTAAAATTATAAATTGGTGAGATGTAGGCCTAGCTAACGAGGCACAAAAGAATACCGTTTATTCCATTTACCATTGCGCTTACAACACTGCATGTTTAGTGATTCAAGCATAGATTAAGCAGAGTGTAACATTTTTCTTCTGCTTTCTTTCTCTTTTCCTTGTAGCCCTTACCTAGAGTGGCCTTGTGCCTTGTGTTGGGCGACTAACATTAAAAAAAGTTGAATTTGAACCAATATTTTCGATCACCTTCAAACTGCGAGACAAGATGATTAGTTTCACATGACGTGATGCAATCCTTAATTTAAACTAGCAGCTCAGTCGAATATACTTCAAAACAAATTTACCAAATGAATAAAAATGTCATGCCCAACCTCCAATCACCAGAAGAAAAGCCCGCATTTTATGTTTATGTATATATATATATTTTTTTTTCTTTAAAAAATTGCAATCCAGCTAAATTAAGAATGCGACTTAATACTTGTTTACGAAGAATGTGTAAAACTTCAAATTGAATTGGCCAAATAACGTATTCAAGATCCTCCATGACTGTGTCCCAATTCAAATCAAGGCTTAAAACATTTTTGTTCAATTGTGCGTATTCTTAGTTAATTATGTTTTGATGCTTTGTACTGCTGCAGCCTGGAAATGATTTATATGTACTGTTCAATTACTTTTGAGTGTGTTTTTTACCTTATGAATTCTTTTAATGATATGAACTATATGTCAATATTTTTAATGATTTTAAGTGAACTCTGTATGATACCCAATATTGCTGGCTTTGCCTTTTAAAAATATCTTTGGTAAATTTTTGCATACTATGTTTAACTTCGTAAACAAGATATTATGATGGTTCTTATGTAAAGTATTAGGTTTATTAGGTTTTGTTATCATGTACAGCGCTCTGAGACCTGCTGTTTTACGCGCTATATAAATGTTCGTTATTATTATTATTATTATTATTATCATGTCGGGCCTTCAATCACTAGGAGGAAAAGCTGTTTTTATTATTATTATTATTTTCAAAAGAATTTAATTCCACATAAATTTAGACTGCGGGTTAATAACTGTTACGAACGCATTGTTGATGTCTACGTATTAATACGATAACATTCAGATCCTCAATGCTAACAGTTTCTTGCATTTACCACCAAATCGTTTGAAAAAATGATTTCTTATTTCTCCATTTGCCCTTGGATTTGATTGACTTTAATCAATTTTCCACGTTCGACTTGCTCTGTCTCGCGATGTTGATTGGAAACTGGGACCCATTCGTTTTATAAAAATAAATTGCCAAAGGCGGCAAAGCCGGGATTTATTTGGGCTTTCAGGTGGCCTTTACTTCTAAATACGGAAGCTTAAAAAGGTCATCCGCTTTTCCAAGTTACTGAGCAATTTACTATACAAAGATGGAATACAGATTGTCTCAGGAATAAGACTTTTTACAAAGATTATTACATCTTTTCAAGATAATGGGATACATTTTGGAACACCAAGTGGCAGCAAACTTACCAGGTGTATCCATTGTTCGTGTAAATGTGCGCATGCTCAGAGTTACGTCAACAGCCACCTAGTGTTCCAAAGTCTCTCATTGTTCCATCTTACCAAGTAACATTTCAGTACTCCATCTTTCCATGATAATTACTTTAGGGACTCAGAAATGCGGATAGTTACTTTAAGCTTCCGTATTTAAACTACAACAAAACAGTCGATTTAGAATAGGCCTACATCTACCCTCCTGAAGATTGTTTTTCTTCGATTTAAGCATAAATACTGAAAGATCAAACGTGCCAGACGCTTCGTATGCCCACATGTGAGGTTCGCTTAACTAATGACCGTCGTTTCTTATACTAAACAATGATAACAGAGAAGCCCGATTTACATTTAAAAAAAAAAAAACTTTTAAAGCATTTAAAGCTGGAGTCTCTCTCTCTAAATTTGTAGTTCTCTGCATTTATTGTAAGTTTTATGCCAGTGCAAAGTGTAATAAAATAAGATAGAATAAAATAAAATAAAATAAACAAAAAGGACAAACTAAACAACATTTTTTTACAGTAAGTAGACCAAGGAGTTAAACTAGGGTTTTAGAGACCTCGTTTGTTGCATTATGTTTACAATCTCTCAGGAACCACCGAATAAAAATGTCACTATCCATAAGCCACCCATGCAAATATCAGTCTGTTTCCCTGTAACACTATGGTGATTTAAACAGCGATACAAAAGAAAAGGCACTGACTATTGCCTTCATTGATTTATTTTTTTGTGGCGCGTGTGCGTGGAAAGAATCGGAACTTTAAACCAGAAACTGCATTGTGACAAAATGTTAGTTTTTCTTCATAAAATGCTTTGTTTATTGAAAATGAACAGTGAAATAAATACGTTGAAATATCATCTTAGGCTCCTATATTAGAGACGGGCTACAAGTAAATAAACTGATGATGTCCGAAAACTCTGCATTGTGTAGGCGTATGAAGGGGAACATGCACCCGAAAAAAAGAACCGTGAAAAAGAAAAAGAAAAAAAAATATCAGCCACGGATTTACAATTCTATTGCAATTCTTGAAATGAGCTTTCATCATTTATGAAGATATCTTTTAATCTTGATGTTGTTTTCATTATTGAAATATCGTATTAGGCTCAACAGCGAGATGACTCGTCTTCGATATTACTGTTATTATCACAATTGTTGTCTTGCTCATTTAAAAACAATGGTTATCAGGAGTAATAAAATAAATAAAATTTGCCCAGCCGTTGGGAGTTTGTTATCGTGTGGGAAAAGTCTGTTTTTTATGCAAATAAACACACCATGCTTTGAACATTAATGGTGGTGGTGTTGGCCTCAACTCATTTCTTCTTTATACCGTAGGCCTACTTTCAATTGTGAATGTTTCACAAAAACTTTCTGCCAATCAAAGTGTTAATTCTTTTGCTCAAAAAACATGTTTTGTAACACTTGCCAGTACTCTTTATTTATAGAAAACAAAGTTGGGATTCATGTATACGTTTTTGCTTTGGTTTTTTTTCCTTATGCCAAGGTTATGAGTAATAAAAGTTTTCATTCTTGTTTACAATCATTCTTGTATGATCTATTATATCTATACATGTGCAATATAATAATTTTAGTCACATCATTTAGTATTGTTATGACATCAACGTCGATTCTGTCTAAACTCCCCTGGCTGGGAGTGGTGAGCTTGGTTCATATCTGCTGCCCTCTGATGGCTTGGCTCTCAGAACATATTTTGAAAGAAGTACGTTGAGGATGATGATTGGTAGGCACAGTAAAGAGATTATACCAGTTGAAAACCAGAGGGCGTTCTGAAAAAACAACAGGACACGAAATCATGAGAGAAGATTATTGCGTTCTTTAGTCTATATGTAGAACTTTATGATTTTAAAGTCAAATATCTACTTACAAATCCCATCAAGAAATGTACGCAGACTTCTGAGACGGCATTGTCGTAGGCGCGAGCAACTACTCCACATTTCCCAATGTCATTCTCGATCTGTCAGCGAAATTGCAACATCAATAATGACAATGTTAAAGTTTGAGAATGTGGAGCCTCTGGTTTACTGCACGACCCCTCTCCCACAACTCCACCCCGGAGTAGAGCACTACCACCATTGAAACATGTCCTTAAAGATACGTGGACCAAATTTAACATACCAGGACATCGTATCAAGTGCCGTGTCCTAATTAACGGCAACGGCTACGGTTGCGACTGTTGTAAAGAGTGTTGCTTGGGACGTCCTATACTTCAAATAGGTTAAGAATTACATGCCTTGGATTTGTCAGGGAAATCTAGGTGAAATTAGACGGTTTGAAGGGGTAGGAAGTTTTGTTCAGATCTGTTGAAAGATATTTGTTAAAAAAAGGTAATTAAATGGTAATTTTTGTTTTACCTTACTAATTGGTTCTGTGATTAACCCTTGTGCCTGTGAGACGAGGCCGTCTACGTACGAGCCAAGCGACTGTAAAATAATTAAAAAACACACTGTATAAAAAATACTTTTGACATTGAAAATGTTTTCAATGAATATAAAAAAGTCGATGGGAAAATAAGTTGTTTATTAGTTGTCTATCCAATCAGATATCCAAAGTAAGTAAGTAAAAGTTTTGCACCAATTATTTTTGGAATCAGCGCCTTGTCACGCCAGGCAATTTCGAGACAACCAACGGGAGTGTTTGCAAAAGGAACGCCCAGGATGCACAAGATGCATTTTGCTAGCTGGATCGTACAATATGGAAATTATGTGACATTGGAACTGGCTGATGACTGAAAACATGTTTTTGTGTGACATGGACCCAACAAGACCGGGAACAATAAGTTTGATTGGAAACACAGAGATGATTATTTTTCGATCTCACTGTGTTGAATTCTCAGTGTGCGATCACACTGTGTGGTTATCAATAAAATTGTACAGCGCTCCACGAGGTACAAATGGAGGCAATTAACTGAGATGTTTCTAAAGATTGTCAATAGACTTATTTAACTCGTGTTTTCAATCAGTGATTTTCAGTTGGCTTTTCAAAAGTAAAATGAAAGAATATAGTTTGCTTTTTGAGGATGGTAAACATTCTGTTACCAAGGTGATGACGTCGCTAGCGTTGGCTGAGATGCCTTGGAGGTCGTATGAACCACTTGAGATGATGACTAAAGCCACAGTCGTCAAACTCTGCAAAAAGATTTATTGAGAATTTCATCTTTCACACCAAAAGGACGCCCTCTCTTGATTTTGTTTTTACTTGCAATGTAATACTTCCTGTCTTTGGTGTCGAACCACGGACCCTCTGACTGGAGGGAAAGTTTTTATGGGTTCATTTTCGAATTCTTAAACACCATGCTTAATACTTTACACCACAAGTGGTACACCATACTGGAATTTGCTCCTTATTCTACACAAGAAATTATGAGGTTAGGGCTAACAAATAATTAAACAATAAGTGGTTTTTTTCACCGCTATTAAATTAAAACAAAACATGTTCTTGTATCTTCCTTTATAGAACTGTATTAACTGAACGCAGTTGACAACATTAAGCAATATGCAAATACCGAGGCACGCATGTTGCTGTGAAGGACGCCCTCAATCGCTGTACAAAGAAAGAATACGGAATGATACTCGAAAATGTAAGTATGATAACCAACAGACAAATTTCTTACCCCGATTTCGTAGTAAGAGGCGACAAAGAAATCTGTCACTGTATCATAGTTGGTCTAAAATTGTAAAGATCAGAAATATTGCCTCAAAGTGAAAACATAGACTAGTCATGTAACTCTTTGTATTATTTATGGTTTTGAAAAGAATTAGGGTTACTCGTTGTGTCGAACACGGTATTGCTCTGATGTCGAACATGGCACTGTTCTGATATCGAACATGACACTGTTCTGATGACGAACACGGCCTGTTCTAATCGAACACGGCAATGTTCTGGTGTTGAACACGGCACTGTTTTGGTGTCGAACACAACACTGTTCTGATGACGAACATAGCAATATTGTTCGAAATGTCGAGTAAACCTCAGATTCTTTTCTTAACGCCCATATACAAAGAGAATAAAATACGCAAACCTCATCTTGGATTTGGGTAGATAAGTAGATATGACGAACAAGTCAAAGTGAAACCTATATTATAGGGCACGTACCAGTACGGCTAACAACGCAGTTCGTGTAGATTCCAGTGTGTTTAACTCATTGATGACGTCATTGGCAAAGTCAACTTGCGCCTGATATCACAGACAAACATATTTATATACTTTGAAATAAATCTGTCTCTTAAATAATGGAATACGAGAAAACTATAATATCACAATAGCTGAGAAAAAAGAACGCAATAGCCCTTCGGGGCTGAAAAAAAAATTATTTTATGTTATCGAATTCGTCAAAGATTATCCTTTAAACAATTTTAACTCAACATGTCAATAAATTTTAAATAAGGAAAAAGACATATAGAGAAAAAAACAGATGCTTTGGAAACTTTATGCCCTTGTTTTTAATCATCTTGCTAATGGAAACAGTCGTCTTAATTAGACACTTTTGTGGACGCGAGGTGGCAGCAGACTTACTAGATAAATTCATTGTTCTCTGAAATGTGCTCATGGAAATTTACCTGATGTCTCTGCTACGAACCACAAGTCCACAATAAACATATATGAAAACCTTATTCTAAATCATCATCACTTTAAGCCCTACGTGAACTTTAGCTGAGGAATCAATGTGTGACCCTACCTGAAAGTCTGGTTCCGAGGCCCCGTGGTCTTGATAACCTTCCCAGGTCTTGTTGATGAAAATATTCAACTCGTTGATGGCTTCTTGTATTGGCAAGGCCTCCGTAGTTTCCTTCAGCTAATGGGGTATAATACACACAAGTTTTAACAAACCTTATTATTTTGTATTCGATCTTTTATTTGAGGAATAATTAAGACATGTTCAGATACCATTCCGTCGTCATAAATACCATTTTATCTCAAGTTGGTAATTTCATTGATGCTCCATTCACAATTAGTACCTCAAGCTAACTCCTTCACGATCTCATGGTGTTTCCAAATGTTGTTCTTGTTATTGTTCTTGTTGTTGTTTGGTTGTTTTATGATTTGTTTTTAAATGTATATATACCGAAATTTATTTTTCTCAACCTCATATGAGCACTGGCATAAACTTTCCCGCTTATGACTTGAGTACTCTTAAAAAAAATCAAACCTGAGAATTTAAAGAGAAATAACAACACTGATTCAAAAATACAAATACATACGATCTCGGTAGAGTAGAGCAGCGAGTCCAGCGGAAACGCAGGCAGAGTGATTGCGTCGACTAGCAGGCCTGGGTCGATAGGTCCGAGGAGGATCATTCCTGAAACTACATCGGTGATGTTGCTCCTGAAGATTTCTACAAATGGCATGATCTGAAAATCGAAGGACAAGTGAAATTAAGCATGAGACAGATTTACTTGAGAGTAATTTCAAGCTATGGCAACCGTCTCCATAAAACACATTCAGGACTTGAGGCCATCAGTGAATGCACTAAATCCACATAATTTTTGACTTTACAAAACACCTTGTGAGAAGTGCAAAATGTACCTTCAAGTACAAAGATTGAATGTTTTAACTTTACAGATATTACCATTCATATCATTTGGTTACGGAGAAAGTCGAACACTGACTTGTAAATAAAACTGCGTATACAACATAGAGAAACTAAAAACAAAAGACAGTGTACCTCCCTATTATGAAAATGAGGTACTTGAGGTTTTAAACCGCATTAATGAGGCTAACGAACCTCATCTATGTTGACGTCGTCAATGCCGTCAAGGAGTCCCGCTGATGAGAGCTGAAGAGCTTCATACACTGTCTGATTCTGCTTACAATCCCTGGAAATTATAAATGTTTGTTAAATTAGTCAAATAATGTATTTAACACTTTAACTTTGCTTATCATGAAAATTCTGAAAGATTTAAAAAAGGACAAGGGCAATGTTAGAGGAGCGACCTGAGTAGACTTACTCGATGAAGCGTCGGGTGGTGAGGTTCAGCGGGTCGTCACCAAACTGCACTACGGAGTCTAGGAGCGTAGAACCGCCCCAAAGGGCTGGGTTGTCGACAACCTGTCGGTAACAAGTAAGATTGTCGACATGACAAGGAAATCATGATCAAAGATAACATAAACGATTAAAGGAGTCTGCAAGGGAGGAATATATGTAGTTGACAAGGCGATTCACTCATCGATAAGGGAAACAGATCAAGATCATCGACTTGGGTGATTTAGATCATCGACACTGAGTAAGAGAATACGAAAATCAGCAGTAATTCCCTGTCAATCTTCACTCCGTGACACCGACAATATAACAATCAATATGAACCAAGAGAAAATCGTCGGGCACCGATAATGAAAATATTACACATAAGATTCATGTCATAGTTTGGTTATTAAGAATAGTAATAAAGAAGTATCACCCTCACAATGAATTACCTTGTCCAGAATGGAATAGTCCACAAAAGCCGTACACATCAACGTCACGTTAGCGCCTAAGATGAACCAAACAGCTGACGGTAAGCAGAACAAGATGGCGAAGACGAAAATCCACCATGTAGATCTACTCGAAAGAGAAGCAGTCGACTCAAATGATGTGAATTTAAGGAACATTTTAAACTCTTCTTGACAAAGAACAATTTTCTTCAGCAAAATGTAAAGCTTTGCAAGGTACTAAAAGGATTGCAGGTTTCGTGCATCATGGGTGAGTGTGAATTATATGTTACCTCCAGTGGTACGAGGTAACGGTCTAACTTCTGACGAACAATGAATGAAATTTACTACTAAAAAAAGAAAACTTGCGCACACTCGAGCTTTCACCTCTAGATATGTTTCCAAAGTATGCAGACTTCTTTTCAGAAACAACACAGCTCATAATTATACGGTGTAGCTGCAAACCTTAGTTTCAAAAATTTTGAATTATTCCAACTCCTTGCTGCAAGACTAGCATTGGGATTGGTTGAAGGTTATTACCCAATCATAAATTGACCGCCACACTCTGAGGTAGGGGAGCGCTCGCTGGGTCGTCTCTCCTCCTTGTACCCCCACGCACCAAACACCACACCCAAGATGGCGAGAAGGGCCATGACGAAAGCAAGAGAGGCAAATACCATGAAGACAACGTAGCTATACAAACAACAATATATTGGCATACATTTACATTTCGTACTGCCTCACACATGACGATATATATAGGAACATATAATATGTGACAGACATTTACTACAACAACACGACTTAGGTTGAAACACTGACAGAAAAACTCACGATGGAACAACGGTACAATGTAGATTCTTTCACTGGTAAATTTTGAAAAGTATTTGTTCAACTTAACTCAAAACAATTCATCAAGACCAACATGAAAATCAATCTTCCTGCACTTGAAAACAATATGAAACTATAGACAAACATAGTGACCTTGTACATTACAGGGCCTTTCTGGGACACTTTTTCATATCATAATTTCAACATAAATTCAAGAGTTATACAAAAAATAAAAAGGCACAAGTTTTGAGATGTGCCCCCTTTCTTCGTATCAAAAGTTGATAAAAAAATGTAAGATTGTATGTTTGCTTTCTTTGGGTTGTGTACAAATCGTGCCTGCATGAAGTCCAGGCTCTGTGGCTCTTTTGTAAACATGTGATGTCACAGGTCACATGGTCTATAAAAACATGTGATGTCACAGATCACATGGTCTATAAAAACAGTTTGAAAATGAAATAACTAATTAGTTCAATTATTCAAGATCACTCCATCTTTTGCCAATCACCATCGACCCTTACCTGTACATATCGAACTCCTCGATGATGGCGACATATTCACTGATCTGCTCTCGGAATGGTTCGGTGTCAAGTGACTCTCCAAGACTCTGATCGTTAAAAAAAGGACAAAATAAATTTAATTTAAAGGCCAAATACACTATTGGGAAGATCAAAAACCAGAAATTTTTACAGACTTACACAAAACTTACACGGTAAAAAGATAGTCATGATGGAAAACTTCCCTTGAAATTCTTTTGCCTGAAATGCTGTATACTTTTTGAAAAATGAGTGAAACAAATAGTTTTGATCTCGCAAGACTAAAACTCATTGCTCTAAAATAGTGACAACATAAAAGGTTGTTTTGCACAGTTATTAAGTCTGATAATAGCTGATGAGATTAGTGTTGATGTAGTAGAGATTATTTTGATGGCTTTTACTGCTGTTTACACATGAATGGAAATAATACACTGACTTTAAATTCAATTATTTCCAGAAACCAACAGAATTTCTTTAAGCTAAATATTTGTGTATTTCAGTCTACGTTTCGGGTAGTTTCTTCTTTTTATCCGATGTGATATTTTGAAATGCGAACCACTAGTGGACATGTTTTTAGGACCGAGAGGAACAACTTGTTTACTTGATAAGTATTTTGGTGGTTTTAAAAGCAGAAAAAACATCTGTTAAAACTTTTGATAAATATGGAACGAATTCGTGGAATGAATAATTTGTCAGAACGACTTAACTGTTTCCAGTCCAGACACAACTTCATCTGTTATGGTTGTTACTTCCATCTCAACAGTATCCAATATATCACCAACATCTATCAAAAAGTGTATTGTGTTGTGATTAATCTTCTATTTCAGGGTAGAAAAGTGCTGGTTTTGTTTCATTATTGTCTTTTGTTTGTTTTTTAATGAAAAAAAAACACCCAACTTAAAGCAACATTGATGAATCTTTATCACACTGCACTGTTTTCTACTCTAAAAGTAGAAGCAAAACCGACCCAGAATGGTCCCACTTTATAAACATTTTATTACTATGAATTGTTGTTCATCCAAACAGGGAACGTGACGAAGATGTCTGCTGTAAAACTTGTCGTCCCAATCCTCCAGAAATACAGAAGTTTTCCCGCGTGACGTTTTGCTATTCGAGAACATTGGAGAGGTAAGTAGGCGACTGTAGCACATAACAAAAACGCCCTCTGGCGGGCTTTACTACACAGTATCACTTTTTTGCACTTCATGGACATTTGACCCGACCACAAACGTTGAGTCTTACCCTGAAACGCGTCATTACTGGATGCGTCCACCGATGTCATCAAGTCTTTCAGTGCAGTATCTCCCTATATGAGGGATTAATCACATGACATGAACACTAACTGCTGTATGGTTCTCTTTAGCTTGGGGTCATACATAAAACATTACATCATGAATATTCAACCCTTCAAAGGTCACCCTTTGAATATTCATGCACACTTTGTTACAATTTGGGTTAAAAGCTACTTCCATGATGATGATGAGAGGAGTACTATAATTTAATTCGTAAACTTTTGACTGATATCACCAACAAGTTGAAGATATACATTATAAGTTAATTATTAGGTAAACGACTTGTGATGGAGACTACTCACAGCAGACAGTGCGTCAGTTAGTTCGGTCAGGGCAGCATCTAACACGACTGGATAAACGACTACGCCAGTGAAATTATACGAATCAAGCTGTTGAACAAGAACAATTAATCCGTTTGGTCATTGCTTAGTTTAAGAACTAATTGTGTTTTTGTCGTTGTTAACTTTTCATCATTAGTTGTTTCATGTATTTGTGTATTTATTTTGTTATTTATTAATTTGTTTGTTTATCTGTGTAGCCAACAAAAATGAATTCAAGGAAACAGCAATCTGCCAACTGGTCTGCCTTCAACAAAAATGTCCAAAATCCGAAAACAGCTGAAGAGTATTGCTTACCATTGAGAGTGGTAGCACTGTTAGAAACGGAGTCTCGTCGGGAATAAAAGAACAAACACCGTACAGACTGTCTGGAAGACTTCCCGCACAGTCCGTATTGCGGAACCCAACGAGCGAGGCTGATACCGCACTGACTGCCGACTGGTAGGCTGATCCATCGGTCTTGATCTGGTCGACGAGGGAAGCCAAGATACCAGCTGATGATGCGAGCGATGTTACTGGATTTGCGACATCTGTAACGGTGATACAAACTGTGAATTTTCTACATTTCTCTTCTTTCTGCCTTGCATGAAATTTGTTTGAAATTAACGTTACTTTTAATGAACAGTTATCTCACTCGTAAGTCAGCATGGCCGCGTCCGAATTGGCGGTTTTAGCAGGGGCTATGTGCAGAAGCCATCGACCATAGCCGTAGCCATAGTCGCAACATGCGGGTCACGGCCATGTATGAATATTTCAATGTGATGGTTGTTAAAAAACTTTTCCAAAGTGTTTTTAAAATCATCAATAGAGGGCGACATTTACCTTCTCTGAGCTGTGTGACTGACTCATTCACCGGCATAGCTACACTGTCGAATTGCCCCATCAGTGGATCGAATATTGCATTCTCAGCATCTGGAGAAAGTGGTTACGAATTGAATCTCAAAATCAGCAAGTAATTGCTTTTTTTGTGAATCCTCAGAAAACGAAAGCAAGCATGTGCAATGGAGAAATTCAATTCTCAAAATAGGCCTATGTCAAAATGTTAAAAGGCCATAGCTTGTATTTTTTGTGACCTGCTTTTCAATGAAATTTTGACCGTAACCTAGCCCTAGAAAGACTTTTCCTCTGTGCTGTAGTCAATGCAGCATTTTTACGAAAATAAAATTCCTCAAGAGCTAGATCTTAAAAGCCATTTTCAATGTTTGTGTTCGTGCGCAAGCATGGACTACATAGTACCGGATAATTAGACTGCGTGCAAGGCGCAGTAGTGGGCAAACTGACGGGCAGACACAAACAAACACCAGCACACGAGATTGGCCAATGTCTCGCTTCGTTCGTGCGTTTTGTACGTCATCCAAAATGCCACATTAATTAATTATATAATGTAGACAAAGCTGACTTACCTGCCAAAGAGCTCTTGATGTTATCAACTATGAAACTGATATTCCCCACTTGTCTCAGATCCTGTCAAATAAACTCAAAGTCAAATCATAGCAACAAAAATAGCAGAATTGCTTAAAAACTGTGTCTGATATTATGTGGCTGATGGGACCGGTCATCACAAACATTATACATAAACATGACACATGGCATTAGGGTGGTACCCATTTCAGCTAAGCAACATTGCGTATGTCAATAATTGTGAACACAAGCTGGTTTTCATTTACCTCTATGGGTGTTTAACGTTCTGTAAACTTACAGTAATCAGGTTATCTTGGAACTCTTCAATGTCGTCCATGATGGTGTTAACGGTTCCTTCAAAGTGAGTCACGCCCTGTGATAGTTGCTCTCCAGATAAGATTGTGAAACAACCAGCAACGCTGGGGACCAGAAACAAACAGTAAGTTGAGTTGGAAAATAATATTCAAAAGAGGTTTGTACTATTTAAGTTTTTAAGAGGGGACAAATCAAAACAAACTTGTCAGTATTTCGTGGGTAAATCCCTGGCCCCATTTAGTGCTTGATCTTGCCTGAAAAGGAGGTACAAAATTACCCCCCCCACACACACACACACCCATGTCAACCCAGTAGGTAAATCGAGGACTTTTGTTTTTCTTTTTTCTATTTTGCCTGCAACACTTACACGACAACGAGAGAAAATGCGGACAGGAATGTTCCCATTATGACCCCAGTACAACAAGTCAGTCTACGGATCCTATCCTCACGATGTACGGCCCCACACTTCCCACAGCACCGGCACAGGCAGAAGAAGATACCGGAGATTGGTATGAGAACGCCAAGCAAGAGGAGTATCAACGCCACGGCCAGGATACCTCCCTCGGACTTGACGATCTGTATAAGATTGAAATCAAATAATACTGTCTTTGCCAGCGTTTTTTTTTTAATTATGGGAACAAAGTATTCAGGCTTAAGTGATCCTATAGCCTAGTCTCTAGCATGGCTCAAGTAAGTCATTGCTTAAGTCAAGGTTAGTTTATATACCCAAAAGCCTTGTCTCAAACCAAAGCTCAAGTAAGTCCTTGCTTAAGTCAAGGTATAGTTTACCCTAAAGCCTGGTCTCATTTAAAGTGTCAAGCAACTCCATAATGTCAAGTCTCAAGTCTTTAGGACGAGTTCCCCCAGACATCAACACAACCATCATGGAGCTAAATGTATTCTGAACTCTGTTTTCAACAAGGCATTAACGGCAAATCTCGAGTGGAGTTCATTAAGCTGTTTGTTATTGCAATCATGCTTACTGTTTCTTTCTATTTTGGTCACTCAATATAATCCCATGTATCTGTTGCTATTTATCATTGAAGTATGGATATAAATGTATATCTGAATTAAACTTTGTGTTATTTACCCGCTTCAGATAGATTTTTGTGGTGCATCACTCATCAAGCAGGTATCAATGTCATTTCTGCCTGTTGTCGCATGGAATTAAAATTGAACCTGCGCATTCAACCCTGAAAAATATCTTATGAAATGATAACTGACAGTGGCCATAGAAAATGACTACATCTGTATGACTGCAATCTCAGGACCATGTGCATTTATTATATGATTTTATTTGCAATATGACCATGAATAAACCACTAATTTCTGATGGAATATACTAGACGTATTGCCCCCTGAGGATGATGCTGTTCTTTCACAGTATTGTTACTCTTACCTCGAGAATTGCTTCAACGATGTCAGCAGACCCAGTGAACAGGTTTATCAGAGGATCTAAAAGTTAAAGTAATAGGATTGGTAACGCTGATAATGCAGTTTTTTTATACAGTGTGATTGTCCTTAATTTCGGTTGTTACAATCCGAAATGAAAATCGAGATGATCTATCTTCCGGTATACATCCTTTTTCGTCAGGTCACGTTTGCTCTGTTCCGTTCGCTGTTTGTCCTATGCGATCTTTTTGAATTTTTTGTTATTCCAGTTTCTTGTTTTATAAAGGCATTTCTATACAAGACTTGATATTTTGAATATGCCTCCATATTTGCTTCTGGTTTATTTGTCCCTCATATAATATTATTATTCTTGTAGTTCTTTAAACATCTTTGTATAATTGACCTTCTCAATAGTTCCCTGTATAAAAATTTTCCAATTCGGAAATGAATGATGAGATGAATGAATGAATGAATGAATGAATGAATGAACATCATTTCTATTTACCCCAAGGGAATCCCTGAGGAGCGATTGCTTGGACGAACCCACCAGCCATGCCCGCATATGTTTTGAGAACCCAGTCGATTTCTTGACTGTACTCGTTGTCAAAGAGGACCCATCCGACCGGTACAGCCCTATCATGCTGAGTCTCAACCACGGCTCCACCATGGTCGGTCCCGTTGGAGATACCGAAGGCAGTGACAGCGATGATGAAAATGACATAAAGGTAACAGCCTGGTAGCTTGGTCATGACGATTGGATATTAAACTAGTGATTATTTTCCTTTCATGATTAGGCAGACAATCGAGAAAAAGTAGATGCCCTGTAAACTGTAACCTAACCTCAACCCAACCCGAAGAATTAAGTTTTAGTCGGCAAGGAGCTGACGTAAATCGGCCGTTCTTGCACCTAAGTTTTGGCGCGTTTTGTTGTAACGCCGCTAACCAATTCGATTTGCTTGTGTATACAAATTCTGTGACAACCATCTGTGGGCGGGGAAAGGATCATTTGCGCGTTTTCACCAACGAAGCTTTGATACGTCACACAACATCTCTACTGACGCGGTGACGTTACACGCGTAGCAAAAAGCGTTTGTGACGTCATTACCAACGCGCTGCTAAAATAGACCGTTCCGGCTTTGGCAACAAGCCCCGCCCACACACCTTAGTTTGTGCACGTTTACGCTGCACTTGTGTCCGAGTTTGACCAAGGTCACATGACCAAAAGGCGTGATCCAGTTGGTCAATGCGCACAGTTTGACAGGCCGGAACGGTCTATAGATAAATCCCTCATTCAAAAAAGCCCGGTTCATACGTCACGAAACAATTCAGTACGCGTTGTTTTTCGATTGTGACGCAAGTTTGAACTGGGCGTCAGTCATCGATCCCTTATGGGACGTAATGTATAAGGCCACAATCATCTGTCTCCACTTAGGCTCTGCCAGAACTTAATTTGACCTTGTGTATATCTCTTTAAAGGCTTTTTTATTTTTAGTTCTCTTGAAAGTGTGGAATTTGAAACTTATGCCTGTGAATGTGTCGGAGTTGCATATAAAAACGAATTTGCTCGATAAAAGCTTTTGTACGCATGCGTACATCGATAACTGTGACATACGTACGTCACCGCGTAGACTGAAAAGTGAGATAATTTGTGAGGTGTTATTCGAGAACACAAAGAGTGACACATTGTCTGAAAAGCAGCTGATATCTGCAAACAGTGCATGTTTTATTGTGCAAACTCAAATTCAAGCAGATTGTTTGTGATTTAATCCAAATTATGTCGATGATCAACCTACTCACCGTGGTTCGGACGGGGTTTATAGTTTTTGACGTCGTCCTGACGTTCACGGCTAACATTATCAGCATCGTGGTGACATGGAAGACGTCTGAAATCGCCGAGATGACCAAAATCTTCGCCACCTCTCTCGCCCTGGCCGACCTGTCCGTTGGAGTTCTGGTAACATTCTCCATGGTGCCATCAGCCACGGAGGAATGGTTGTACGGGGATATATTGTGTCGCATCATTGGGGTGATGGGCCCATCGCTGGTACAGATATCAGTTTTGTCTCTACTCTGTGTTAGCGTGGACAGGTACATAGCCGTCACTCGACCCTTGCGCTATTATGACTTTGTAACTCGTCAGCGAGCTTTCATAACCCTTTTGGTGTGCTGGGTGAGCACCATTGGCGCTAACTCTTACGTTGCATTCAACAGCAATTTCATCATCTATGACAAGGTTCTATGTATATGCCTTCCAGAATGGGGTAACCGTGACATACTCATGTTCCTCATCGTACTCTGTACAATCTATATCGCTATTCCATCTGGTATCACGGTATCAATCTACGCACAGTTGTTCCGCATCAGTAGAAGACACGCCCGGCAGATAGCAGCCATCCCCGGAGCACCTGGTGCGGGTCACAACGGCCCACGAGCTACGGACATGCGGGCCATCCGGACCATGTTCATCGTTACGGGTGTTTTTAACATCGCTTTTATGCCATTCTTATTCTGTAACATCTACCTAAACGTGAGCACAAGCAATCTCCCAAATGCAGTCAAGTTTGTGAGTATGTGGCTCGCTCTGTCTAACAGTTGGTGGAATTTCTTCATTTATCTGGCGACTTCCAGGTATTTCAGGAACACTGCCTTCAAGCTACTGTGTAGAAAATGCACTCGGAACTAAACGAACTCGTTTTTTTTCCACAGTCACAGCGCGATTTGGGCTTATAGTTTTGTGAAACTTTATGCACAGTTAAACAATCTATGAAAATATAAGTATTGTAAATATTATTTAAGCGAAAACATCGTAGAAAATAGTGAATGTTAATATTATGATAGTGTAAAGTACTGCCAGTATACTTATAATCGATACTAAAGTAATGAATGTGTTATGCTCAAGTTTTGTGCCATAACAAGTTTCACCCAAATAATTTGTGTCTGGGTATTTATTTATTTTTTTATTTTTATTTTTTTTAAGAACATAATTTCCATCAGTAGAATTTTAAACTTTGTATGGTGGTGATACAGTCTATAGTATTTTTGCGGTAACACTATGTACATACAGTAGGATTTGAAACTTTGCATATAGGAGACACAATCTAGTAAGGTTTGCAGTAACACCATGTGCACGAGTAGTATTTGAAACTTTGCATGATGGAGATGCAATCTAGTAAGATTTACAGTAACAACATGTACATTTAATGATTGGAAACTGTGCATGTTGGAGATACAATTTAGTAAGGTTTGCGGTAGCACATAGTACAAGGTTTGGATTTGAAACTTTTCGTGGTGTAAATACAATCTAGTAATTGCGGTAACACCGTGTATTACATGAAATCTCTCTGTGAGTTGTGGTGGTTCTGAAAAGAACTGGTGGCTAACGTTTCGAGCGGTACCGGTATGCTCTGGTAGCTGGACTCTGATGATGACTACTGCGTATAACTGTTGAAAAACAGCAATCTGTTTGGTTTGATTCACTTATTAAGTATTGCCACATGACAATAAGTAACGGATAGAAATATGATATGATTTGATTATTTTGATCACTTTCTAACCGTGTGAACATGCTGCTACACACAATGTACTCAGTGTTTAAAAATAAAAACCAAACCTTATCAACATTGATTTATATTGACGCTCAAAGCTTTGTTTTGAAAATCATTAAACCAAATTAAAGATGGCCTCTCCTCCTACTCAACCCAATCGTAAGTAATATTCATGCCGGGAGACATTCTAATTACGTTATTGCTAGCTTGTGGTGGATTAACCGCTGGTCACATCGCTCTGAATTCAATTTCAAGTCATTTTCAAACAGGTGATACAGCAACGTTTGCAATCATTTCGCCGAATTGACTGAGCAGTACACCGTACGTGTTTCTGTATGATATTAAAATGTATTCTGTTTTGATTAAATCCATGTCAGATTTGTTGCCCGTCGCGAATTAAATCCACTGGTTGTTAGAATTTAAAGCATCTCATAGCATCTATCATGCAGTTACCGACATCAACCGAAGAGGGCGCCTAGCGGGTAAATGTCATTGCGAATAATCAAATCAAAATCACGAAGAAATACTTAGGAACGGCACACCATGTTGACAGTTATCTTGATATCTTGACTGATATTTGAGTTGCTGAAACATAGAACGCAGCCATCTTGACAAATTTCCGTTATGACGTCACTGTGACAAAGGCTAATAACCTAACCGTAAAAACACCCGACGGTGCCCAAACTTGGTGGTCGTGCAAGGACACCGTAGTAACCATTTATAGACCGTTTCTTATTAATCTGCATCGTGTATACGGGGTTACTGGATGGGATGAAAAACAATTGAATGATGCTGAAGGTGGAGACCAAGCTTCAACAGGGGGAATTGGAGTTGGGCTGTGTGCAGGAGTCGATAGATTCGAGGTGACAAATAAGTATGTGCACAAAGTCTGGATGGCACCCTTGCCCCATTCCAGGCCACCCCACCCCCATCCCCGGCCACCGCACCCCATCCCACCCCACGCCGAGATAAGACGGCACCCTTAAATTTCGTGATTTGACAGTAAGGACGCGCGTGTGCAGTATCTGGGGAGTTCATCTTTCCATGCACCACAGGCCTATTCTTTAATCATGACGCCACAGTCCCTTTAAGTTCCACTTGAACTTTTTAATGTTGAATGGAAGACTTTTGAACGGTCCTTTTTCACAGTTCTTACCAGTAGTACGCACGTTCAGAACTACACATGCAGTACTGAGCATGTGCGCGCACGCTCAGAACTAGCTGTCAAAAAGGGTCCGTTGTGTCTGTTGCCGCCAGCGTCTCAAAAGTCTCCCATTCGTTCTAGACTGGTTCCCGGTCCCTACATCGTTTTCGTTTCTGACTGAATAATATAATCATGGAGGAAGGAAATACAAAAGGAACCGGTAGCGGGTAATGAAAATTAGCATATACCCGGCAGATTTCTGCCGGGTATATGCTTATTAGAATCAGCATATGTTTACGTAATCCTATAATGTAATGAGGGCTTACACAAAACGTGATGGACACAGAATCTCCTACTATAGCGCAGACTATGGAGGTAAAAATTACGCTACTTATGAGGTAAGTTCTTCAAAAGTTAGCTTGAATGTTGATGTTAAAGGTTGGTTAACTATAATTATGTCCGAGTGAAGGGTTAAGATGCACGCATGTGCTAGTGTCAAACAACAACATGCATACGTCACAAGATAGCCGTCCAACGTCATCTCTAAAACTAGAAAATTATTACTGTGCCCGCGCAATCGAGGGCCTATCAAAAGCGCCATTTCGGTAGTAGCTACCGGTCAACGATGTATGGACCGGGAACCAGACTACCATTCGTTCCATCCACACGACATGGAAGCAATAGAGGGCGTGCTTCTCTGCGAGAATACAAATAAAATGGCGACTTTCATCCATGGTCAAAATCTAGACACTTCGCACTGCTGCTGACGGAGTTACATTTATGTAAGTAGTCATTTCTTAGGCTTAGTACAAATTAAATTATGGGATAGACATTGGGGTAGGTGTAAAAGTCAGGTACATTTATTGGTTGTTCCTTGAATTCGTGCCGTCACTCGTTTTCGATCGACACGTATTTTTGATTTCCGTTTTACCTACGGCCCTCTACACTACAGTAACAATAACATGTCTAACTGAATTCCCGTCTAACTACATACATGAACTAACGTTACGCCGCTACCTACGGGTTTTTTACGCTAGCTACACCCAGCTGCCTAGCTCCGAATCGGAAGAGTGTTGCCGTTGTGTTGTTTGGGCTGCGCCTGACACTATTTTAAAACGCTACCATGCCCGTTCTTATTCACTTTGTGTGGGGCGAATATTTCTTTTCCAAATAACATTCTTTTAGTGCAATAAAATTCAGTCTTTTTGGACCCTGCTGTGCTGCTGATTTCTAGCTATATGACAATTGACATTATCAAGCAACAACAACCATTTAGTTTGTGTTTTCGAACAATTTTTCCATCCCATTATCTGTTTGAAAACCAGTTGCGCCAGCATAGTTTGGTTTATAGCACTGTCTGTGTCTTTTAATGTGTATTTGTGATAAAATTCCAAGAGTCCAGGGCTCTATTACACAAAGCACCAAGATTCCAGCAATGTTTACCTGATTTTCATCACATGTGTATTTTGTTGTTCTTTAGATAAGAAAAGTGAGGTCAGCATCAAGATTTAGAAGTAAAAAACAACAAAGATGAACATGGATGTATCACAATTATTCAGTTCTGAAAGGTGAGGAGATCAACTCATAATGATATTGTATTGAGGTCAAACAATGATATCAACGCTGGTAAAAAACTTTTACATAACTTTAGTTTTTCTGCCATATAGTCAAGATTGTTTTTAAAGAAACAAGGTGTTCAAGATTTCTTCTGTGCTTATCACATTTGTAGTAAGCAACTCTACATAGACTGATTCATTAAGCCCCGCCCCTTTATGCATTGACCAATTACAACTGCCAAAGCGTGCCAAGTCTGGCAAAATTCCAACTCGATAAAATCCCATTACAAAATGTAGACAAGTTTCTGCCATCTGGATGGCTGTGTTGTGTCTTTTGTGGGTGGCATGGGGCAGAGCAAGACAAGCGGGTGCCGTTGATGGACAGTTTGCTAAGATGGGCGGAGCCTAATAAATGGATCTATTGTCTCTTGGTCTAAAGTTGCGGAGAAAAAAGAGGTATCATTATTGGATGGAGATGAACCCTAGCAGACCACACTCTGATCGTGTCTATTTTTCTTCTATTTTTGATCAACGTAACCTCTACTGGTTTTTTCCAGATTGACAGGTGGAAGTTTGGCTGGTATTCTGCTGCTGATGTATATGCCTCTAGGTCTAATCCTAACAGTACTACGCATCTTCATTGGTGCCCATGTTTTCCTCATATCCTGCATCCTTCCTAGAGCATCACTTCTCAGACGGTAAATTTAGTGGCTTTGTCTCTGGCTATGGCTGCTGACTGGAACAGCATCATTAAACAGAAACAACCATCAAGCCATAGCCATCAACAAAACCCTTGATTCTGAAATGACCTCCTTCACTACTTCATTTCATTTATTAATTCTGGTTGTGAAGCCAAGGATTCTCAGAAAAGTAAACTTAATCTTTATACTAGCCAAAAACCTCATGGAGAGAAGACAAGGAAGGAAGTTTTAAAACCCAGACATTTATTCTAGGGAAAACCCATGCAATCAGGTAGGGACTGAAAACCCAATCTACATAGTGCCCCTGGCGGGATTTGAACAGGGGTCCTAGAGGTGGAAGGCGAGGAAACATTCCACTATGCCAACCTGAAGCACTCCAAAGCAGACAAAAATATTAATAACTGGTTTTGACATTAACGTTTCATGTTATGTGTTTACTTTAAAATGTATTTAACGATAATTGTTTTTTTTTACAATAGGGATAAAGAATATTAACGTGTGTTAAACACTGTATACTCGGTACTTTCCCAAGTCCTGTGAAAAAATACTCACAGGCATTTTTCCTCGGGTTGGATTCAAACCCACGACCCCCGCCATTCTAGAACAGATGTCTTACCAACTAGACTACCGAGACTGCCCGGTAGCTAGAGGCAGTTTGAATCCTGTTAGCAGCGGGTTCTGCAACCATTATAATAGATCGTCACCGACACCACGAAGTAGCACCGTGTGTACAAAACCATATTTTTTTCAGTTTTCAGTTTTGTACGTTTTTATACAACATTCGTCATGCCCTACAATTTCATGAAGTTTCAAAACTTCACTTGCTTTACTTTTTTAATTATAATAATTATGTATGGCAACATTTGCCCGAAATTAACAATCTTTGTTTTCACGAAGTAGCACACAAGTAACATTTACCATTGAAATGCACGGCGCGCACCATACTCAAAATGTGAACAAAATGATTTCACGAAGTAGCACTGTCCTTGTGCGGGCCCCACGTGTGTGCGCGCGCGCGCGCACAAGTTTGCATTACTAATACATTGGAGACTGCTACTTCGTGAAATCGGAAATAGTCTATTTTGCTTCTTTTCCGGTTTCACAAAGTAGCACGCACCTTTTTTACTTTATTGCTTGTTAATTTAGAATGCAAAGTGGACAAAAGCAGTATATTTATCAAGTTCAAAGCATCCAGAGACCACAATGAGAAAACCAGTTGAAAACACTCTGAAATTCTAAAGCATAGTGGCGTTTTAAAAAGCGTTCAGCTTTAGACGCCGTTTTCTCCGATTGCTACTTTTTACTGGTATGTACGTGCGTGCTACTTCGTGGTGTCAGTGACGAGATGTTTAAGAAAATGACAACTAATATTCTTTATCCCCGATGCAAAGATTAGCATCTATTATAATGGTCACGGTACCCGTTGCTAATAGGATTCGAACTGCCTCTAGCTACCAATCAGTCTCGGTAGTCTGTTTGGTAATCCCACCCGTGGAAAAATGCCGGTGAATATTTTTTCACAGGACTTGGGGAAAGTACCGAGTGCTTAACACACATCGGTGTACGGGTAAAAAATTAAAACTAATAATGAGGATGTAATATGCATTGTATGATACTTATAGCACAAGTTCTAACTTTTGCTGAGCAAAAAACTTTAAAATATCCAAAATTAAAATCTCTCTTTTATTTCTTGCTTGTACTTGTGTAGGATTGTTCTACGTGTGATGAATTTATTCCTGGGTCTCGTCATTTCCCATGAAGGATTAGAAAACAGAGATCCAGCTGCCAAAATCGTCGTAGCCAATCACATCTCGGTGTTTGATCATGTGACCATTGGCCTGGTTGTCCCCTCAATTGTTGTGAGTTAAAGTTTGAGTTTTCAAATGAATGTTTATGTAAACCCTCAGTGTCAGTTATTGACTGTGTGCTACAAGGAAAGGATTATAAAATTTACTTTTCTTGTGTAAAGCGCTGTGATACAATTGTTTTTGTAAGAGCACTACAGCAATGCTCTGTAGCATAGAAGTATAATATTGACGCCATTTTTTGACGTCTTTGTAGCCCAACGTCTGGAGTTTACCTGCCTATGTGACCTGGGCGATGGGGTACACCGAGATGGGGGCAAGAGACGGGAGGACAACCCTGTTACGTAACCTCAAGAAACACTTTGCTACCAGTAATGTACCTATCGCAGCCCTACCAGAAGGTGCAATGACTAATGGACAAGTCGGCATGCTGAAATTTAGGTCAGTAGCTCGTAGACAAGGGTTCTGGAGGTAGAATAGTAAATCTGTATTATTAATTAATAAATGTTCTGTATGGTAAATAACCACTCTTTGTAAAAAATTCTCCTGAAACCTCAAAGAAGGATTTGAGGTGATGACTTATTTTTTATAGTTTTTTTTAAGATGCTGAAACTATTGAGTGTGTCCAACAGATTTTACCAGTATCACTAACATGGGTTGCATGGGTGGCTAGTGTGTACAGCGCACACCTCTCACCACTGTGACCCTGGTTCGATTCCCGGCTAGGGTCGTATGGGAGTAGAGTTGTGCATTGGTTCTCTCCTGTGCCACAAGGGTTTTTCTCTGGGCCCTCTGGTTTTCCCCCCTTGGGAAAAACCAAACATTTTCAATCTCAGGCTGTGCTCTGTGGTCATATATGATTGATGTGGCTGGCTGCCAAAGGCACACTTGAATGCCTCCAGCTTGAACACGATATTATTATTATTTCAAAGTTGAAAAGTATTCCAACGTTTAACAGATGGAATTATTTTTCTTTTGCAGTACTTGGCCATTTGACCTTGGGGAGGCAATACAACCAATCATCCTTACTGTGAGGAGACCGTTCCTTGGAGTAAATGTTGAAAGCCTCGGCAGTAGCCTCTGGAAAGACATCTTTTGGTTTCTCTTTGTCCCATTCACACGCTTCCATGTGAGGTAGGTACAAGGGCCAAGGGGTTATAATATACCTCAAAACTAGGATCTGTAAATGAGGAGGTTTTACACATGATGCATATTCATCATATTCAGCTCACAGGCTTCCATGTTAGGTACTGTAGTTGATGAGGTCTTTATATCTACTCTGTTGCATTTACATGTCAAGTATATTTTTTCTACTTACGTATACATATATGTAGGCCTGCAATTACACAGTGGCCATGGCCTCTGTTGCCCCAGTATTGGCCTTGCTGCCCCTTCAAAAGTTTCCCACAGACTTAACGATTTTTCCAATAGAAGTGTCCTTTGCAAAATGAAAATGGCCTTGCCCTCTCAAAATGAAGTACACCTGATTTCTTATGTACAGATTGCTGCAGTCCCAAAGAAAGTTGGGTTCAGAATCAGTTGAGGATTATTCAAGACGTGTGCAGAGCCTTATGGCACAAGAACTAGGCACTCGGATCACGCCATTCACAAGTGCAGACAAGGCTGAGTACATCAAAAGATCATATGTTTACCAACCAGAAGGTAGGTCGACAGTGAGTCCTGAGGTTCTCAGTGGCTTCAAATCAAATCTTCAAATATTTCATCTTGAGTTGGTCACTTCTGTTAAAGGCCTGGTTTCTTTGTAGTCTGGAAGAGAAATAAAATTACACAATCTCTCCATGAACTACACAATTATTTGGATGAAATGTTATTTGTTGATAGTGCCAAGTATAAGTCTGCTTTGTGGAGAGATTGCAAATCATCTGTTTCCCCACGCTTCACACAACAAAAGCAGACTATCTGCCAGATTTATTTTGATCTCAGGTTGTTTCGCTTAACTTTGACTTTCCCTTCCCACAGCCTCCAGGCCGCAGCCGGTTCCCCAGCAGACACCTTCCTCCCCACCCCAAGGGGCTTCATCCCCCACTGGTTCCCTTACCAGTACCCAGCAACGGGACTCGGCAGCAAGGATGGATGATCAGAATGATCAACTCTGCAAGATGGTTCAACAGGTCAAAGAGGTACTTCCACATGTCACCGAGGCTACGATAAGAACAGATCTGGGTGAGTAACAAGAGATAATAATAACAATACTAATAGTTATTAGTTCTTATATGGTCCATTTTGCAGTAGCGTATCAATGCGCTTTGCATAAGTGCTCTGGTCATTGGGCCAATAACATTCCTGTAATCTTTCTCAGCTCCCGGGAGAATTTTTCAAACACGATATCAACCTCTACCCTCATAAGTACCCATTTATACCCCTGGGTGAAAAGAAGAAATTATAGTAAAGCAACTTGCTCAAAGACACAAGTGTCATAAACACTGTTTCTGCCTCAGCCCATGTAGCGCTCATTGCTGCATTACAATAAACAGTCATTATTTACTGCCTTGCAAATGAACATACCCCAACAAACTGTATACTGTCAGAAAGAACACACATAATTCTCTTTAATATGATGTATATTTTGCCATATTTCCTGTCTCATATCACTAGTAACAAGAGTATAAAGACAGACACTAACTTATCATTCTTCATCTACAGGTTTACCCATAGGTAGGCATTTACAGCATTAGTGTGTTCTACGGGAAATCTCGTATTTAGGCAGATATAGTTGATTCTAAAGGCTTAACTTGATTTAAAGTTTGTACAATCGTCCTGAGAAGTCTGTCTCTATTTTTTTTAAGTAAACAGTGCATTTCATTATACTTGTCCAATCCACACAATAGTTTCAGCAGCAAAAAAGAAGGGCAAACATTTCATGTCAAAACACCATTGGCCAAATTCTACCATTTTTTTCTGTAGGAATAACAAATTGTGTTGATACCACGATTACAAACATCTTAGAAGGCTGTGTCTCAGTAGTGCCTCCTGATTCCCCAGAAAGGATAGAGCAAAAGGAGATGGGCGGAGCCTGTGCCCCCTCTCCATCAACCCCATCACCAAGTGTAAGTGTTTGCCTTTCAAAGAGCACATTAAATATATATTGGATCTTTCAATCAGTGCATTCTGATTGTGTTTAATATTTAATCTAGATTCAGAAGGCTAATCAATTGTCCCCTTAAAAAGTTTGAAGAGCTTCCAGAATATTTTGTCTTTCTTTTATTAACCAGTAGCCGCCAGGATTTTGTCGTTGAGTATACTGCTGGCTCAAAGAAACACCGACTTAATAATGCCAAGGGAACAAAGATTCTCTTTTTTGAATCTGTTTTGTTTCTCGACCGAGAAAATGTCAAATCCATGCACCGTGAATTGCAAAACAGTGGCCGTTACCTACGGCATAGTTGTGGCTCGATTGCCGGCTCACTCTGACGTACCTCTAGTCAGCCGAAATACAATGAATTAACAATGATGGAAGCCTCGTATTCCTTCTCTTGGAACAAAAGGACAAAGGGATTACACAAAAATTGCCTCTGAATAGCCACAAAATGCCAATATATATAAGACATTTTTGTGTTCTTATGTGGGTGAGACAAAGAGTTAGATGGCATGTGTGTTGTCTGTGCATGCTCTGTAGTTGAATGACCGTGCGACCTTTGCTCCGGTGGTCCGAAATTACATAAAGGCGTCTTTACACAGCTTCCATTTCCAGGCAGGGGAAACATTTGCGTGTTCACACACGTCATCCGGCACCTACTGGTTAATATCAAAATTGTATCCAAAATGCAAAAGCTAAATTACATTAAAAACTGTTAAATGATCATTTATATGTCTACTGAAAAAAACATATAAACCCCTCTCTCTTGATTGATCAGGCTTGCAACTTTCCAGCTGATCAGCCGATTTCCTTGTTTTCAGTTTCTCAGCTGTGCCTTTGAAAATTTAAAAAACACAGAACAAAGTCTTGCTGTGCCTGGCACTTCAGCCTTATTTTTTGTTGACAGACTGCAGTTGCATGCTTGCGGGATTTTACAATTCAAAGTCATTCATTGAATGGAAATGTGGAATACTTAATTCATTTATGTTGTGTCATTTGTTTGCAGTCGTTAAAATTCTCCTCACCAACTTTTGGTAAATCTTCCAAATTACGGCAGATGTCATACAAAGAAAGAAAAGAAGCCCTTTTGTTTAATGCTCGAAGGTATGTGAGAAACTATACAATCACTACATTTGAAAAGCTAAGCAAAAAATATATTAATTTTAAATCTGCTAATCACAAAAATAGTTTGTTTAAAATCCTTGTTCGGTTCTTCTTCTGTTTGCAGACATTACATGGAGAAGCACGGTTTGGCCGACTGACCCAACCCCCCAGCCTTACGATCCCCTCCCCCAACAAATGGCACTCATTTTGTTCACTTTTATTTCTGAAATTAAACTCAATATTTCGCCCACCTAAACAAGTCTGCAGCCAAATAACACCATTACAGTATTGTTTGAGAAACTTTCAACCATAGAGTGCATAGATATAGAGTGCTTAAAGATGCTGGGATAGATTTAAAAACAAAAACAGCTTAACAAATTGTGGAAAGAATCTTTTGATTGGATGGTTTGTTTAAATAATTTGAAGTTAACTACATATCCAGGGTTTTTTCCCCCAGTTTTAATGTAAGCATGTATAATAAAACTTAACGGTTGAACGTGTTGCGGAGTTTAAGGGGGTACACCACCAATGTTTCATTTCAGTTGATCAGCTGATTTCCTCATTTTAAAGGTAGAATACAGGATTGGTATTCATCAGAACTTTTTTTGATAAGTATCAGTCTGAAAGCTTACTGATTATGAAGTTCATACCAGTTCCAATCTTCCATGGAAATATTTCTGTCTGAAATACTGTCAAAGTCGGGAAAATAGAATTGGAAGACACCACTTTTAATTTCGATTGTAACAATCAAAAGTAAGGACAACGTGTTTAAATGCTGAAAAGTGTACGCGGTTTTTCACTATTTTCTCCTGAATCAGACAATGAATTGAGCTCAAATTTTCACAGGTCTGTATTTTCATGTATTTATTGAATCACTCATAGTAAGAACACTGCACTATCAGCTTTACCAATCCTATATTTTACGTTTAACTGGAAAATAGTGCCATTGGAAACACTGGAAGATAGTGCCATAGATGAACAAAGTTTTCTCAGCTTGGCCATTTTCTCTTTTTTTTTGGGGGGGGGGGGCAAAAACATACAATGCTTGAATGTTGCATTTTATTTTAGTGAATGTCCACAAAGGAATTATCCCAGGGTTTTAATTTAATTTACAAAACTTATAAACTATTAATTAGAAACCAGTTCCAACAATCGGAATGCATCGCTTGCATATTATTAACTGTAAAAGTAAAATGTTAATGGACAAGAAGTTCAATCATCCCACGACATATTGAGAAACACCAAAGGCAGCCAGTGATATTTCATACAAAAGCTTTTTATTAATAGGCATTTCATTCTGTGCATAATTTAGTTATAAACGCAAACCTGAATCATGATTTCTATAAGGTTTTCTTATTAAAAAAACCAATTCATCTCAAATAGTCATATTGTTTGAAGTGTTTTGTTTGGTCTTCAGGTGCGCAAGTAGAGAGTTCATTCTGAATGTGGACCTTTCTTTTGTTTACAAACGCTGACCACTATTTTGCATGAGGAGCCTTGAGTATCGCAAAATGCATAACTGAATTTTAATGAAGAATATGTGAATAATTGGTTTTGATTGCAAAATTCATTTATAAGTGATATATGTAATTTGCTAGTATTATTATACTAAATGATAAATTGTATTTTTTGCAGTGAAGGCCCTCTGTACTCTTGCCAACCACTGGTTGGCAAGTACTGGTTGGCAAACAAACTCTTCTATAGTGCCAAAATCCGACTAAAGACACGCAAGGCACTTCACAAAAAAATCATTAAAAACTAAGGCCAAAACTAAAAACAACTTGAGGCTGTGTCGTTGCAAACGAATGGTATATACAGTCTTTATTAAGCTCACACTCGAGAACGTCCTTAAGGGTGCTAAGACCACATCAAGACCAAACCCTTCACTAAAGTAGGTGTAACAGCTTGTGGTTTGTCATCGCCTGATAGGACATAATCCTGTTGCTCATCGTGAGGTACTTTGATGCACCAGTCTGCAACAACTACCTGACAGGCCAGCTTGAGTAGCTTCCATCTCTTGACGAGCCACAACACAGTACCTCAGTGCTGGAGCTGAACCATGTATCCCAAAATTGCAAAATCTTGACACCATGATGGCGTGAGTGACGTGTCAATTTATCAAGTTTGAGATTGATGACAATGGTAAACATTCTTGGTCTTTGATGGAGGTTGTCAACTGCCACAATTTATTATTTAAAAAACTTTTTGTTTCCTCCGTTCATTTATGGGGGGTCAACTTGCTTCCAGCTGTTTATCAAATAAATCGTTTATGAATGTCTCAAAGTTGTTTGGTCCATCATCTTCTTTGGAGACAGAATGTCTTGTTTCTTTGGCAACTAGCGATGGAGGAACAACATTACACTCCCGGACCTGCTGGAGTAAATCCTGTCGCACAGTGTTGAGTTTGGCTGCCAGGGTTTTCAGCTCAGCTTTGGTCATCGATCCCTTTTCTACGAGACCAAAACAAAAAGGAATTAACTCCTTTTTCAAAAAGTAATTGTTTTTGAAAAGCCCATATAATCACAACCAAGCAATGGTTTAGCAATGGGAGCCTTTGGAACACTAGGTGGCAGCAAACTTGCCAGATAAATTTCCATTGTTAACATAGTTCTGAGCATGTGCAAATTTCTGAGAATGGATTTACCTGGTAAAAGTCTGCTACCACCTAGTGTCTTCAAAAGTCTCATTGTTGATTTCTCTTCTAATTGCTGTGCCTTTTTGTTTTTTCCCCAGAAAGTTATTTTTCATTTCACGATAACTGTACAGTATCGCCACGATTCAAAATTTAATCAAAAACTAATTCAGAAGATTGTAGGCATTACACATCAGAGTGAATGACAAAGAAGTGAGGTAGTTTCTGAGGTACATGCAAATTCAAAAGACAAAGAGTTGTCCTCTGGCCAAAAGGGACCCTGTAAACATGGCTTACCTTTAGCTGAGGTCATTGTCTTGGCGATGCACTTTCTCAGTGTTTGATCAACCTGGTGAATTACATTTGCTGCACACACAGCACGGCATGTATCCTGTAGAGTAGAGCAAAAGATCAAGACTCTGAGATTTAAAACTTTGCGCGTTTGAAACATGATATAGATCACATCATTTGAAACATCACTCCTGAGATTTGTAGAGACCGAGAAAGAAGTATTCATAACAAGGCACTGTTTCTTCCATAGTGTAAATGAAAACCTCTCAGATAAAAGATTACAATCCCATCCTCCAAGACTCTACTTACTTTAAGATCTTTCTGAGAAAACTTTCTTCAAACCTACCTTCTCTTCACTGTTCTCTTCTTGTAACGGAGATTCTGGTTTCATCAGAGCTTGTGAAATCAAATCCCACACAGCGGACCTTTCAAGATAAATATGTTTACAATTCCCTGTTACTTGGTGCAGAGTATAATTGGAAAACAGTTGCAGTTCAAGTCTAGGAATCCCGTCTGTTTTATGATTACATGTTTTGTTGTTATATACATGTATTTCACATTATTTGTAATCTTGCAAGCTCGGCTGATCAAATAAATGCATTGGAGCAGTTTGTTGATATTGTTGTACACATTCATGGCTATATTATATGTGACTAGCTGCCAACATAGGAACAATTTTTTGGCCAAGACCATTTTTTTATTTTGAAGGAACACTGGTTATTAGGTAAAGTATTTCTTCTTACACAGTGGCTTCACTATGAATATTTTCAACAAGGATCTGAACGACATTTTTTTCCCATGATGCAGCCTGTTGGTTTGGTATTTCCATCTTGCCAGCCATTTTGATGATTGTCTCCATGGAAACAGCCTGTTGACGTTCGGCGTTCCTTGCAATGGCCTCATCGGAGCTACAATGTAGATAAATCTGACAAAACCCTGCAGTATCTACAAGAAAGCAAAAATTATAAATATTAATTTACCAATGTGTGTTAAGTGCCGAGTATACAGTGCTTAACACATCATAAGTAAAACACAAATAATATTCTTTATCCTTGATGCAAATTTAACATCTATGAAATCGTTGCGTACCCGCTGCTAAAATATAGGATTTAAACTGCCTCTAGCTGCTGGGCAAATCTTAGTGGTCTAGTTGATAAGACATCTGCTCTTGAATGGCAAAGGTCGTGGGTTCCAATCCCACCCGGTAAATATGCCTGTGGTTTTATCACAGGATTCGGGAAAAGTGCCGTGTCCATAGTGCTTAGCATGACATCGGTGCATGGGTAAAACACAAATAATATTAATTTACAAAACAGTATTAAAATCAAGTTGTGAAGAATAGAGAGCAAGGTTCTGGAAGTGTAAGACATTTCTTTCCACTAACTGCAATCTCAACTCAAGCTCACTCAAGCTTTACAAGATTTTAATGTGATAAACATCTGAAAGTGTAACAAGCTCTTTTTTACTAAGTTGCAATACATGTATCAGCATCTTGTCCTCTGAACAAGTCTATCATATTTTTTTTATCTCCGACTCATTTTAGCTCCAAATATTGCAGCTAAAGTTTGCAAAGGGCACAAGGACCTCTACAAAAGGAGTGTTTTCCTATGAAGAGATCATTATTTTGGCAAGTACATGTTTCCAAATTAGGTCAAAGGTTACATGAGTTATTCAGAGAATGTGCAATGCAATAGCACCTTTAACTTCAATTTGTGATGTCACATTCAAACTTACATTTCCTTGCCAACTGGTAATATTCATATCTCATGCTTCTGTAGAACATATTGTCATCAATGAGAAAGACGATGGATGATGTCGAAAGAAGACAAGCTTCAGTGGACGGTGGAGTCCCAACCTTCATTGTCTCCGACATCAGCTGGTCTTGAAACAATGACAAGAGTTTGGTCCGAACCTAAAAAGAACACAAATGTCTTCCATAGTATACTTCTGGTATAATGAAATCAAGGAACCCTGAGAAGTGCCTAGCACTGTGACCCATAAACCTGAAGATACCTGCATAGCGACGTTTAAGAAAAATGTCAATTTTAGATGTGGGAGGAAAACCCAAAATAGGGAAATTTCAAGCAATCAGGTAGGGGCTGAAAACACAATCCAAATGCAAGGCTGGATTCAAACCGGGGTCCACAGAGATGAAGGCCAATCTGATCCCCATGCATTTCACTGCCTAACCCCATCCTGATAAGAGTACACATTACCCAAGGTATGGTTATTTATGGACTATGAAAAAATAATAACAGACAGTCCTCCGTACTTCTCTAGCAATCGGTGAAACTTCTTGGCTCCTTGTGTGTCTGTCTGAATCAATGAAGACATTTCTTAGATTGGGTGTTTTGCTGCAATGAATCGTTTCCAAGATGAAGTCTACAAAGCTGATGATCTCTTGCCGGTAGGTTTTCCATGGCGATACCTCAGACTGGGAGGAAGAAAAAAGTCAACATAGCTCAAGTCAAAAACAGAACTGAAAAATGATACCGATATTGTGGTTAACAGTGGTTATTAAAAGAATCAATTGATTCTAGGTTTAAAGGGGCTGTGTCGTCATGATTATAGCAGGCTTGTGGCTGTGTATGGAAAGATGAACTCTCACCCAGATACTGCACACGCACGTGCTTGCGGTCAAATCACAAAGGGTGCCATCTTTGTCAGACGGTGATGTGATGTGACCGCCGGTGTACATGCGTGTAGTAACTGGGTTATTCCATTTACGGCTACAATCATGATGACACACCCTCTTAAGAAACAATTTGAAGTTTAGAACAATTTTATTTCTTCTTTTTGAAGACAACAAATCATATCCTAGAATCATGAATTACCACCGAGATTAAACTGTCATTTGCGGTAGAAAATATATTATTGTCAGGAACACAATGACACATTATCTTGTAGCCATGGTAACAGATTTACTAAAGCCCGAAAAGCATTGGATTCAGTTGGTGTGGCCCACAGGTTAAATCGCTACATTTTAAGGTCAAGTGTAAAGAACTCTCATTACACTCTGCATTGTGGTTAATCCCGATCCATCATCTTGTCTCATCATCTTCATCTGAAGTTGTCTTGGTATTACTTCATCGTAGCAAAGATGCAGAACAGTAGGTTCTCCCATCTCATGTACCAGCGCCTTCCCTCCATGGAGACGACAACACGGCCCCATCAAAGACTCAGCCAGCGATGTCTTCCCGGCACCTGGTAGACCACAGAGCACGGCTAGACATATCTTGCTGTCTCTAAGATGTTCAATCACTTTCAATGATGTCTCCTCCATCTCAAATCTGCATCAATTCACTAACTAGCAATCCTGCATCCGTCCATAGGGAGCAGCTTATTTTTACCTCAGATCTATAGTTTTCCAAGGTGAATATCTTTCCTCGATCAACAAGGATAAAGCAGTCACATTATTTTGCATCTTTGTATCTAAAATTATTATTATTTTGACAAATAAAATGACTAAAATGTTACATGATGCGTCAATGACCTTCTGGTGAACATTTTGCACCCCCACAAAAACGTCAGCAAACGCGCGGTACGTGTGGCACCATACGCTACAACGAGCCAGTCAACTCTATTTTAGGTAACGTATATAATATTTTCCAAAAGAGCGCTTGACTTTCAAAAGCTAAAATAATGTAAATACAATTTTATTTAACGTTTAATGGTCTTTTATACATTTTTAATCTCATTTAAAAGATAAATTTTAGAAACAAGAAAAATTGTAGGGTCTCATAAAATTGATGATAATGTCTTTCATAAAAATGAAACCTTATATAAAATGGAATTGCCCACGCAACTTCCGGTTTTCATTCATGCACACGCTTTCATCACATGGGGAAATCGGCTCTAAAA
This sequence comes from Marthasterias glacialis, assembly GCA_911728455.2. Classification (NCBI taxonomy): domain Eukaryota; kingdom Metazoa; phylum Echinodermata; class Asteroidea; order Forcipulatida; family Asteriidae; genus Marthasterias; species Marthasterias glacialis. The sequence goes on from OU452231.1 coordinate 20,504,847, forward strand.
TATTTCATCCGTGATCGAAATGTGAACTTATTTTACTAACAAATTGACTCAAAACGTATCACAAAAGTTATTTCTGGACTCACAAAGGTATATGCTAATGAAATTGATTGCATTTGGCTCTCTTTTACCGGCAAAATTACTGTTATTTTTCATTGAAAGTTTGACTGTATTTTTTTTAAAGTGGTGTGAAGCATACGGTATTCACATACACATGTGTTAAAGGAAGCCGGTTCGAGCATTGGAGATAAATTCCTCTACTTCGTTGCCGTTTTCCAGCGGGGAAAAATCTGACTTTTCTGAATACAGACGATTATTTCCTCCCCGTGCCGTACGGTTCGAGGATCTCACCATCATGTCTTCGAACGATGAGACGGCAGCGGACAGGAATGTGGAGATATGGAAGATCAAAAAATTGATAAAGAGTTTGCAAGCTGCTCGCGGGTAAGTACAATGTGGACTGCGTATTCGGCCATGTTGAAACCATGAACGTGCGTGGTGGCCGTGATGTCGCAATCACGCCATACTCGTCGCATTTCCACGGCCTTTGTAAAATTAAAAATACAAGAGGAATGCCGGGTTTCATGGGTGCTTTGACCAGTATGAAAGACAAGTTTATGTTATAGAATAGTCGTGCTTCACTCATAGTTATTCTTATGTGGTAATTTTTTACACATTTAACTTGAAAAAAGCCTAGTTTGAGTTGACGTTTGTATGATGCATGATGACATAAATAATTATAATATCAGTATCACATGTCAAAAAGATCAATTAAATTTACGATGAACAAAACATATTAATTTTTCACCGAGTCCATGCTCTGATTTCCTGAATAAAAATGTTAATGATATTATTAAATGAGGATTTACTGATTGCTTTAAGATAATGGACATTATTTTCTGTTTTTCCTTCACTGATGTTTAGTTAAATACAAAACATCATGTTTAACCAGTTGCTGTCGGGATTCTTCCATTTTTCATGTCCCCCTGGCAGGATTATTTTGTCGGAATTGCCAGAATTTTCTTTGAGAGTAAGGCTGGCACAGAGAAACCCTGATTTGACAAAACCAAGAGAAGAACAAAGATTCTGTTTGAAGCACAGGGACTTTTGGTTTGTCTGTCGAGAAAATGTCAAATAAAGAATCTCCGTCGTGAGCTATGGCATACATGTAGGATTGTTTCTATAACCGGAACAAAGGCTGGATAATCAGTTCGCTGGGACCTCCATTGTAATGAAATACAATGAATAAACAATGGCGGAAGCCTCTTGATGTCTCGTAATTCTCTTCTTTGAACAAAAGGACAAAGTTCTGGAATCGGAGATTACACACACAAAAAACTGCACAATGGCAGAAATTTGGCAAAATATTCAAGCACAATCTGGCACTTTATGTGTTTGAAACGAAGCGTTACACGGAACGTGCATGCTCTGTTCACGCTCCGTAGTGGAATGTGCGGGCGCCCTTTGTTCCAGACTTGGAATTTCACACAAAAGTACAAAATTCATGTCACGTGTTTGCTGGCTCGGGAAATATTTGCTTTCATACACGGCATTCGGCGTCTACTGGGTAATATTTCATTTAGAGTGCACAGGGAAAATTCCAAAAGACCTTTGTGGGATTTTGAACACGCAGTTTATATTTCCTATGTGTTTCAAAGTAGCATTTGTGATTCCACTAGGCAAACTTGCTGTATTCCACCTCCACTACTCCATCAATATAGGTGATATTATATCCTTACCTTGTTTGTTTGTTAGAAATGTTAATGATTAACTTATAACTACCAGTTGCTGGAAAGGAATTCATTTTATTCAGTTATTCATTGTCTGTATAAATCAGGATTCTTGTCAACAATGGATATGTAAGATTTGAAGCTTTGCATGGTGTAAGACATGAAAAGACCAGCAGAGCGCACTGTTTGAAACATTGAGACTCTGCTTCAACTCTTGTCAGAACCAACGCCTCTCTCGAAAGAGATTTATTGTCGTAGTTGTTTTTATTCCGTGAAACCCAATCAGTTGGATACATTTGCAGCTCCACTCAAGATGTTGCATGTACATGCCTTGCGCTTAAGCTTTTTAAAAAGTAGCCCAAGGGAATTGTGCATTTTACTTGCCCCCAGGAATTTCTTCGTTGCCCATTTTAAACATGTATTGTCAATGTATCTTTCTGATACTAATGGTAGCGATCACAACCAGTTTAACGGTCAAATGAAGTTACTCACACACTAGAAAAAAAATTAACACATTTCTAAAATGTATTATTCACATCTGAAAAGGAAGAAGTATGAGCATTATAAACAAGTAAGTTACACAGTTTTCAGTAGCCTGCAGGGCAAGTTGGGAAGTGGTGTTTACTATCCCATAGCAGATTTTACTAGACAAGGTACGCCGGGCTAGTGTTAAGGGTCAGCCCTGATGTGGGTGCACACTTTCTTGTAGATGTGTCCTTTGATGATTCTGTCTTATTTTTGGTCTTATCTTGCAGCAATGGAACTAGTATGATCTCCCTCATCATCCCACCTAAGGATCAGATTTCAAGAGTAGCTAAGATGTTGGCCGATGAGTTCGGCACTGCCTCCAACATCAAGAGTAGAGTCAATAGGTCAGTTAACAAATTCATTACGTTTCTGAGCAAGAAATTCAACCTTGCCTATCACCAGAACAAAGTCCTGTAATCTCTTATGGGTCAAAATGCTTTGAGGAAAAAAGTGATGGGCAAGTTTAAGATTCCTGATACAACATCAACCCTAACACTAACCTCAAATCAAACTTTGTGAATAGGTTTTTGTCTTGAGTACTTGATTGATGCTTTGTCAGTAAAATTCCATGTAGTAACGGAAGTGAAACAGAGAAACAATCATTTGTCTCCCGAATGTCATATTTTTCTGTAATTTCATTTAATTCAGCATAGAGTGTCTCCTTAGGGGGTCAGTTCTTCTGATCAATAAGTCTTGACCATTTAAGAGTCTTGGAAATTGGTATTGGTGACTGCTAAGGTATACAAGAAACCTGCAAAGAGTTAAAGCAGCATATTAAAGTTCTTACTATATTTTCTTGCCGTCAGACTCTCTGTCCTGTCAGCTATCACATCTGTACAGCAACGTCTCAAGCTCTACTCCAAAGTCCCTCCAAATGGCCTTGTCATCTACTGCGGTACCATCGTCACAGACGACGGCAAAGAAAAGAAAGTCAACATTGATTTTGAGCCCTTCCGACCCATCAACACCTCACTGTACCTTTGCGATAACAAATTCCACACAGAGGTTAGTGATATATATATATATGTGACCCTCGAACGGATTGGAGGAAGGAAGTCACAACAAATCTTAGGCCATTACCACCCCTAACCCATCAAAATCCAACTGCATGTTTTGTTTGATTCTGTTGAACTTATGCTTTACATGGGATCAGACATAGCACCATAATCAAAGTTCAACAGTTTGGGTGTTGTGTTACCATATGGTGCTGGACTTTGTTAGAGAGGGGAAGGTTTTTAGTAAACCCCTCAAGGGAAATAGGGTTGAGCTTTAGGTGTGACTTCTTCAAGCTCAAGTACTTAAAATAATATTTGGAAGCTCGAGTGAAGGACTTCACTAGAAAACTTTTTTTCCATTTAACTCAGAAATGCTCTTATGCTAACACTAGAGGGCAGCAGACTTAAATATTGAGTAAATCTGTGCCATCGTAGAATTATGTTTGGAAACCACAGTTGGAAATTCATATCGATCTTACTCTACAGGCACTGACAGCATTGCTTGCTGATGACAACAAATTTGGTTTCATCGTGATGGATGGTAATGGCGCCCTCTTTGGAACGCTGTCAGGAAACACACGAGATGTGATGCATAAGTTCTCCGTTGACTTACCAAAGAAACACGGTAAGGTTTAGCTTTTCAAGTCTTGCACTATCATCAGTCAACCCATCGACAATTCTGGTTTATTTTCATCTCCAACCTAGTTGGTAAAACAAACTTTGCTCATGTTTTTGATGTCAAATTGTCTTGCCATCTACACTGACTACAACCAATATGCATACAATCAAAGTTGTTTTATACTATAGATGTTGAAGTGTCATGGCATACCCGGAGTTTGCCCTTGACTTTTTAACTAACATCGTCATTTTGTAACAATGTCATGAATGACATGTGATAGAGAATATCTCTTCTTCTGAGATGCAAGTGTTACACGATTTGTTTAAGCAAGATGGGTAAAGACAACCTCCCTAAACAGAAACATTTTGCGAGAAATACATGTAATAATTTCTGTGTGTAACGAGATCAAGAAAGCATCGTGTGCCCAGCAAAAGGACGTAAGGGAAAGTTCCCGGCAAAAGAACGTAAGCAATTTATGTTAAAATTTGTGCTTCAAGAATTATGAGCGTGAAAGTTTGGTAAGCATGTTGCCATGCAAAAGGCATTCTAGAAAGGTTAAATTCTGCATGAGGAATGGGGAAACATGTCTTCAGGGTAATTCTTGAAAAAAAACTAACAAAAATGATATATTTTTCATGTCAGGAGCCATTTAGTTGCTTACGTCCTTTTGTTACTGGGACAAACTACTTTATGTTCCCGGCAAAAGGGCGTTAAGGCCTTACGCCCTTTTGCCGGGCACACGACGAAAGGTTGATAACTTTGCTTTGTGCAAGGTCTGTTGGTGTGACTTGCGGATGGACTTTAGTTTGTTCCGATCTCTGACATGTTTTTTTTTTAAATATTGGCAGGGATGGGTTTACTGTTTCAGGAGATGGCTGGTTCCTCTAGGTATCTTTGTCCACAGCATCCTGTTGTCCACAATGATAACTTCTGCAATCTTTTCTCTCATCTGTAGGTCGTGGAGGTCAGTCAGCGCTGCGTTTTGCCCGTCTCCGCATGGAGAAGAGACATAACTATGTTCGCAAGGTTGCTGAGGTCGCAGTGCAATTATACATCAGTAACGATAAACCCAACATTGCTGGATTGATCCTGGCTGGGTCGGCTGATTTTAAAACTGAACTTAGTCAATCGGACATGTTTGATCCGGTAAGTTTCCTCAAGTTTAGTAAAATGTATATCTTTAAAGCCCATATTCACTTTTGGGAACACCGAAAAACAAAATGTTCACAGATTTGCACATAACTTACATGGTATAGAGACGATGATGGTAGAAAACTTCCTGTGAAATATTTTTGTCTGATGTGTTACCGTTTTCGAATAATTAGTGAAATAAGATCCACAAATGATTTTTCGTCTCATGAGACGAAAACTCCGGCCGTTAGAATGAATACAAAACGCTGAATGACTTTGTATTGTTTTCTCGTAAAGGAAACAATGAAATGAGCTGAAACTTTCACAGGTTGATTTTATTAAATAACTCTTGATGCTCATAAGGTATGGAAGTATTCCCAGACACTTTACCAATAGTGTATAATGGCTTTAATTAAGATGTACTCCTGCTGTTTACCATACTGGGGGTGTGAATGTATTTATTTTGTATTTCAAGTTGACCAAAATCAGTGAGTTAGATAAATGAGCAGAAAAAGTATAGGATTCTAGCCGGCCTCTCATAGACCGTTCCGGCTTCGGCAACAAGCCCCGCCCACACACCTTAGTTTGTGTACGTTTACGCTGCACGTGTGACGGAGTTTGAACGAGGTCACATGACCAAAAGGCTTGATCCAATTGGTCAATGCGCACAGTTTGATTGACAGGCTGGAACGGTCTATTACCAGGCAAGCATGATGGTATGGGATGTAGTCATTGGATTTAGAATATGGGACAGCATGGGTTTGAAACCTGGCCATCAATTCTTGTACTTATCACTTGTCTGGATTCTTGATTTCTCACAGAGGCTACAGTCTAAAATCTTGAAGTTAGTAGATGTCTCCTATGGAGGCGAGAATGGTTTCAACCAGGCTATTGAGTTGTCAGCAGAGGTGCTGGGAAATGTTAAGTTTATTCAAGAGAAGAAACTCATCGGTAAGTTAACAGAGAGGGTTTCAGGAAACTATCACTTAAATGTAACTTTTATTGAACCCTCCATTTTTTTCATTCAAGTTTTTGAAACTGTCTCTCATCAGCAAACGAGGATTTGAAATTTTTTGTCTGACTTGGGGAAACCACGAGAAAATGCAGGTGGGAGAAATTTCAGCCATACCTGTTTTCAGACATTTTTATTTCTGCCTTGTGAATAAGTTTTGATTATTTTCTTCAGATATAAAATAATGCTGTTTGATCTACTTCTCTAGTGCTGAGCAAACTGTTCCCAGAAGCTTCTTGGAATCCTCCAGACATTATGTAATTGGTGGAAAGATGACCATCATTTCAACATACTTCCTAAAAATTTGGATCTTACATGATCTTACAGACCTTTTTTGTCAGTTTTGACTCTCGCCCCAGAAAATAACTGGTGTCTTGTTTGTTTTTTTTGCTTTAGGTAAATATTTTGATGAGATCTCTCAAGACACAGGGAAGTATTGCTTCGGTGTTTCAGACACACTCAAGGCTCTTGAGATGGGAGCAGTGGAAATCTTAATCGTCTGGGAGAATCTTGAGATTATGAGATACCTCTTGAAGAACCACTCTGCTGATGGTATGTAACAGACTGTTTCGTGGGCTTCTCCCCATGTGACATCTATTGACCCAATTCACTCGACGTCATCACCACAATAAATCTCCCTGTGCCATTGTGAAAGGCAGTTTCCGTTTGTGTTATTTTGTGTATTCTCTTCAAGCAAACTGAAATCTTCGATTCTGATTGGTTGATCCATGGTAACAACAGTGTGATATTATATCATAATGCACGGTCCATATCACACCTTGCCATTGCGCTATTTTAAGCTGCGCGTCAAGTTTGCTTGAGATAAATTAATATGAGTTATATGATTTCCTAATTTCTTTTAAAGAACTGTTGGTAATGTTCATATTTTTGTTCTGCACACAGAGGAGAAGGTTCTTCACCTCACACCTGAACAAGAGAGAGATAGGACATACTTTATGGATAAAGATGTAAGTTAGTTAATATAAAAAAAAGTTAGAGATCAAATTAGAGATCATGAGTTTACAGGTTTTGGGTACGTCCACAGGTAAATTTTGGCGGTACTCAAACCATAATTGACAAACCGAGTGCTAAATTTATTGGTGTGTGTAAGAATATACAATTAACCCTTCCTCCTAAGGAACTTTTTGCCTACAGGTGACCTCAATCCTCCAATATCCTCCTCACACCAAATTGTTTGGACTTGGATGAGATTGGAATGCCTGACCCAGTGACAAGCAATTGTTATATGGCCCTATAGCCCTTCTGAATCCTTCATTTTGGCAAAGAGGATTTTTTTTTTTGGGGGGGAGGGTTGAACAGACACTGGTGAAAATGATGAGACTTGCAATGTTATTCATTTTTCTTCTGATTTCCTTTTTTGCAGACTGGTGTTGAGCTTGAGTTAGTGGAATCGCAACCATTGCTGGAGTGGCTCGCAAACAATTATAAGACATTCGGTAAATTAGCTTTTTCTCTTCTTGTGTTACATCAAAGGCCCTTGATTTGTCGGGATTTGTACTTCATTTCAGGCTTTTCTATCGATCGCCCTTCAACTTCAAATTTGCTTAAAAGAAGTGAAGTTGCGTTTCATGGTTCTGACCAAGACTGTATTTCATAGAGCTGCTTAAGCACAAAAAAGAAGCTAAGCACAGCAAAATTATACTACCAGAATAAGGTTACCAGCCAAAATACAACTTCACATGTACCTTCTGTGACAGGTATCCGGCTCATTTTTGCTCTGCAGAATTTTCTAAGGCAATATTTTCTGCTTAATCAGCTCTATGAAATTGGGCCCAAACCTCTAGATTTGTATATGTGGTGATGTAGAGAGTCTGTAAATCCCTAAAATGTATATTCAGAGGGCTTCATTTCCAGAACAAGAGGAAATCGTTATTTATTTTTCTGGATTGTTTATTTTTGTACAATCACATCCTTGTAAGCGTTTCTGAAGGTATGGGTTAAAAAAACACAAAATTTGTCAAATCCGTTTTTGCACAAATTATTGATAAACTCAGTACTGTTAAGTTTTTTTAGTAAGTTTCAGGACCTAACATCTAATAGTTTTTTAATAACAGTAATTACATGGTGCTATGTAAAGGAACAGGTTTCATACTTCAAAAACGTAACTCATCATACCTTGCAGGAAAAAAATACTGAGCGCTCTGAGATGCCCATAGGGTGTGATAAAGCGCTATATAAAACTGTGTATTATTATTATTATTATTATTATTATAATTAGCATGACTGACGGATCACTAGATTTGCCATTTAGCGTTTCCACGAAGTTTGGTATCACGATACAACACTTTATCCAGTGAAACACAAAACACGGACACAGTGCCAAACGCTTTGCTGAGGAATAACTGAAAGGCTTTTGCGATGCGATATTTACTGTTTGTTCTTTTTTTGTTTTTTTCAGGCTCCACCCTTGAAATCATCACAGACAGGTCACAAGAAGGGTCGCAGTTCTGTAAGGGATTTGGTGGAATCGGAGGGATCCTCCGTTACCGGGTAGACTTCCAACAGATGGAATTGGATGATGATGATTTCAACGATTTTGATGACTACTAAATGAAAACAAATATGTTCTCTTACTTAGGTCAGATTAAGTGAACTTTGAGAGATGGATTAGTCCAGGGATTAGTTGGTATAGCTACTGTGGATTGTACCTGGATTGTGAAGGGATTAGCAGAGGATTTGCTTAATCTTGGTCAGCGTCTTTTAGCAAACACTAAAACCCCATTGGCCAATGTGTGATTTATTAAATATGTATCTATTTTAAGAAAGTCACTTGGGTATAAATTTGAACCTTTAGGATAAACCACAATGCATTGGGACATCTTCCCTGCCATTCGTCCGATTGACGCTATTTAGTAAAACAACAAACATGGTGTAAATCACAAGGTCAAACCCTAATCCTTTTGTGGGGAAACCTTTTTTTAAATGGTTTAATAATGAGGGCAAAAAACAAGTGTACAGCCTTCTAACAAATTCAGACAACTTTTAATACCTCATACCTTATCAAATTGTCACTCCACCTTTAATAATCTATAACCAAATTAAACTTGTAAATTTTTTTTAATTATACTAAGGTTTTCGGTAACTCCGTATACATGAAAATAATTACTCTATGAGGGTTGGTGTTTCTGAAAGTAACATCCAATTGGTGATTGTTTACACAGGCATGCATCTTTCCAGCTGATCAGCTGATATCTTAATTTGTTTGTTTCTCAGCTGTGCCATTGACAATTGAAAAACACAGTGCAAAGTCTTGCTGTACTTGGCACTTTCCCCGTCTTTTGCTGAAAGCCGGAATCTAAATTGATGCTGTAGGCTGTTGAAGACGATTGGAGCATACTGATCGAAACGTCAAGTTGTTACACCACCAGTTCTTTTGAGAACCACCACAACTCAGAGAGATTTGTTCATGTACATGATGTTAAAGCAAACCTTATTATTGTGCATCTCCACCATGCAAAGTTCAAATTCTACTTAGTATATTAATCGTCTAAATCCTCTCCCCTTCTTGTATACCCCCCCTCCTTTGTGAAGTCAAATTCTGAAAAAGATTTGGAATTTTATAATCTTTGACTTATAGAGCCAGTGCGTTCTGTTGCTGGGATGTTTTATATTCCTTCTAAAATAACACTTTTTTGAATTGTAAAGTAGGATTTTGGTTTCTGTTTTGAATCTCCACTCAAGAATTGGGATGTTGTGAGGGATTTGATGTATCATGGGGGTTTGAGAAAAGAAAATTTTAATTTGGGACAGAGGTTGGAACAAGGTTTAGGATCAGCTGGACTTTTCAAGAGAGAAGTTGTTTATGTTTTGGTTCAGTTATTCAATGCGTGTCTTGCTCTGTCAAAATTGAGATCAACAATAAGATTGCCCTCCATTTTCTTTATCCTTTCTATTTTGCATAAAGGTAACTGGCCATTATTCCAAAGATTTTTGTATTTGGTTATTTTTCTCACTCTCTCTACACTTTGGTGGATTCTTTTTAGATTTTGAAGCTTCTTTATGTCTGGATGAAAACATTATGATTGTGGAATTTTCAAAGTGACAAATTATTTTCAGATATAGGGTACAGTTCATTGGGGATTTAAGAATGTACAGATCGAATGATGGTTGCAAACATTGAGTTAGGTTTGTGTGTCACTGATGTGATAATAACACTCCGTGCTCAGTGCTTCTGGTGAGTTCCGAACCCGTAACCCTCCTGAAGCCTACCTCTAACTTGAATTTGATGTAGTTTATTTGTATGGCTTAACATGAAAATCAAGAATTATACAGTTATGTTTCTGTCATTTATAAACTTTCGGTTCTTTGGTTATTCAGTGAGACAGCAAATCAGTCACATTCCTTAACAGGAGGAAGCCATGGCTGTTTGTGAACTAGCTGGTATGGCTACAGCTGTGGCCTGGATCACCACGTTAGCATTCACTGAAGCATAGGCTGTCCTCAGCTGTATCTGCCAATGCATGATTTGTTTACCGACTGTTATGCAGCCATCGTCTCTGTCTTGTTCCCTGTGTACACCAATACAATCATGATGACTGATCATAATACAGAACAGGTACCTGACTAATTTCCCTTCCAACCTCACTGTGGTTTATACTGTGATTCAAATGGGAGAAAAATTGGATAGTTGTACACTGGTGAAGGTCTATTGAAGGGAACAGATGCCCCAACAAGGAAAGAAGTTATTTGGGAATTTCAGTGGTGAGTTGCCATATATTCACTTATATCCATTTTTATACTGTGAAGTGTGGCATTTATTATCTTGCGTGGTGGTTCACTGTTCATGTAGATTTAATTCAATAAAGGAAAACTGTTATGAAAGTATTTTATATATCAAGAGAGTTAATTATGTCATGCTACAACTTGAAGATCCTCCCAACTGAAATTGGGAAAGGCCCAACTTGGGACGGGCCCAACTTGAAATGGGCCCAACTTTGGACGGGCCCAACTAATGATTGGAAAGTTTCTCAAGTTGGTAGGTGACACATTTGTACATAAAGTCAAGTCTTAATGTCTGCCGAACAGAGAATGGCATTCATATTGTTTTTAAAAATTAGTAATTTTTCCTTTTCTTTAAGCTACTGAAATTCGTTGTTACATGTTAACAACAATGTAGATTCAACGAGGGAAAAATGATAGATTGGCATCAAAGAATTCAAATGAAGATGTGATTGATGTTTAATGCAATTTATTTCTGCAAATGACTGATGTTAAATCCAAGGTTGATTTAACAATAAATCTTTACATGGGAAACTCAATCTGAACTTGAACCTCAGCAAGGGTTCAAATTTATGTTGTTGCCTAACAGATGTACGTGCTAAATTAGCAGGATACCAGTTACAAACAGTTGGCATCACACATTACATATTAACTGGTAACCTGTATCTGCTAAGCTGGATTTTTTTTTGCAGTTAGTATATTTGTGTAATTAGCAGATCTGAGAAGTGATTGTCCAGCATTGTTTGCTTTTGTTTCCCCTGCGATCAGTGTTTGTATTTTGATGTGAAATTTCGTCCTATTTTTAAAATGATGTAATCAGGACAGATTTGGAACACATTTTAAATTAATGCAACAAATAATAGTGACCACAATTAAAGATATTCGGCGATTGCATCTTATAATTTCCTTGCAAATGAGTTTCGATTTCTCACGTTTTTCTGTTACAATGATTAAAGCTTGGGGAAAATAATTTAATAATATGCCAAGCTTAAAGTTTATAAGCAAGAAAAGGTTAGCATCCAAAATACCACTCTTTGCTAAATAAGTTTTGTAAACAGTCCTGAATTTTCAAGAGTACCAAGTCATAAATTGAAATCCCGCCTGATATTCAAAGGTATACAAATCATCTGTAGGAGATGTTAAAATTGATGTGAAGAAGAAAAAACGAAGATTCATATAGCATGTTTAATCTCTGAGTTAAACATTAATTATTTGGGTAAAATATCCACAAATTGGTTTCATCATAAACTTTAATATTTGATAAACCAATTGTAGACTCTGCCATTAATTTCCCTTACGACGGTTAAACTTGATTTTAAAGGATTCAGTTCCCTAGGCTTGATTTTCCACAAAAATTGTTGCTTTCTTTTTTCTTTTTTTTCCTCGGAAGCAAAATACTAGTTGTTGACAACATCACATTGTAATGATGATTGTATTTATTTGATATCAATATTTGATGTCGTCTGCATTGAAGTTGATTTTTACGTTTATTTTGCTGACAAACTTTCAGGATTTTCTACCTGGTTGTTTAAAGTTTCTAATTATTAGTTATGCACAACGGTATCCTTTTGTCTTACAATTTTATTTAGGTTGACTTGATCAGTTTCTCTATGGATGGATGTGTATTAATTATATAAAAAATAAAATAAAAGTCATGACACTTTTTTTTTAAGTATCGACTCATTGTCGGTGTGGTTTTCTTTTAGCAAATAATTCAATAGGCCCTTCCCATGAAATATGTAAATTACACATCACGTGTGCGCACTAACACTACTGGTGGGCAAAATGAGGGAGCATCGCGCCTTTTTGTATGGGGGCTAATGAAGGCGTGACGCACACGCGTGTGTGCGTCTGCTAAGTGCACAACTCTATGGCCATTCACGAAACCACGGCTTGGGCTTGGGCTTTTTCAGTTATTTTGAAAATGTGTGCTTTCCTTACGCCCGAGCCGTGATTTCGTAAATGGCCGATGGCGTTTGCCCACCAATAATATATGTACGCATGCGCGAACGTAATTAGCTTAATATTTAATGGGAAAGGCTAATTATTTGTAGTTACTCAAAACGCCAATTTTGCTGCTGTCGTTGAGGGCACATCCACATGGTAATTCAGTTTGTGAATTCTCACACTATTAGTGTGAAGATTCAAAATAGGTAAATCACAAATTTAATTACACATCAATGTCATCATAAATGTGGCATGGGGATACCCCACTGTCTAACTAAGTAATCTCTGACGTCATGTGGTGCGTAAATCGTTATTATTCATAACGAATCTTCAAAACTGGCGCTGTACGGTCGAATATCATTAAAATTACCAATGTTTGTTAATGGGATTATGTTCCAATGGTACTGCTGCGGCCGCGGACAGTGTGGACGTGATTTCTCTCCAGGGGGAGTAGTATTGTGGTAAACAATTCTCCCCTCTGGCTATGTTTGTAATTGCGGGTTCCTGGGTAAGGATATTGACGGATCTCTTGTAGTTCAACTGAATTGAATTGAATTGTTAATTCTATTGAATACAGGTCGGCTGTGCTACATTAAAACTAATAACAGGATCATCATTAAATCGTGAACTTCTATTAGTTGTTTAAATTTACTTTACGTTTTTATTTTAAAATAACGCAGTTTTTAAAGACCTATTTCAAAGACAAATTGGCCTAGTCTACATTTTCAAAGAAGCAGGAACGCTGGTTTATATTTTCACACGTAATTAAAAAGAAAAAAACCGCAAAATCAAACACTCCACTAGTGAACTTAAAAATTAAAGCTACCCGAAATAATTTGTGTGGTTGTTTTGATACAATTTTATGAGGAACTTTACAAAAGATAATATAGAATACAGTTGATAAAAATGAAGGTGTTGTGTCAAGTTAAAGACGCACTGTGTAAAGAAGGTTCATAGCGCCCCCAAACGTATCAAAATCACCAATGTGCACGACCTATTGAGGGCGTGCTACATATTCAAGGAAATTTATTTCTGTAATGTAAAATTTGTGATGAACACATGATGTGGGTAGGCCTATGTACACGTTATATCCATATACACACGTTAATGTATTTTCATGTACTCAGGTTGGATGTGTGGGGGGGGGGTTCAATTAGTCCTATTCAAAAAGTAATGACCCACTAATAAAAAGTATCTTTACAGGATCGTTGAGGCCTAGCCTGAAGGGAGCCGAATTGAATATTGAACTAGATAGTTGACAATCATTTTAATGCTCTTGATTGCCACCATACCTGAGTAGCTTTAATAATGGTTTTTATAAAAGAGAAGGAATTTTACAGTTTTTAAAACGTCGGTTCATGGATCAGTCCATCAGTCGTACAAGTCCCATCAACCGAATCGGTACATTTCTTACAACAAAACACGTCAAACCATTGGACAATATTCTGACGTCATTTTATAAAGAGACACAACCACTACGTAGTAGGGGTGGTCAATCAAACTTAATGTAATTACCTCTTCGTTTTACATTTTGAACCTAACCTGTAATCATTTATTTTGTAAGTTGATTAATAAATGATGCTTGAAAGTATGTTTATTATGTTTTATTTACATTTTTAATGAAGGATATCATGGCTTTGTAGATGTTTTAATGGAACGTAACACTGTGACAGTGTTGACATTTGTAGCCCTGTGCGCAGGGATGTCCATTCATCTACTCTCTCGCATAAACATACTGTGGTGCACTAAACTACTCCAGCAAGGTGCATGCTAACTAGCTCTCACAGCAGCAGCGTACACAAACTACAGCGAAATAGCTGCCACTTGCCGCTCGGATATCGTGCGTGGAAGTTGTTGAAAGAAAATGGCTGGATCTTGCATAGTTGAGGTAATTTCTAAATTATATTAATTATCAAAATGTATACATAAATTTCGTTTTAATTGCAGTTGTAGTGTGAATTCTGTAGCCATAAATGTTGCTCGCAGATTATATTGCAGTTCATGACGAGTATCCATGTCAACGAGCGAGAAGAGTTCACAATGTTGCAGGATTATTCTCGGCCAGGGCACGCATTATGGGATCTACTTTAAAATCAAGTCGAGTATGGCTGGATATTTCTTCAATTTGACTGCCTGTCGTATCTGTGTTGTGTGCAAAATTGGTTGAGGTTTATTCAATGAACATTTCTGTTTACAAATTTATAAATTGTTTGTTATATAACTTATAGGTTTCTAGATGTTTGTTTTCTACTAATCAAGTTGTAGAGGTAATGTAGAGTCCCAAATTAAAATGAAACTATTTGGGTTAAAATACAAATCTATCTGGGGGTTGGGTTGGGGGAGTCATGGCTGGTTAGACCATCATAAAGCAAGGAATATAATGGGATGGAGTAACTATGAGAGACATCGCCTTGGGTTTGATGGATGGGTAGATTTTTGGTGGAAACTGTTAAATGCTGATGTGATGTAAAAAACAGTAGGCCTACGTCCTACGATTTGTGCAATTTTTGCAAGTTTCAACTTTCAGTTGTCATGACTGCATGTTACATCATGGACACGTCTAAATTCTTCTGAAAAGATTGCACTTGAAAGAGTGAAGTGTTCCCCAAGAAAATTTGATCTTTTGGCTCCAATTGCCTTGTGACCTTTGACATTTACTGATTGTATGGATACGAGACACCTTGACTCTAATGTTACATAAAGGAGGGTTAAATGTTTTGTTTTTCCCCTAAATAGGCTACTTTAAATATGGTACATGTACTGTCAACTCAACAATTGCTTTTGACAACGAATTTGACCTGTTGACTGATGCAAAAAGTCATCTTTGGAATGTAAAGATCCATTTGTTGTTGGTGGCCAACGACGTCATGTTTCAAATTTTGCTCTGAAAGAACAATAAACGAAAAAATACAAAACTTTTCACCATTTTAATGTGAGGCCTAGAGAATCGACTCTATCCAGTGAAAAATAAGTGCATCCAAAAATTAATTTGAGCTTTGAGCCCCTCTCTCAGCAAATAGCTAAAATCATTTCTAGATATTAAATTACAATTCAACCAAAATAAAAAAATAATAAGTGACGATTTGTTTGCATAATGATTTTCGAACTTGTCGGCCATGTTGTTTTAGCTCCATACATTTGCTGATAAACAGTTGTTATTGTTGCAAATCTTTTAAATAGGACTAAGTTTTTTTCATAAAGTAGAATCATTGATCACAATATGTTTACTCTTGCTCTTTGTCGATGATGACTATAATTATTTCATTAATGAGAATTGGAATGTTCTTTTAACTTCCTTTACAATGCGGTTTTATCTTTTATTAGAAATACAGTGCTCATCCATTGTCCCCATCATCGTCTTCTCATCTCCAGATTTATAATGGATTTAAAATACATGACACTAAATAAGTGTGAACGCTATTTATAAATTAAAAACTTGGTTCAGAGATTAATTTACTTTAGTTGATTTAATATCAACCAAATTATCATTGATTTCTGAGAATCATTGTGATCGTACGAAGTCATCTCATGATTATTTATGATACATAATCATGATCATTGTGGTCTATTGAGTGAGAATCGAATGTTTCAGCTAACCTTGTATGAATAAATTATGAAGACTGCAAGTCCTGCAACGTGGCCTGACATAGCATCCTGACATGTGCAATGCTACATGTCGGTAATGTCTACATCTTTGTGAATGTGCTTAGTATGGTATCCCCCACAGTGCTGTGACTGACTTGACACTGCTTGGTCATGGAATGGCATGGACAACATGCACTAAACAACATTCATACTGGACCCAATCTACACATTGGCCATGCTTGAATGGGTTTTCATGTACTATGTGAACTGTACATTACAATGTAGTTTGCACTACATACATGTAATACACACGTATAACTTGGCATACTGTCTACATGTAGCAATGGTAGACACTTTTGGTATAGTTCATAATGGTACATCCATTGAGAAAGGGCTTAATAATGGAAGTGATCAATGTTGATTGTCTTTTTTTCTTACAAGAACTTCTTACACTGAAAACTACCAAGGTAACGCATAGGCACAGGAACACACGCTATATAAATTGAGTCACTGTACAAAAAATGTACCTTGCTCTGTGCATGCTCTACATGTATGATTGATACATTATACAATGTGTAATTGTAGTATTGGCCTACACAGAATACCCAACAAGGTACAATTCAACAACTACAGAGATTTATCAAACATTCATGTGTTAATGTATAATAATGTAAAATTCTTAAAATAATGTCTGCAACCTTTTAGAAAGCATTTTTGAGAGCGTACTAATGAGGCAATTGTATTTGAAGATGCTCACAAATTCTTAAATAATTAACTGCATTGAATGACATTGTATACACAGTATTGATCCTGACATTTGCATGTAGTTTAAATTTCAGAAATCAACTAAATACAATTTTATGGCTTTCTAGTTTTTATGATAGCATGCATCAACAGCCCCCTCCTCTTAATCAACTAAACACGATTGTATTTATATCAGGAATGTTCTTTCGAAAAGTTCACAGTATTGTAATGCCAGAGTGTAATTTTCCTGAAACACAATTCCCAGAGTTGCATTTCAACTGTTTATTCCTGGACTTGTTTACACTGTTGGCTGCAACATATCCTATAAATCTTTTGATATTTGTTCAAATTTACAACAATAACTCTTCCCACTGCTGCATTCTGCCTGCCACTTGGTGGATCATTGGCCTTCATAATTGCCAACACACCCACCGAGAGGGTCCGTGGCTCACTACACATGTGCTAAAATCCACAATAGTCCAGGTCATGTTGCTGTTTTTAGGATTGCCAACAGGGTAGACGGATTAAAGGGTCACACCACTCACACTTGGGTGATGAAGTTTGTGGCCAAAACCAACTGCTCCAGGGTGGGACTAAGAGCAGTGAATACCTTTGTACTTTACCTTGTTGTGATTTCTGTGTGGATACAAAAAGAAATAACAAACCAAGAAAGACCGCTTATTAAAAATATACAAATAAAATCAGTAGCTGTGTAACTTTCACACAGGGTTCCTGTGTTGCCTCGAAGTGTTAAACTTCTTCATAGCTCCAACAACTAAATCTGCCACAATATTTTGACTGTTTGGAAGAATTACTTATCCTAAGGACTGTGAGGGTAATGTGATAAACTTACATTTATTATGTATAAAACTTGTTTAAACTACACAACATTTAAATTGAAATCTCGCTCAGTAACACGGGTGTAAATAACCCTGATAGTCCCTTTGAAGAACATGTATGCATTTCTGTAGTGAATTGTTACATTTCCTGAACAAAATTTTGTCAGGAAGCATTGTTTGTTAGGAATTGCAGTATTTTCCCTATAGTTTATTTTTAAAAGTTTTTCTGTCATGAATCAATATTCATATTCTAGGCAAAATAATGACATTCATCATTTATAATGTTTTATTATGAAAAATTCAGGCTATAGATTGTGAAAAATATGCTTTCAAACGTTGTGATGTTGAGCTTGGTTTAAAGGGCCATGCCTGTTGGTGTTGGATTATTAAACCAAGTTGTAAAATAAACATGTCATGTACATCAACATATTGCTGCAAATGTTTATGTCAAAGGTGGTTGTATTTCACTTTATCTGGTTACCGCAGTAAAGTAATTTTCCCTGTGTTGTAACACCAATATGAACACCAAATTCTCATTAAAACCAACATGGGGTAAGATTATGCTGTCCTTCAAGCCTCCCTTTGGTTTGATTTGAAGGGAATACAAGATGGCTGGTCTATAAGGATGGACCTTCAAGGTTGAAGGTCCATGCTGTCCCTGAGGAGTGTGGAACATACACATGTACAAAAGCCTGACTGTTTGTGTCTGTTGGGTTATGGGTCCTTATGATATGCAAAATGTCCCTCTGGACTGCAACTGCAAGTCCACTCTGCAGTGTGTTTATAGTAAATCAGCATCCAGGGCCATCGTTCTCTACCTTGTTTTGTTACATTACATGGGAAGATGGTAAGAACTGTGTGTACGTTGTACGCAAATTTGGTTTTAATGAACACTCTGTGCAGTGCTACATGAACGTACCAAGTACAGGGTGATTCCTGTTAATGGCAATGACGTCTTTCTGTTATCATGTTGTCACTTGGTAATATTGTACTACTAGGTAGTCAAAGTCGAATATTGCATTTTTGTAAAGGTTAATACACTGTACTTTGGGTTAGTCCAACTGAGGTCTCATCAAGTCAAGTCAAATCTCTTGATATGTACATAAAGGTTTTTACAGCTGTTCTACTATTGGTGCAGTCTATGTATTTTAGTATGAATTTACCATCGCTGGAATTTTTGTACCATTCTAAAGTAATTCTTTATAGAGAATACTTAAAAAATAAAACTATAAGACACTTGTGAATAAGACACACAAAACATCCTTGAGAATGCTGTTTACACAATTTTGCATTCATTCAGAACTGGAAAGAATCTGTCATCTTTGTTCACAAGTTCAGACTGAAGTATGAGTTGCAGCTGGCTACAAGGCATACTTACATGTATAGTCTTTTTCAAACGGACTGTGAAAAGCAACTCAGTTTGTATTGTTGTCACAAATTATACTAGAGCCTAAAAAAAAGTGTTCTCATACATGCAGTGTAGTGCAGAACATAGGCCATGCAAGCAGAACAAATATGCAGAGAACAGGGCATGCTGCAGACTGGCAGGGACAAAGGTTTTGGGCTGTTTGTACATTTACCAAGGTGTACAGTATCTACCCTGTGGATCTAAAAATTTTCCTATCCTTCAAGCTTCACACACAGGCACACACACACTTCTCATGGCCACCCGATTATAAATTATTACACACATTCCATGCCTGTGAGTTTACCCTGGTTTTAGTGTTATTCAATCTTGCCAAAAGTGTCCAAGTGAACCAGGCCATAGAGATAGGAACCAAACTCCATGGAATTCTAATGTTTGCTTGCTGGTCGGTTCTGAAGTGGTGTGTACATGCCATTGTGTGCATATGTCAGGGTTTAAGTTGGTTTTCTACTATCAGGTTGGTCCAAGTGTCTACCTAGGAAATAAAAAGAAAAGAAAAAAGGACAGGGTAAGAGAGAGGTTATGGACCGTTGAAACTCTTCAGAGATTAAACTTGCTAATCAAAATGTAAAATTTCCATTTTGGCATTTTCAGTGTAAAAAAGAAGCTTAAAAGGAACTATAACACGTCTGGGTTTGACATTGTACAACATTTGATGTGCTTACAAGATACATGTACACGAAAACATCTGATATGTATGCAAAATCCACAGATGTTCAGTTGTACATATCTTCCTTATTGCACTTTGTTCATACACAATATAAGTTTAATAATCAAACATGCACTGACATTCTTTGCTTTCAACCTCGTAGAATATCATTATGTGTGAAGTATGACCGTTCAAACAAACTAGGACATGGATGCCAATATTATAAATACCTAAACATTCTGCAGGTAATTTTTTTTCTGTCTTTTCAACATCCAGGTTGTTTTTCAGAGATACTTGTCTATTTTTATAGTCCGGATAAGTGCTTGAAACAATCTAGGTTATGTCAACCTTCGGGTTGGCATTTTGAAATGCCCGTACAGGAATTACAGTATATAAGAAGGTAGTCCAGTGTTGTTGTCTTTTTCTTTTTAAATGGAGATTATAAATTACCAGGGGTGGATTTCACAAAACTAGTCCTAACTTAGGACATGTCCTAATTTAGGACATGTTCTATAAGTTAGGACTAATTACTCGTCCTAACTCGAGGTAAGACTAATTCTAGCGCTTTGTGAAATCTACCCCAGGCATGTTTTGTTGCAGTAATATTATCTTTTAGCTGTTCACTTCAATATCTCATTTGACTGTGGTATGCTTGTGTTTAATTTAATGATATGTTATACATTATTTTCAAAAACCCAGTTATTCAACTGCTTTTTTTCTTGCATTTGGCAGGGAATTATGCAGTAGTGAGGAGGCTTCATGCCCCTGTCAGAAAGAGGTAGGCTCTAGCTTCATAGGGTGGCTCTGATCTCCAAGGTGTTGGCCAGTTCCCTATGGAAATTCCTCAGGGTAGCTACCACAGGGCCCACTACAGCGGGTGCTGGTGTGACAAGTAAGGTGTTTGGGGATACATTGGAGGTGTCGTTCTGCTGGTTTTTACATGTATAGCAGGAACTGCTGTCTGCCTGGCGGGCCACCCAAACCTGTATCTGGACTCGTTGATATTCTTCTTGCTAGCCGCATCAACTTTGATGCATGTAATATGGTGACGGTGATCACTGAGAAACTGCAGAACCAGTCGCTGGACGATGTCAAGTTTGCAGAACTAGTAAGTCTTTAAAATTGTTTTTTTTTCTCTTTCCAAAGTTACGTTTTTACTGTTTGACTTACTGTACATTTTCCTATGTTATACAAATATTGGATTCAGATGAGTGCATTGTTGCACAATATAATCACGAAGTGAAATTTGGACTATTCCATTTCACAAGGCTTCGCCTTGTGAAATGGAATAGTCCAGATTTCACCAAGTGATTATATTCTGCAACAATGCACAAACAAAATGTATTCGATATTTGTTTTATATTTATAACTCATACATAGATTCTTGTCATTTGAATTTTTTTCACAATAAACATAAAATGGACACTGGAAATTGTCCAGAAAACCTTCTAAAAGACGTGGACGACTCCATGTAGACATGGACCAACCTTGTCCGCCTTGACACGAGCTTGCCTTGTTTGGACAAATGGGTGGGGAACGATTATTTTTGAAAGGATACTTCGAAGCATCCAATAATTATCCATATTGGACTCCAACATTAAATTTTGGAGTGTCAGGGCAGTATACATGGCAAAATGAAGGATGACATGTGACACTGGTTCCAAATTACAAGGATCTGCGTGTGTGGTATACAAGAAAACAATATTGGTATTTGACTAACTACATGCCAGTGTAAAATGTACATTGTAAGTCACTACCAGCTTTGCTGTCACTATGCAGTTTGCTTTTTAGGCAACCAAAAGAACCAGAGCCCATCCCCTTTTGACAATTTTTCAAAGATCTTTTGTCATCGAGGGAGTTCAAGACCCTGTAATCCCTAATACCGTGCTGCCTGCTGGATTGTACCAATATGCCTACTACAAGTATTACATGATGTTGCATTCCAAGCTGTTCAACCCCCACTGGTAGTCTGTAGGGGTCTGTTCTTGATTTATAGAGAAGACATAAAAGGACACCAGGTGAAGGAAAAAAACTTAAAGTAATAGTGTGCATTGGATGAGTGTCATGCAAAGTTAAATTCTGAATAAAGATTATTAATTAGTGGTTTTTCACGATCCAGTTAAGCATTTCTCATCATTTCATGAATTTGAAAAATGTGGATCAAGTAACAACGAACAAGTAGTTATATGTCATCCCAGGCCTTGAAAAGGGCAAGGGCACCAAGGCATTTTCTCCTTTGTTAAGGGCACCTCTATGAGGAAACTGTAAATTTATGTTGGAACATTTCAAGGAGCACCAAGGCATGACAAGGGGCAACGGAGGCAATTGCCTGAGTTGCCTCTGTGAAGTATCAGGCCTGCATCTGTTATGAGTCAAGAGCAATTTATTAGTAAAATTGGATTTGATATTAAAAAAAGATGTACAGTATTTGAACTGTATCATGCATCAAATGTGCCATCCATATCTTCCCCAGGCTTTACATTGTAGGCCTACATTCTGATGATTGCTTTAGAAGGAAAATACAGTACATGATTGTAGCTTGCTCAAAACTCAATAAACAGTATAAAAAAACCACCCCAAAACCAATTATCAGCACAAAATTTCAAGACGTCAGTTTGTTGAAATTTGAAACAACAATTTACTAAAAACTCAGTGATTAAAAGCATTTTAAATAGTTATTACTGGGGATTCCAAACAAACAAGGATTTATTATTGGCTTGTAGCATTCATTGGTTTAATTACTTTATTCATTACAATGGTAATTATGTGTAATGAAATACAGAGATGATTTACAGATAGTTTTTGCTCTGATTTACATTTTGCCTTCATGTAGAAAACACAGTCTACTTGAACTACATGTATGTATGTACATGCACATGTACATGCATAGAATGTACAAAAGCTTGGGTTAGTGTACACAAAGTATGTACACGTACATGCCCAATACTTTGTTCAAGGTCAAAAAAGTTTTTCCTCCATAAGGCACCCCTATGATAGAAATAAAAATTTGTATCAGAACATTTGAAAGGGTACCAAGGTGATGACCAGGAACATTAAGACGATTACCTCCTTTGCCTCTGTGAAGTATCAGGTCTAACAGGAGGTAAAGTGGTCAGGAAAACGTTAGGCCTCAAGTTGAAATAAGAATGTTATCGATTTGAAGCATTTATGCAAGGCTTCAGTTGATGAGGTTAAGAGATTGATTTTTTATAAATTAACAATATGATTATTGAGGTGGAGTTGCAACACAATGGAACAGATGAATAATCCAACAATTACATGTGTTTAAAGCTTCATGAAAGTATCCAAGAACGAGGAGCTTGAAAAAATGTAGGTACATGTATTACATGCATTCATAAATAAATGAATGCAATAAATCCTTGAAAAATCAGTGGTAAAATAAAAGTGCATAGTTTGTGGGCATGATGATAAGAAAACATACTGTACTGTAAGACATACAGTACAGAAACATTGCACAACAGTACATTCAATTTGTCTTAAAGCTATGTTAAGAAGATATCATTTCATGATGATTCTTACTTACATCACTCTCATTTTGTTATCCCCCCCCCTCCCCCCCGGATACTGTTATTAAAACTTCAATATTAAATACATTTGTAATTTGACTTGTAGTCGTACATTAATACTCTGGATCATGAATTGTCGTGGTGAATTAATTGATGAGCTTGTTATGTGTTGATCAATACATGGATTGTACATTTCCAAGAAGTATGGGATGTTAGGATTTAAATAGCTTTATCTCATGTGGGAGTTTGAAAAAATAGATCGCCTCCTTCTGGCAGCTGATGCATGTAAGATCACACATCTCCCACACACCTTCTGAACACCATGCAAAGTTAGCACATGGTTTTTGTTTGGATGGTTTTCCAATTTGCCTGTTTATGTTAGATTCTTTCTGTTAAATTCTTTTGCACACGGTGTACAATGTTTGCCCCTATGCCCCTGTCATTGTCTTGGTGCCCTTTGAAATGTTCCTTTGAGTGAAATTTAAATTTCTTTCAAAGAGGTGGCATTTCTGTACCTTTACTTAGGAAACAAGTTTCAGATAAAAACCGATTGTTTATACTCCAGCTCAATAATGATTAAAGTCAATGTTTTTAAGTAGATAATGAAAACATAATTAAACAAAAACAATTTGTTTGAAATATGAATAACTGGTATTTGATTTTCAAAGTGCAAACCAACATCCCTAAGGGCAGATTCAGTGTTATTTCACATGTCCCTAAAATATTTGGTGAACGAGCTCAGCAATTCAATTGCTTGATTTACTTTTAATACAGCCAAATCTTTGTGTAGTGGACACCCAAGGGGACGGTGGAAAATATCCCCATTACACAGTGTACAAGTGCCTGAAATATCAGAAGATTTATAGTAATCACAATGGAACTGTCCTCAGTGGAAGAGTGCATGAAGCAGGTGCATGCTTTGTCCAGATGCCTACATTAGTTCTGCTGTAGATTTGATTGTGTCCGAAAAACCCAAACCTTTTCCCCTTGCTACCAGGGTGATAGGAGTTCTTTGATAAAACTCCTCGTATAAGAATGTAGCTTTTGTTTGGATTATTATCAAATGTAAAACCTACTGAATTGGTAATATAACCTGAATGGCTAATGTCACCATTGTTGTATTGATTTTAAGTATGCCGCCAATTAAACGGTAATTTTGTCCCAAAGTGCTTCAGAAATTGTCAATCTATAGTATGGCTCTTGCCTGTTATGTTTAGAGTTGCATGATATAATTGGTTTGCATGGTTGCATTTTAAAATTGTTGACGAGGGTGATGTCAAATTGTCTGGGTGAACTGCTGATAATTAAGATTTGTACATAAATAGCTGAACTGTCATTGTACATGTTCACCTGAGACTTGACACTACACAGATTTGTAAGTTCCAATAAAGAGTATTCAACTACTTTGTGATGGTTGTAATTCTTTATAAATGCATCATGTTTGTCACTTACTAAACTCATTACCCATGTTTCAACTATTATTGTATATTTGAAACTGCTAGTTTGAATGCTGCTGGAAACTGAAACAAGCGATCTTTTTTTCGAAAGCCTGCAATGTCTGACCATTCATTTTAATCCAGTGTGATTTTGAATGATACTATTACTATGCCAGCCAACAAAATGACAGAGTTATTGTGGTGAATGTACAATAATCTACTCAGTACAATGTACACAGTGCACTGGACACAGTTCAGCGTTTGCCATTGTGCACAGTTTTGCCATGACAGGTACACAACCTGTGTGGTTGTGTCGTTTGAAATTGTTGGACATTGCTGCACTGAAAATATCTACAAAAATTAGTGTTTTTTTAAATTATACTGATTTAACCTCAGTTATAATACAAATACAAACCGTTTCTATGTGCAGTGAGTGTACAGGAAATGTTCTTTGTTTGTGCAACAAAACTCTGTTTGTGATATACATGTAGAAGCTCAAATATAATTTTCAATACTACATGTATATATATAGAAACTGATAGATACAAATTGTAAAGGGAAATACACTTGACAATGTGTAGATGTAACAACTTCTCAGTTTGAGTTATGTTTGCTCATTTCTTCATTAATCATAGCAGGACACATTCCCTGAGGTGCCAGCATTGACAACTAACCATTCTTGTTTAGATAAAAAAAAAAGGTCGGGGGGGGGGGTAGGAAAAGATGATACCACTGCCTTTTGGAATTATCTTGGTGAAATCTTGGCTCTCATTGCTATCCTTTAGGCATTGGGCAACTTGCCTGGAGAGAAATTTTACACGTCTAGTAGGTTCTAGTTGTAGAAGATGAATTATGGATACTGGCGGTGCAATCTGATGGAGAGTAGCGGCTTCTTGCAAACACACATTCATTGGAACGGTCTTACAATTTATTTCCAGCAGCGCTGAATGAAACTGACAATCAAACACCTCGCACTATACAATCTTTCTCTGATGTGAGATTCTACAGATTGTTTCCATCGGTTTTTGTTTCCATCATTTCACTCCCATTTACATTTTTTCCCCAGACACAGTTTGGAATTGAAAGTAAGCATGGAACTTAATTGAATAATAATAATAAATGTGCATCATATTACAGCACTTTGATCACAAATACAAGTGATTATTAACTAGTAGAAATAAGAATGCCTTAATTTTTACTTTTTAAATTTCTAAAACAAATAAAAACAAATTCAATTATAATGCTCATATCTATTTTCTTAGTAGTTATTGTTATCATTGTTATTATTTATTAAGCCATCACAAACAAGAACAACAATACAAAACGGTACTTCCATTTATGGGTTTGGAGCAACAAAAGCAAAGTATTTACTATGATCCTTGGACCTGCTGCCCTACATCTGGTTGTAAGAAAAAATTGACTAAATAAAAATGTTGCATAAATGAAATGTTAAATGTATAAAAAAATATATATAGGCCTACGTGCATATAAAAAACAGTGCCAAGCAGCACCTGTTTTCATTTTGGTAATGAACCAATGGAAAGCAGAGTTCATTCATTGTCATTTAATGATGTCATTGACTGCACTTTTTATGCAGAACAGCTATTAAATCAATTATTTTTTACTGCCTGGTTACATTTGGGAAGTTTTAAAACCGGGAATTTCAGTCAAGCCTGATAAAAGGCAAGGTCCCGCTGTGCAAAGACCAGAACCATTTATTTAGAATTATCAGAGTTCTACGCATGTGTGTAAAATTTATTTGTGTTGTTGTTATTGGGGGTGTTGATATTGTTGTTTATGTCTTTTTTATTGCGGGGGGGGGGGGTGCGGTTGATTGTTGGCAATGCATTCCATTAATTTTATTGTCGCTATGGATTACAGTGAATGAAGTAGGGAAATTGTAATAGATGCTTGTTTTTCTGACTTTGTGCAGTTACTCATAAACCAGTAGAGCTTGGGAAAATGTTGTTCCTGCAATCCAACAAAGACCATCCTGTTTCATTTACATGTATATTCAACGGGGGAACAATTTGACATTCATGTTGAGTAAATGCCATGTAGTATAAATGATAAGCTCATGTAGATGTTAGCTTAGCAAGTGCAGCTTACTGGCCAACATGTGTAATGGTAACTTCTGTCAACTGGTTATCAGCTTATCCAGTTACTGCCGGGATTCTTTCTTTTTTTTGTCCTGTCCCCCTGGCGGGATTCTTTTGGCAGAACTGCCGAAATCGTTTTTCTTTGAGGATACCACTGGCACAAAGAAACCCTAACTTGACAATGGCAAGAGAACAAAGATTCTCTTTATTGGATCGTCCGTTTTGTTTCTCGACGACCGTTGTTCTCAGCATGCGCACTTTTCTGAGAACAATTAATTTACCTGGTAAAGACTGGTTTATAGTCGTGCGATGATAATACTAATAGTCGACTGAAGATGATTGCCACAGTCTTCAGTGACTAGACTGATGCCTCCAGAGATAACTATAAATTGTTTTTTTGATGATCGCGCGTCAAGTTTTCAGTCAGTGACCATCGCGCGACCAAGTTTAAACCTTACCTTCAGTCTGCTGCCACCTAGCATTGCAGCATGGATAGGCTGAAACTGAAGTGAGTCCCATCATGATGTATTTTATACAGTGTTATAGGAGATCAGGACCCAATTTCATACTACAGAATTCTGCGCCAATAGCATTCTGGAGAAGCGCGTGATTCTATAGTACATAAGCACAGAATTCCACAGTAAGCGGTGTCATGAAAATAGGCGCTGTACAATTCAGGTGAAAAGGTTCAGGCTTCATTCATTCAATAACATGATTAGTGAGGACCACACCCAAATTGCACTCATCGGTTCCCCATTGGGATATACTTTTACCATGATTCAGGATGGTTTCTCCTAATAGGGATATCAATGGTTCCAGATTGGGGGACCCTTGGGTGACAGTGATACCTTTTGCCCGCTTTGCGTTCAATCAAGGAGTATATGTACTAGTACATTTACATCCGGGAACTTCCCAGGAACCTTTTGTTGACCTCTTTATACTTGAAATGCTTACCCTGGCAACCCCTTTTGAAATAGCTACCCCTGCTTAGGAGTAGGATTTATTGAGCTAACCCCAGGGTCAGCATGGATCTTCATTTTTCCAGGAAAATTGCATCGAGTGTGAAACCAACATGGAGTGGCGGTGGGGTTAAAACTCCCCAGGAATTTCCTGGGGTTTGTTTCCTGGGAATTGGCTCTGCAATGTGAAAAGGGCTTTACATACATGTTTGCAATGCATATGATGTGTACAAGTACATCACTACCGTGCATCCATTTTAACCTTTTCAACATACAGTACATGTAGGTCCAACATGCTGAACAGGCACAGCCTGCTGTCTTACAACCATTCAGACATTTTAAAAGCATTTTTATTTCATCTCAAAAGAACTCCAAGAGCCTGTTTGACCACTGACAAAATCAATAAACTTGGCTTCAAGCACTGGTAACTTTGCACTATTGTACATTATTTACCTTTCAGTGATTAAGACAGCATGTGATGGATTTCTCAGTGACATGATGATTATGTCACACTCAAGTATTGAAAAAAAATTTCAAAGCCCAGTTTAATTCTTTTTGAAAGTGAAGCATTAAAATACGTTTACTGTACTTGATGTTTTGACAAATTTCCCCTCATAGAATCATGCATCCATGTACACAAACATGTATTTCTTATTTTCTTTTCGGCAACCCCACACCCTTTTCCCTATCCTTCCCTCATGATGTGGATAATTTCCCTCTTGACCCACACTAAGGACAGAAGTGAAAGTTTTAACGAGAGAGGTCCGTGCACGTTATATTGATCAGTAGGAAGTCAGCTATGGAGGCCATACCATCTGGATCAATAACCATGCAGTCTGATAGCAGAGGATAAAAAACAACTCTGTGGCCACAAAAGTAAATTCAACGCTTGCTTGCTGGGCTGAAGGTTGGGTTTTGACAAGCTGTAAATGCTTGCTTAGTTACACACAATGGGTTGGTCATTATGGGAGTGTTGTTATTTAAATAAAGTTTTGCTTGTTTAGGATGTACTACCATAGTAGTCTTTGTAAGTTTGTCCGTTTTGAAAGATGTTTTTCTTGGATTTTTTTCAAAGTGGACAGGTTGTCTGTCTGTCTGTTTGTTTTTCTCTCTATACATAAACTCAGTAGATGCTTTTGACAGTATTTTTTGTCTCCATGGGTATCAGCACTAAGAAAAAGAAAGCAAATGTGTGTTTCATTTATTGAGCAAAAACTGAACAGAAAATAGATTGATTGAATTTGCGCAATTGATTTTCCTTGAGTTTGAAGGCAGCAGATGTTAAATTTAAAATTCATAGTACAAAATCAAGTACAGTAGAGTTATGTCATCTTTTAGTGGTCAAGTACCAAATAAACGCATTGCCTATCTACTGATGCATTCATAATTTCTTTTTTAAGTGTGTTAGAAAATTTGTAATTTACTCTAAAAAGTATAGATTTGAATTAAGTGTAGTATAGTATGTAAAACATCAGTTATTTATTTTATCTCATACATCCATTAAACTTGAATATATGAATGTTGTTGTAAAGGTTTATTTTATTGTCCTTTGAGATGCTTGTTTGGCAACCTAAATGATAAAATCACCTGCCAAATGTGGCTTTCACTTGGAGGACCTGTTTGTTGTAGCCACTGGCCAACCACCAATCAGTATCCTTCGCTGACAGTTTCACATATTTTCCCGTGAGATTAAAATTGTGTTGCCCAGTTGGTACTGCTCTGCTGATATAGGATTCAAACTGGCCTCTCATCTCCCTTTGGTGGTATAGCGATAAAGACATGAGCTGCTCTAGAATGCAAGGGTTGTGGGTTCAAATCCCACCCAAGTTACCCATGTTTTTTTTCCCCAGAGACTGAGGGAACACTGAGTTTACAGTGCTTATTACTAAGATTAGACATCGGTTTATAGGTAAAATAAAAAAATTTCCTTGATATATTACATCAATGAAAATGGTACTGATGTAAACTTAACAACTTAACTAAGACGGCGTTCTATATTTGTTCTTTCTCTATTAGATTCCATATCACACTCGAAGTAAAACAAAGGCCAGAGTTTGGCAACAGCAGAGCAAACAGAATGTTGCTCTTGCAGGTGAGTGTTAACTTCTTCATTCTCTAAACGTTGTCAATATTTTCAAAAAAACAACAAACCCCAAAAACTACCAGTAATTGTGTATAAATTGGTTTGTATTAATAAACTGCATCTAGACTCTGAACAAAGAGAAGGGGGTTACCATTGCAAGGCTTATTCACTGGAGTCTATCGTGTGTTTTTGTATGAGGTAGTAATCCTACAGCCTGCAAGCTTCTGAAAGTTCCAGGTTGAGTATTCTTTGTATTATTCACAAGGGAGGATGATAAGCACTTCCCAAACATGCATGCCTTGCAGACAGCAAGAAGTGTTGACCTTTTCCTTGTTGGAAACTCTTCATAATAAGCAAGACTTTCCTGAAGTCTTTAGACTGTAAGCCCAAAGCCTCATGTCATAGAATAGACCTTGATTATGCTACAGCCATGTACTTAGTCATGTTCCCTATGTGCAATGCCAATAAGAAAGAGTGATTCTCATTGTACCATAAAGGAGCCAGACTGTTTCTCCCTTCCTGTCTGGTTTTGCTGCATTGATTTGAATGTAAGGGACAAGATGGAAGCACCGTAATAAAGGTTCATTATTAGTTTCATTTGGAACATACTTGGAATCGGTAAAAGTGGCATTCAAGGTAGAGTGAAGTCATAAGGAGGTTTAGATTGTTACATTGTGTACGCATTTGCGTCATTACCTAGTTAACTAAAAAGCATTCGCAGATGAGATGAGAGAAACTTAATTTATGCACCAGCCTGATTCGACCTTGGGCTTCATTCTGATTTGCATTCTGTAATTTTTCAACATTATGGAAACCAACGTGGTGACTGCAAGATGATGAGACATTTCAGTCACAACATGTTTCCCCATGTTCACTAGACTTCTTCATTTTCAGAAAGCACAAATCACAGCAAAACAAGAAGCAACCCAAAATAATCATCATTGCTGTGATTGTGGTAAATGCTGAATAGGTCAAGACCAATCTACCATCCAAAGGGTCCAAGCTCCTGTCATTACACGCCAAAATTACAGACATATAAAGGAGTGTCACAGTGTCACTCCAAAAAGATGCAGTTGTGCATCAAATTCAAACAGGAAGTGAATGGTCAAAATAGTTCTGTTTTCTACGTGAAGCATGACTTGTTCCTGAAGGTTTTTAAAAATGAAAGGGAAGTGGAATAATGTACATGTATGAAGACTATTTGCCGCTCTCAAAGGTTCTGGGTGAGGACCGCTGCACTTAACACTTCCCGTGTCTGTCTGAGAGCTATCAGGAGGGGAGGTCACATTGCTTTTCCAGGTCACAATCTGATGAAAGACAAGACAAGTCATTAAGAGGCCACCTTACATGAAGAATTTGTAGTGTCTCCCAGTAAGAGTAGACCTAAAGAGAGAAGAGATTCAGACAAGCTTATGAGATAAAACACCCTTGGGGTGGGGAAAGGGTAGTGGATTGGGGGGGGGGGGTTTCGTGTTCTTATTACATGTATGACAAACGGTGGAAATTAAATTGTCTCCCATGGCATGTACTTAATGTATGTTGTACATTAACATGAATGTAAGTCACATTGTTTTAGGCAACCTTCCATACTGTTAGCTTGCTGTAGGGCAGGGTAGATAGTGATAACCAGGTACAAGAACGTGTACATGTACATGTAGAAAGACAGCCTTGGAAAATGATTTCATTAAGTCCTCATATACTTAGCGCTTACCAGGGTCCTGTGTTCACCAGGATCAAGCTATTGTTTGCACTAATGGTAACATGTACATGTACATGTAATAATCTAGTTACTTTCATTCATTCCTCATATTACATGTATACCCTTACCAGGGTCTGTGTCACCACTATGATTAAACTCATGTACTAACTAGTTTCCTACATGTACATGTACAATGTATACACAGTGTGGCTGTGTCTGAATTGCTGGCTATGGCTACGGCTATGGATGGATCACCGCATCATCATGCATTAGTGTATAGGACGTCCTTAGCAATTCCCTTAGCAACAGTCGTAGCTGCAGCCGCAGCCGGTAATTTGGACAGCCTGTCAATCCAGTTAACTGAAATTTTCATGATTAGGTGCCCAGCTTATAAATGCTTTGCTGTGTACACAACTTGTTTGTCAGGGGACCAGACTGAACGCAGTCTGCTTTTATGATTGTGAAACAGTTATAATACATCTATACATGTACATTGTACATGTAGGCCTACAGTATGTTCAACCATGTTTTGTACACAGTTCATGTACACATGTACATGTAGATTGCATTCGGTGAATAGGCTGGTCCATGCCCCCTGCCCACAACATGGTCCAAGGTTGGCTTCTTTCCCCAATTTTCTTTTAAATAGATTTATTTTTCCAAAAATCAGTATCATTATTCCCTGGGGATCTTTGGATGCTCTTTCATTCGTGCCACTGGTCCCAGGGTATGCTTAAATATAAGCACACCAACACAGCTATGTACTGCCTTTTTCACACATTACAATTTTGCTGAGGCATATTGTTGTCTTCAGTCATTTTCACTTGGCATTCATCATTCTCATCCACGGCTGTAAATTCACTGATGTGCGTGGTATGTAAAGGAGCTGGTACATAGTCTTGGCCTGGTGCCACCTGCCATGCTATTTGCCCCAGCACGCAGTTCACATGAAGGTTCAGTCACAATTTATCCAGGTGCAAGTTTTCATATTAGAAGACTTCATGTTAAATGGCTGCAGGTTGTTCAGCTGATTACCTGAAACTGGTGTTCTGGGGTTGGCTCGTTTCCAAATGTGTGCCGTCAGATCTTGTTTGTTTTAAGGTGTTTTTGTGAAACAAGGGGAACTGGTTGAGTTAAAGGACCGTCCAGTTGATGTGTGTTAATTCAGTTATATTGATGCTGTCATATCCGCAATTTGCAATCTGGGTGCATAGAAGATAACAATTTAAGTAAATTAATGTTTGGATCAACTGCAAAATCAAATACAAGCGGTGATGAGTCGGCTTGTTTCATTGTCTCATGAAAAAAAAATTGCTGCTTGTAAAGTCAAAGTCTGCTTAATGACATGAAATTGCATGCTTTTGTATTTGTTCATGGAAAGCATAGTTAATTGAACTTCAGTATAGTCATCAGGCATGTACTCAAACTACTCAAATCAACCCTAAAGCTTTTTACAAGACCACTGGGAGAAAAAAAACCCTCAAGGGACTAATATTAGGGGGTTGTAAAACACAGCACCAATAAAAATGTTATATTTACCCATTTATACACCTATGTGAAGAGAAGCAAGTCATGGTTAAGTATCTATCCCAAGGATACATAATGACACAGCAGTGGGATTTGAAAATTTACAACCCAGCCACCAGAACCAGAGTCCCAACACACATGATCAATATTCAAATTAGACCTTTGATATTTAAAATTCAACATACAGGGTCTCGTTGTGTATAATGTTATACTATGTCACAAATGTTCATGTTGCACACATTTTTTTCAAAATTATATTGGAAGTCCAAAGATTAAGAATAAGATAGAAAACACAATAAAGGGTACGTACCACTTTGCATCTGTCACTTTAGAAGTTTTTTCCAACAGTTGGAATTTTTTTGAAGTACCTGAAACCAGCCAAGAGTGTATCAACATGTAATGGACATGCAGGCATAGACTGAAAATAATTTGAATCGATTCACTTGATCATTGATGTTAAAAAAAAACCTAAAATCGTTACCTGCCATTTTTGTCAATTTTTTGAATGAAATTTGAGAGTATTTAAAAAAGTTGTAATCAACTTTTCCGTATATAAGCTTACATCTCCATTGACATGTTGAGACACTTTTGGGTGGTACATTGTGGGTACTTAAAAACAAAATTACAACCAACAGAAAAACTGCGAACGTGACGGTAGATAATTTATACTTGATTGTGTTTCCTGTCATAAATAGAATTGAATCCTACCCTCATATTTTCCACTTTGATCTTGGAGCTTGCAATGGTTTTTCACTGATGTCGTTGGCAGTCTTTTTGGTTTGTGATTAACTATCACATTTAGTGCAGTGAACTCTCAGTTTTTTTATGTAGTTGGCAGACTTTTGGCATTGCCAAACATCATTTATATCATGATTTGTTTGCTGAAGAGATGATATTAACTGATAGTGGGACAGTTTTATCACTGTTCCAGTTTAAATGACATACTTTGAGTTTCTGTTTTGAATGATCACCATGATTAGAGAAAAATGTACCAGAAGCTGAAACAAAAACAAAACCTCCCAAAACAAGGACAATGGGAGCAAGCAAAACCACAACAAAATTGAACGAATAAACAAACTTTTGAATAAAAGCCTCTGAAAATAAATATTCACATTGTCCAGCTACATACAAGTTCAGATTTTACACATTAAAATAAAATAAATTAAATAAAACAATTTTTCGCACAGGATAATTGCTGAGACATGTTATTATCATGTAGTGTTTTGTTTTATAGCTTGACACTGTTTATGTAATCAACTGATCCAACATTGACTCGTAATCTTAATTGTTTACATTTTGCCAAGATTTAATCTTGATCGTTGGAATGGAGTATAGACAAATACATGTAACAATTTGTTCTAAGCAAGAAGGATCTCTTAACAGCGTGTACATGCACATGTATGTACTGTACATGTATTGTACCTCTGTCAATTCATCACCGTCACCTTGGGATTACACTACCACACCCAAGTCAAAGGAAGTACTTAATCCCCGTCATACCAATATTTAATTTCTGCATGTTACATGTGGGTCAAACCTGTTATTCTTGGAGTGTGACACCTCTCTAGGTATTTATTTATGCAATCTGCTGTTAATATGAATCGTTAATATTTAAAACATTTGTTTTATTTATATGTTCAGTTGCCGGAGGTAAAGTGCCCTCCACACAGGTAATCAATCAAGAGAAGTTAACACCTGAACACCCAGGCAGATCACATCCTACGACAGCCCAGAACACCGGCACCATTCCAACTAAAACGCTGCTAAACGTTACTGAAAACAACGCCATCAATGAAGCATGCTCCATCACGCCACCAGCGCCCCCAAAGAAGAGACACTGTCGCTCTCTCTCGACAGGCGAACTTATAGAACGCAAGTGGAAGCCTCGGTCTTCAAAAATCTGGCGGACTCCCTCACAGGGGAAGCGGAAATGTGAGAGTCATCAGTTGCACAGCCAGCATCAAAAGGGAGGAAACACCATCGGACTCTCTGGTATTCCAAGCAGCTCCGGATTGAATCCATCTGTCAATGAGTTCTCAACACCACCAGAGTCCCCCATACCAAGACCGACCTCTTCGGCTTCTTGGGATGGGGCAATCTCAGGCATCCCTTTCTGGCTGGAACATGCCTCTTTTAGACCCGTGCTTTCACCTCGGGCCCAGAGTCTGTCATTTTCAGAGGATAAGGCGTCAGAGAGTTCAGGATCCGTGTGCTCGTTCACTGGGAGCACGGACTCTGAACTGGACCGGGGAGTGGTTCCTCCGAGGTGCCACTCACACCCCTCGGTTAGAAAAAGTGGAAAGAAGCGGCGTAGGGAGGAAGAAGCTAGACCCAAACTGGATTTGTTCAAAATGGAAGAGGTAGGTTTGATAGTCTGATTTGAAAAGTTCCTTAAATTGTTTTCTGTTTTTTTCCCCCACTTAAATTCTGTTCCTGTTTGTGATCAATCAGCAACATCTTTCCAGAACTGTCACTACCCTGGAGTCGCTACATGTACATAACTGCTGGTGGGGCAGTAGCAATGATTGACTGAAATATAAAGGGTCTCTTTTCATCAAAGAATGAAATCAAGTGAAAAAATTAAACCAGAGATTTTGTGTTTCATCTTCTGTTTTGCATAGCAATGGGAACTTACACTGCTGTGTAGTGTTGCTTCATGCGCAATTTTCATTGACCAAACTGACCTTCATACATTGGATGACAATCAGGTGTCCTACTTCCCTAATGAGCTGCTAATCAAAAAAATTCTATTTCGGAAAAATATTGTGAAGTGGTGAAAGGTGTGCTGTCGCTGTTGTTTTGCTGGCAATAAAATTTGTTAAGAACCGCGTAGTTTTTTGCTAAACAGCACTGTGAAATTGGGCAGAGGTTGTGAACTGGACAGCTGCTCATACCAGGATGGGCTTTGATTATACATGTACAGTGAATCTGTCATTGTATAATTGCATTACTGCTTCAGTGCCACACCTGTGGACAGGTGTACATGTATGTAGAGTTTTCAAACTATAACAGTGACCCATTTTGGGAGGAGAAACATGTCAAATCTATATTTGTAACCCCGTTTGATGGTCCTTGGGCACACTGAGTTGACACTTTATTTTCACAACATGTTTATGTATACAAGACTGTAATTACAGGCACACACGGTCACCTTACCGTGCCCGATTCTTCTTGATGTAAATAGGCCAAGTACAGAAACGTCAGTGTCTGAGTTGTATTCAATAATAATGAGTCATCACTGTAGCGATTCTTCTTCTTCAATGAAACCGTCAGACAGCAAGATGGACAATCAAATTGACATTGTACTATATTTGATTGTTTGAAAGGGAAAATCCGAGCTACTTTTATGCATAATTAATTCAGTATACGCTTGAAGTTTAAAAGGATCCTTACTTAGGCCTCTGGCCTTTGGGCCACTAAAGTGGGACAACTTTGTTTGTCCCAGGGAGAGTTGGACCGGATACCTTTACAGTATTTGTATTTTGAACTGAATGGGTATTTCACTATACGTGAACTACCATATTCAATATTCACGCGAACATCTTTGGAAGATGATTCAAGTGTACACACAAAAACATAATAACATGGTGTTTTTTTGGGGTGGGGGAATGTGGAGGAAAGATGGGCGGGGCAGAGGGAGAAATTAATACCTGAATAAACTTTCTGCATTTCTGGTGATCATTACAATGTACAATCTAAGCAATATGGCACTCATCGAATTTGCACAATTCTTTTCCGTGGTATACAATTAATCCCCTTATTGAAAGTTTATACATTACGCACGCATGTATGTGACCGTGCATTTGGAGACTTTGCTGTTAATCCTTTGACATGGAGATCGTGCACGCACATGCACCTTCATGATGAAGAACGGCCGACTCTTTATCATCTCCCTGGCTGATTGTATTACATTATTGTAAGTTTTTCATCATAGTCGTTTTAATTAGCGAGAAAGTCATGAAAGTGGGGGAAGATAATTGCATCTGCTTGCTCCTAGTATGCATTAATGAAAGATTTCATGATAAGTGCGTTACTGTAGTAACAATGATCTAGCAATTTTTGGAAACATACACACATTCTATGGGGAAATTAGCTGGAGTATTGTCACTGATGTTGGAAATTGACAGAGTTGATAGTAAAAGTGGGCAGACCTTCTAAAGGTTATGAGAGAATTCAGAGACAGGGGAAAAAATAATAAAAGGCAGCGGGGTAGCCAGGATGTTTTCATGGGGGTGGGGGGGGGGGGGCAGTGCGTTTTAGTTGGGGTTGCCCATGTACTATGTTTTTTAATGAATTACATGTACAGTATCTACATTTTTTTATGGGGGGCAACTGGGTGGGGCGCTGAAAAATCTGGAAACTTGGAAAAGTTTTCTTTCCACACCAATGACGTTCTTTGTTTCAAACCTTCCCACTTTAGAAAGTTTCAAATGCTGTAAAATGAGATGTTTCTGGTTCATTAATAGTGCTGTAGCACAACACTAGTCAATTTGATCAATTTACTGAGTATTCAAGGCTCAATGGCCTTCACCTTTAACTATGACGGCAGAAGCCACTCTTCAGCTTGCTACTTGGCTCTGTTCCATTAGCTTTTCTTCTTAATACGTTTTATAAAGTAACATCTGATATTCAAAACATTCCTGATACAATAAGTGGCACATGCTCTACAATGTTTAGTGTGTTTCATGATTTATGGAAAGAGAGTGTTCTTTGTTGCTAAGAGAGATAACATGTGTAGCTAACAGGGCGTCTGCAGCGGTGTTGAAAGCACAAATTACGAGCTATTTAAACCATCAATTTCTACAGTGCTGGAGGAGTTGAGTCTCTCCCTACACTTAACCAGCGGAACACAATATTATTTACCAAATTCATTACTTGATCCGCGGGGACATTCCAGTGCAAAGTCTCTGTAGGAATTTGGTGCCTGAGGGCACATTTCTGAATATTTACATTTTTGTTCAAAATGAATTATGCAGGAGGGTGCTAAGACATTTACAGTTCACAGTTATTCAGATTATTTCATACTAAATGCTTCAACTATACTTGAGCAGGCTGATGGTATATGTACAATGTATGTTACTTGCACAATATTTTCTTGAGCCCAATTTATTCATTTTTCACCTTCATTATTCCTTACGCAGATAATCCAAGGTCTGTTGGAATTGGATTACTAATTTTTTGAGGCAGCCAAATTTCTTTGGAAGTATTTTTTTGTTTTTCAACACAATTAACAGTCCTTATTAAATAGCATGTGGTTTGGAGGGACATAAAAAAGACAAAGATTTATTATTAATGTTATTTGGCTAATCGTTTTTTCCCATATGATTTTAATGAATCTCTGTGTGATGTACTTTTGATTTGGAATTAGAACTTTGAAAATGTTAATCTGAGGTGTTGAGCTTTTATTTATAAAATCATTTATAAATCTGTACATTTATTTAAGGTAAACAACAACAACAGACAGCTAGTAGTCACGTGTACATTGCCACATTGTCATTTCAAAGCATCAGGCCTGGAATTTCATCTTTGAGAGGGCAAGGCCATTTTCATTTTTCATTGAGCACTTCCATTGGAAAATCTTAAAAGTCTATAGGAAACTTGAAGGGGCACCAAGGCCAAGACCAGGGCAACAGAGACCATGGCCTTCACAGCCTCTGTGTAATTCCAGGAATGACATTGTCACAGTCATTTCAAAGCATGCTTAGTGGATACGCCTCCTCAAACCATCGATATTTCAGATATGTTGTGCGAATGCTCTTCAGGAAAACATGATAAGCTCTTTGACACTTTCCACTGTATGGTCTGACCTTTGAGCCCCTTTAACTAGAGCTTGAGTACAAGGATGTCCATCATTACTTATCTGCTTAATCCTAATTAATGTTGCACTGACATCACTCGTTATCAACAAGGTGTGGAGGTTACCTGTATGTCTGTGCATGAGTGGGTGTTGAACAATTGGCTCTCCAACATCTTCTTTATCATCCTTGTATCACCATGAACATCATAATAGCCAATCCTGTAATCCTTCATCCCTTCCAGCAAAAGGGAATCAGATAGTGTTAATCCATGAGTTGTAGCTACTCTAAATCCTTAAAAATACCTGTGTTTGATGGATTGAACAAAGTCAATCAAAAGCATCGCTCCATGTCCAGGGTCCAATTTCATAGAGCTGCTTAAGCAGACAATAGTATTAAGCAAAAATGAGCAGGATACCAGTTGCAAACGGTACATATGATATGGTGTTTCAGCTGGTAACCCTTTTCTGGTAAGCGAAATCATCAGCTGCTTTTTTCGCCTAAGCAGCTCTATGAAATTGGACCCAGGTATAGGCTACATGTACAAAATGTTCTTGAAGTCAAAGGTGCATTATGGGATTCAAGAAGAGAGTTCGAACTGATACCTTGGGAGTTAGGAGTGAGTCACAATGTGCATGCCCACTCAGGGCCATTCATCAAAATATGGTACAACTTACTCATTCTGTAGATGATAAACATGTGATGATGTACGATAAATGTGGAGCATTAGGGATTCTATCAATACGCCCTGATAGGGTCTTCCATCATCTTGTGCAAGCAATTAATAGCTGGACCATCAGTGCTGTTCTTAATGCTTTACTGAGTACATGCTATGTTGCCCCAACGTCTGGGACACGTTTGATGGTACAGTCATTTTTTTTTTTTCTCGCTGTAGATTAATGTAACCCAAACCGAGGTTGGATGAGATTAGTCTGGTCTCTTTTATGAACATCAGTATTGATTATTACTGTTGCTTACCGGGAACATGACCACGGTGATGACTGCATGATTAAAGCATACCTAGACAGTATTCAGTAGGGAATCAAAGTGTGATGACTGACAAATAATGACCACCTAGGGGTGCGGAAGGTGAAAATAAATCTTGCCTCCAGCTCAAGAAAGTAAGGACTGGATCAATACGCTGCCAGTCAAACAAGCCTTTATTGATTGCCAAATTATTTTTTAAAAATCCTTTTGATAAAAATAAGTTTTCAAAAGATAACTACACAACCTTGGGGATCTCAGATGGTTCTCCCTTATGAGCTCAGTTGTATGTTGAGTTGTGTACAATGTCTACAGTTTTTAATAATTATTGCACTCTGTAGGAAAGAAACATGCTTTTAAGCACACTCCATAAGGTACATGCACTGTATGTGATTTTCAAATAACGATTGCACTCCATGCTCATGCACACATTTAAACACTTGACAAAGAAGGTACATGCACTATCCTGGCAGTAGTTCTTAAAAACTGTCCTGAGGTCTTGTACTTTGTGCATTGTAGACACGATGCCCAGTAGAATCAGATGTGCCTCGATGCTTTTGCACAATCCAATGGCACTTTTATCCTTACTCTCCATCTCATAATTCACCTCACTCACAAACCAGCATTCTTTTCATAAACCATTTCATTGTATGTGCCCTGAAGATGAATTTCTCTCACAAATTGTTTTCCTCATACCCGAAGGAGTCTTTTAACAAAAGAGCGTGTACATACCCTATTCGTGTGTACATGAGCATATTTCTGTATGTACAATCGATTCAGCACTCAGCAGTTGTGAAAATAAAAGCTTCACGAAGGCACGGACCACGAAAATGGAAAGCTTAAAGGCTCGGTGAACACTGGAAGTACGGCGTTAGATTTTTCTGTTTGAGAAACTCAGGTATATGACAAATAACAGCTTGGGGGCTGAGAGTACACGTAGATCCAGGATTGCTGGAATTGGAATTTGTCAGGACGTAATTTTTGTGTACACTGTAAACTAACACTTCTTGTACACTATTTCTTTCTTTTTGTTTCACTCTTTCTGTCTCTGAGGGGGAAGGGGGCACATAATCCTTAATTCACTTGATTTTGTGATTTTGTTTTTCTGTTTGTAATATCTAAATGAGGAGTGAAACACGTGAATACTTTTTTTTTGTAAATTCTAGGATTTATATATCTGTAGTTTTGCTTGTACACTGTCAGATTAGTTGACCACTATGTATTTACAAAAAGACTGGTGACTGTTTGGTTTGATTAATTAACATGTCTCTTGACTTGGACCATTTGATTTGGGATTGGGATGTATATTGGTTCAGACATTTGTCTTCATGAGAAAGATATGGGGCATGATTTTGAATTATTTAATCCTAAATCATGTTCACAAAGTGTATGTTTGACTAATCTGTCAATGCAGACACAGTGATTTAATGCCATGAAGTCAGCTGATATGAGGGAAAGATTTCATAAAAATGTATTAATTTATCACCAAAAAAATAAAAGGTGTTTGCTCCTGCCATCTTGGTTTGACCTAATTCAAAACAGGTCTCCCACATTGGGGGAAACAAACTGTTCATTCTCATCCCCCCCATCGAATATTTACATGTACGTGATGGTGTACAATTTGGTAAAGTCCTACTCATAGTAAGCATATCTGTCACCTTGTTTGCACACATACGTTTTTGGCTATTTGTGATGTTCCTACAAATGGGGGAGACAAATAACAATATATAGGGCATAACTTGACACAATGCTTTCTACCCCCCCAGAGGAAGCTATAGCTGGGTCAGAAGTACCTCAATGAGTCTGACTTTAACCTCGTCAATTGTACTCTATTATTAACTAATTAATGAACTGTGAAATTTCAAGTAACGGCTTTACAAGCCGTCTGTGGATTAAATGGCTTGGTAACTTATTTGTGTTATGGCGACATCATTGTGAAGCAACAAATATTGGTACATTATGGTGATGAATGCACAATTGAACTTCTTATGTTAACTACCTCCTGTACTTGTATCCAAGGTTACTAAGAACTCAATGGAAATGTTGAAGTCTATTCTTAAATTCACATTCTGCGATTGTTGAACAGTGTTAAAAAAAATGCTTTCAGCTCAAGGGACATGCAATGTACAAGTTTACAATGTGTTCAAAAAGCCTGTACACTGGCAACAAGTGGTTCCGTGTAACGGCTCATAAATCTGTAGTGTAAGGGTGTTTTCGTGCATTTTTAATCAAAGCTGAGTCAAACATGATTTTCTAAATTTGTATTAATTTAGACAGGAAAATTTATGATGAATAAATGCTTTAGTGTACAGTACATGAATCAGTACAAACTTATTACCACTTTATGTTTTGCGGAAATATCCACAGTAGTGGTACCATGTCATTTGAATTTTGAAAAGTTTATGTTCATGCTAGCATTTTTTCTCTGAACTCCCTACTTCTTCCTTCCAATGCCCACCCCCCCCTCCAAGTTAACCTGTGATAGACTGAAATTTTCCTCTTGATGATATCATTGTCTCATGATGTGCCTGAGACACACTGATATGATCCTTAAGTGATTATTTAAAAAAATTCAGTGCACCTGTAATTAATGCTAGTATGTCACCCTTATGCAACTGCTGCTAAACCCTTGGGGGGAAGAGCAACAGTCAACACAATATTAATGTGTTTTGTATTGATCTGCTGTTTGTTTTCACAATCGGACGTTTCTGCTGTTCTGCTGTTGACAATGCCATTAATATCATTATTAATATAAAAGAAACCCCCGGGGGATGTGACACTCAGTGATAATGGTTCCCGGCATAGGGTCGCCAGTCACTACCTCATGATCAAATACTGTGACACAATCAAAATACTAGGTCAGCTTTACTCCAGCTGTCCTTGCAAAGAAAATGCCATTTGGCGTTAGTCTGGTTCACAGCTTTCTTGATTTATCATGGTTTACTTGATGTGAAGCGTATGAAGAAAGAAGACTAACATGAAAGATAACATGTTTCTGTCTGTAGTCCCTCTCTGAAAAGGCTTGAAAAGAGCCGTTCAAGCCTATTGATCTTGGTATTACAATTCCCATGTTTGACTCCGTATATCTGTTTACTTCCTACAAACACCATCATGTCAGTACCTTTTTGTTTTGTTCTGCTGGTTTATCGTCCTCTTCATCACATCCGAACAGCGCCAGGTCCAAACCAAACAGACTTCATTAGAAAGGGATAAAACAGGCAATTTCAACTTCTGATCGCAGGCTAAAATCTAGATCCATCCGGAAACTTAAAACAAACCAAGGACTCCTTTAAAGTCTACCTTGGATATATACAACATCCCTCATTATATCCTGTGGAGATCATGGCATTATCTCTTTAACAATAACATACATGTACATGTATCCCATTGCAAGGACAGACTGTTACATTAAATTCATAACATGAGGATAGAAGATTAAAAAATAACAACCTGCCACATACTCTTGGTTTGCAAAATACAAATATCAGGTCTGACTACAGTTGGTAATAAGTTGCCAAGTGAATTGTTCATCTCCCCATTACGTAGGTATGCATTAGCAGCACACGCTTCTTGAGTTCAGGGGATCATTTTTTCAGACTCGACGTCTCCAGGTTTCCTCGACAAACCCTAGGAGCTAAGTTTAATGAATTTACACGCACACATGCAACAAAGCTATACACAGTAAATGCCAGGGAGGCTGGTCTTGTATTTGACAAGCTTGAAATGTAGCTTCACGCTTATTGAACAGTTGTGGCAATATTGTCACACTGGTAACCGGCTGCTTTATGTTACTCACCATAAAGAATGGGAAGGATACCAGGATTTGTGTGCTCAAGTTTCACCAGGATTCTTTGTGGATGGGGACATGGAAAAACTCAAATATGTAGCCGACCTAAAAGTGCTTTCAGACAATATTTGTTCCTGTCAGTCAGATCTTAGACAGTTTCATAAACACTTTTGATTAAAATGTTTACTTATTCTGCGTGTATTTTCTCCTGACCCCTACCCACAAAACCTATGAAGTCTAAAATAAATCACATCTTGAACAAGTTGAGTATGTCTACATGTACATTCTACAATATTTAAAAGAAACTGATACAAGAAATAGCAGTAACTTTGTGTTAAATGTCAAAATCATTTGTCCCCTTATCAAATGAGAATGGCCATGGTTTATATAGGAGCATTCATGTGCACCTAACATCCTCCAAAGCCTTCTCTTAAGAGACACTGGTGCCTGCATTGTAGGGTTTCAGTTTCTCCAGGATGTGCTAGCATGCTTATTACAATAATTAGATTATTCTAAGATATAGGTCAGTTTTCGCCTCTACTTTTCAGTTTGAATTTAACAAGTTGAAATGCGACTGCTGCTTATTTTCCAAATTACTCTTGATGTTATTATTTTGTGTATGAGTGTTATCGACTTAAACACCTGTACATCAGCATTGCAGATATTAGGGAAGGCCCGATGAACTGGTTTATCTTGCGGCAAGAGAGCG
The DNA here is from genome assembly GCA_911728455.2 of Marthasterias glacialis. Classification (NCBI taxonomy): domain Eukaryota; kingdom Metazoa; phylum Echinodermata; class Asteroidea; order Forcipulatida; family Asteriidae; genus Marthasterias; species Marthasterias glacialis. The sequence continues at coordinate 20,549,394 of OU452231.1, forward strand.
TTAAGCACAGAGGGAGGAAATCAAGCAAAAGGGGTCGTGCCTTTCTCAGAACAGATGACCTTATCACCGCATAGGAAGGACTTTATATGGCTTAGATCTTACTGCCCAGCGTCCAGTAATACTGCTTGCATTAGACTCTAGTCTTGGCAACAGAAGGACATCTATGGGTTTACAATATAAAAGCCTGCTCTGCCTCTTCGCTCATTATTTTGATTGAGTAGGCAATGACCAACGCATAAATTATTTAGTGGTTACTTTCAGTGCTGAACCAAGCACATGCAAATTTGCCTGCTGCTAGCAGTTTATTAATTTATTGAGCATGGTTTCCAAGTAATGGAAATGAGTGAACAGAATCAGAAAGAGCTAACAAATGAGAGCTGTTGAGGTAATATTGATTTAACTTGAAAAGGAATTGACAAGGTTACATGCAGGCTTGGGGAAGTCTCAATCCATTCCAATCCCCCGTGTTTAATACCAAACCTTCATCACATACTTGTAATTTTGAAGAAGCAGTGTAGTGTGTTTTCTTAATGATGAGGCCTGCTAAAAGTTATCCCGCACAACTTTTCAATTTGGCGTTACTTGGTCATGTTTCATTCTAAATTACCAACTAATTTGAGCAGAAATGCTTCCACAGTTCTACCAATACAGTTAAATTTTGTACATTATTTAGAGTAAGGTTTTCCACAATCATGAATGTCATATATATGCCATTTTATGTGTGTATAGTACATGTATATCTTCTTCCATGGTAGGATGGGGAGTGGGTGTGATGGAGTTTTTGCCTAGGGCACATAAAGTACAGCTGTACATGCCTCCAGTGATTAATTCATATTAAATTGCTTTGGTTTTAGAATGTCCTGAGTTAAACTGTATCACCATCCATTGGCTATTGTGGTCACTATTTAGTTTGTGGTTTGACAACCAGAGGCTTACCCTCACCACAATCTTGTAATATCAAGGGTTTAGTTGTGTCAACACTGTTTGGCATACCATCCATCTCTGCTGGTAGTAATGTTTTAAGGGTCCTCCTCAGGATGGGATAGAGGGTATTATGTTTTTAGGACATCTCTTCCCCCCTGAATTAGTACTTTTTATCAATCATTGCAATGTGTTCGTTCTCACCTCTTCAAATCAATTTTCCATGGTAATTTTGTGTGCAGCAGAATAAATGCTCCAGCTTTTGGGCTACAGAAGTTGCACTGAAGTTTTGTGATTTTTTTTTTTTTTTTTTTTTTTTTTTTTGGGGGGGGGGGGGGTGGGGGCCTTTAAAATTTAACACACTGCATGAACATTTTTATACAGGTCTTCCTCAACATTATTGTTATAAACACAGCTGTCATTTATGTCGTTGTAGTTTGCTGCTGTTATTTTACAGCCTGGAATTTCATCTTTGAGAGGGCAAGGCCATTTGCATTCTGCGAAGGGTACTTCCATTGAAAAATCTTAAAGTCTATGGTAAACTTTTGAAGGGGCACCAAGGCCAAGGCCAGGGCAACAAAGGACATGGCCTCTGTGTAATTCAAGGCCTGATTTGGGGAATGGCTATATATTTAACATCCACCTTAAATGGCTAGGAGTGCTGGAAGAGATTGATGAGTCACACTTTGTTTCTGACTGTGTCTCGTAAAGGGTTTCAAATTCTACAGGTTTACATTTCATGGTTTGTATTTTACTGAACCTACGGCTACCCATGTCTCATTAGGCAGGTGCACGGTTGATTTTTTGTCAAGTATCATTATTGCCTGATAATGTGCCTTGCAGGTACTAGGTATCAGTTTGCACTTTTTGTCTTTTGTTGGAGATACCCGCTCCTACCGTCGAGTCAAATCAACTTCAAAGCTATCAGAAACTTGTTTTTATCAAGTACAAAGCAATCACTCTGTGGAGCATTTTATGCAAAACAAATTCTAAATGACTACCGACTCTATTGTTAAGAACTCTTACATGAAAGAAACTTATCCCCAGATGTTGTTTTTTACTAGGTTTTTTTTCTTCTTTTTTCCCCCCCCCCCCTCTAAAACTTGATACCAGCAATGTTACACCAAAGGCGGCTGACCCTGGTATGGCATCCCAGGGAGTGTTTATATAATCAACAAATGCTCTTTTTAAAATACAGTCATCTGAAATATCTTCTGTTTACTTTAGGTATATATCATTATACAGTGTTTTCCAGGCACGAGGGAACCAGGAAAAAGCCTACCTCCATAAAATTGCAATATTAATGCTGAGTTACTGAGTTCCACATGTACATACATGTAGCTACATGTAGCTCTGTTATACCCTTGTAACTTATTACTTTCTTGGGAAACTGTTTTAGAAGATAGTCCATAATTGATCAAAATAAAAGTGCTGACTTTTACATGGACTTTTATGTACATGTAATTACTGTAGGCTTTAAGAAATGTTATTGCCTTAAGATAACAAATAAACCTATTTTGAAAGCTAATTGAAATTGTAAAATCGACAGGCATAGAAAACAAGTCCTAATCACACATAACTATTTGTGTTGGGCAATAGAGTATGTTATGAAAAAAATGCGTTTGGAGAGGATGTCAGCTTTCATAAATATTAAGTAATTGATATCCAAATGTTTAATGAACAGATATTAAAACAACACTCAGTTGTTATCCTAATGCTCAATGAGGGAAAGACAAAGTTATTCTGGAACATTTTATGGGGCAACAAGGCAGTGACCATGAGCATTTAGGCAATTGCCTCTGTTGGCCCTTCTGGTTCTGGTGTCTACAGACAGTATATAACATGCGCCCATGCCTAATACTGCATTCTTGTACAAACGAGGATGTTTTTCCTTTATAGTAAAGGGCACCTCTGAGAGAAATGCAAACTTGTACCAGAGTGGAACATTTTAAGGGCACCAAGGCAATGACCAGGGGCATGGAGGCAATTGCCTTCATTGCCTCCAGGAAGTATTAGGCCTGATGCACCTCCAAATACTTCAAAAGTCTGTGCTTCTCTCTTTAAGCCACTTAATTATGCAAAGAGAGTTGACAACATAAGATTATGTTTTTTATTGTCTGGGAGTGAGTAGATTATGTAATCCATTACAGGTGTCAACCTGACATGCTGTCAGGTTTCATAAATAATAAAGTGCCAATTGTAGCACCTGTTTTTTATACATCAGCTGCCAGGTTTCAGCATCTGTGTTTGCTACATTGTGCAACCTATATCAAAGTCATAAGATTGATCAATTATGCAAATTGAATAAGCAAAAATGCTTTTCGTTAAATCCTGTTCGTAAGTGCGAAATAATTCCACTGTAAGCCACGCCCACTTCACACAAACTGGCTCTAGTCTTTACCAGAAGCCAACAGGAGTTGCATTGAACGAGTTTTTCTTGGATGGTTTATATGAGAAAAGTTTAATAATTAGACTTGGCTTTGACATACTTGTACATTCTTCAAAGACTAAGGTCGTCTCAGAATTACAATTTTGTATTCTTTCATAAGAAATTATTTTGAACGATGAAATGAGTGATTTACACACAAACGTATGCCAGCTTTGGAGCCAGAAGTAGCTAAAACCTTGGGCGTGCTGCAGATATGACTTACCAATAGGATTATGTTAGAGAATCGTGTAAAATTTTTGAGTGTGTCACATTAAAAACAAAAGCTGTAGACTTTTCTTGTAATGAGCTTTGTGTTTTTCTTTTGATTCGTTTTTTTTTCCAGTTTCATTTTGGTGAGTTGAGTTGGCAAAAGTACAAATGCTGTAAAAAATTAACATTTTTATGTTTATTTATTTATACTGAAATGATTGTTTTTGTTACTTCCCTATACAATGGTTTATTTAGTTTATGTAGTGCAATCATTCAATTGTACTGTTTTTAAGGGATTAATTGCAGTTATTGAAAGAGCTTGTTATAAAACCATGTTACTTTTTTTTTTTAAGAAAAATAACTCTTGGTTGTTAACATTAAATTGTAAGGCATACATTTACTTGTGGCCTATTGTAATATAAGTGTATTTCATAGAGAAAATTAAAGTAGTTTAGCATCTGGCCATATTTGTTTATTGGCGTCTTGAACATCAACATTCCAATCCAATAAGTAAACAAAGTAATTTGATTGTTTCTGATGATACATTGTGTTTCTTTGTCTTTTGAGGAAATATCCATCTGCAATGGAATTTAAATACTGTCTGCCTGAGAAAAAAAACCCCACAGAATCACTTTGAAAATGTTTGGGCAAAAGGGAACTCATATAAAAAAAACACATTTCCTTGTATGTTCTTATCTGTTTATACAGGCTCAACTTGGGAGGCTCTTTGTCAATCAAGATATCAAATATTGCACAGTTTTCGACACTGCGGTTTATGTTTGAGACGTTGCAGTTTACTTTTCCGACTCTGCTGTTTTGAAAAACAGCAAAACCAAAATTGTACATGTGCCTATATCAGTGTCAAGTGAGGATAAAAAAACTTGCATGCAATGAAAATGTCTTTGCTGTGTAGTAGTAAAAAAATTTGATTTTTATTTTCACCATTGTAAAGAATCGTCCCTGTAGGATGACCATAAAGTTCTCTATCGATCTACAGAACAATCACAATGAACCCAAAGTATGGCATAACCTCTTAGAGCCTCTTTACAGGGCTGACAATATTTGTTCCTATTTTATATCAATTAAAGAACCAGGTCTTAACTATGCTCTTTTGGTATTTCTGACTTGTGGTAACAGAGGCCTTTATTCTTGCCGACTTAAGTTTGACTACCCTCAGTTTTGTCCTCAATGGTTTACATTTGCTGGTCCCTGGTCCATATGTACTGGACTGTCTGGTGAGCCTTCAATATATTCCATACCACTGCTTCAGACAATAACTTCTCCCCTTCTTTAAATGGAACTGATCACCATTACCCAGTGTGTTAGAGAGAAGACACAGTAGTCCAAACCAAAGCTGGAGTCGGAACAAGACTGTACAAACCTGGTAAATCTTGTGTACCTAGCTTCTAATAAGAAGCCTCGGCACAGTGCTAGAACCTTGAAAATGTTCCTCTTCAAGCTAAGGAAATCATCCTGAAGAAGCATTACAGACTATTGGTTTTAGGATGATCCTAGTATGAAGAGGGGACAACAGCAAAAACTCAATCCTCTTGTTAATGAAATGAGAGGAGACCCTGTGATCGTTCCCCGCCCAAACTGCTAAGGAGATTTTCTTTACCCGTTTTTCTACAAAGAGCTTTGGCAAACTTTCTTGGGGTTTCATCTTAGAGCTCTTCTTAAACATGTTTGTCTCGTCTCTTAAAGATCCTTTTTTGGAAAGGCATACATTCAAATATTGGTTATCAGTCTTTCTAACATTGTGGTGTTTTGGGTGATGGTGGTAGCAATGTTGTTGACAAGATAACTCTGATTGATAACTAGAGATAACCAGCAAGTGACCACAGTTTTTGCACAGGATCCATGGTTACGCGAAACCAACAACCGACAGCAAGGATATGAAAATCAAGTTTGTTTTAACCAGGATACCTGAATAGAGGCAGGACTTTCTGAGTTGATTTGAAACATACATTTATGTCACTTGTCCAAAATACATGTACCATAAGGTTCTCTTTCATATTAGATGTTAATTTCTTTGAATTTTAAAAATTTCTGAAATTTCTGAAACTTATTAAAACAAATCTATATATTGGACTACAAAAAGTGTTGTACATAATGTATATATACATTTTTATTTTTTTTAAAGGAGATGCATATCAGCTTTTCAAAAAGGAAACCCAGTTTCACAGTTTTTGACCCATTTTTAGACACTATTTTGGTAGCTTTGTAATTCTGTTTACCATGTACCTGATTGGAAGAGTTGACGTTTTGTTCAGGGTGATTAATACCTTATTCAGAAGTGGCAAGTCCAGGAGCAGTGCATACACACCTGATGTAAGATGACGCCGCCCCTTTTGTGTTGTTCAGCTCTGTCCACTTTAGGACAAAATAAACTCGCCATTGACCCAGTTCACTAGACGATTGCATTCATATGCAGGAATGGCCAATTTGGATGAAATGTGTGCCTAGTTACCACTGCGTAACTCTCTAGCGATGTTTGTGCTGCCACTTATCAACCACTCCTTGTGTTGTTTTCATCAGCCTTTGACCGACACATCTGTAAGGGTGGTTTCTCCCACCAAAAACAACCGGAAGGAGAGAGCAAAAATCTATGATTGAGTACAGGGGGTTCGGACTTTATAATTGCCTGATAATCTGGAATGTGTGAGCATAAAGAAGGGATGGGGGTTTCTATAGTGTGTGAGGTTGACCTCAATGATAAATGGTAGGCTTTTGATGATTTGTTTACACTATAACTATGGTACATCCATGGAGTCTACCTCCATGGTTCATCCTCCATAATGACACATTCAGGTGTATTCTCTTGGGGGGGGGGTACATGGTAGTATGGACAAGAAAGTACCCTTTTCCTCTAGGCACTAAACTCACCTGGCTTAAAAGATGGGAAGGAAAGATTATGGTCAGCTCTTATAATCGTGTCCCTCTTTGTGATAGATCAAGCATGTAAACTTCATGTACAAAACCTGACTGTATTAAGTGTAGACTCAATTAGCAATTATGTTGTTTTCTAGTCATTTTATCCATTGTGGATCCTGCATCAAATTCTACATGCTTTATTTCTATGTATACATCTGTCAATTGGGTTAGAAGCCAAACGAAACCAAACAACACTGAAGAGAAACTAAGTTTCTTATAGATCTACTTGTCATGCTAACCACACTTATTCTATTAATTCCCCTAGTAGTATAGCAGCCATGTGTAAATAATGTACGTATAAAGAACAGTGGATAATTTGTAGGTTGTGTAACTAGAAAATGTATCTGGGCCAAGCTTACTGACTTCAGCATAACATAACCTGGATTAGCCTATGGGGAAAAGAGGCCTTCATGTGAGTGTTTAAATTGGGCTGCTTCCTGTGTTGCAGTTGTGCATTGTGTTTCAGGAGGTTTTTTTTCCCCTGGTCACAAATTCCAATATTGAAACCTTGAAATTATCTTTCTTTATCGTCAGGTATAATTCAGTAAACCTTAATGAAATGCACGATACACGCTACATCCATCAAATATTATATATTTTGTGATTTTTTGTTAATTGTGCCAAATCCTGCTCTGACCGTACCCAATGTCTCCACACCCTTTGCTATCTTAACACAGTTTTAACATGCCAAATAATCCAAGCATCGTTCAAGAAAATAACTTTATGTGCTGACTCACATAACAGTTAGCAGCTAGCCCATGTCATAGGTCAGCTTCGTGGACTTAAAATGGCCATGGAAGGAAATCAAGATGCCTGCATTGTTAAACGGGTCCCATTTTTTAAAAGATGATTGCCGACTATTGTGGCAAGAATTCACAGCATTGTCGCTCGGCTCATTGTGGATATTGATCATCTACAGGGATCCTTTGTTGACTCAGGCAAAGGTGAATTGACTTAGTAATCAATAGTCACAAACATTGTTCTCGCAGAAAACAGCTTTGCTTTTTCATACCTATATTACCTGGAGAGGGTTTTAAAGTTGTGTACCTAGATGTGGGAGGGGCTCACGCTGTGATCATGTTGGTACTTGTCGAAGTGGAATGGAACGTTTTTCTGTCAAGTTATCTGTGTGGTTTCCAAGTTGAAACTTTGATGTGTTTAGTATGTGATGGGAGACCTAATGTGCATGTAGCAATGAGGGGAAATGGTTGCAAAAAGGGGGAGGGGTCTGAGAGAAAACTTGTAACTATGGAGGGATGTTGTGTGATGTACACAGCTCATGTACACATAGCAACATTAGTGGGGAAGGCCAAACATAATGCTGTTAAGTTAGAAAGTATGTTTCTTTAAATAACAGTGTCACATTTCTCAAGGTGGTTTCACACTATTCATTTATGCAGCTGTAGAGGGATGTACTTTTGTCTTGTGAGAATGGCTCACGTCATAAAATATGTGTGGTTCCCCTCGTTGACTGAACTCCCATGCAGTATTGGTGTAACTTCATGTTGGAAGTACACATTCCTTGTCTCCTGCCCACACAGGTAGTCCGATACAATGTCATCCATTATAATGCATTTTTTTTTCTCGCTCATTGTTCATGTCAGACAGCATTCATGCAGACAGCCTTGCTCACTTTTTTGTATAATTACACAGACTCCACATTATAAACGGCAAAAAACATTATATAACTCCTTTCAGATCTCGCATTCGTCAAAGTTAAACGGTTATTATTAATCTCTGTAATTGACAGTGAGTGGAATAATATACTGACTCCCAGAAAGGTATCCTGGAATAGCCTCATGTATGTAACACTCTGTCCATTACGCCAGCCAATCTGTCTATCAGTTAATACATGACTTGACTGTGTCGTCTGTAGGACGATACCTGTTATCAGTTTAACTGTTCTGCTGAGAGGCTGTTTATTTTTACAGTATAAAGGTGTGCCTAACTGAAGAGGCGCATGCACTTTCTGCATAATTATCAATATTTTTTATTATACGTGCGTTAATTGTTAACGGCTACATGCACTTTCTAATCTCACTAGAAGTTAAACAATTAAATAAATATGTCCTGATGACGCAAAAAAGGGTACCACTTTGCATCGGTCACAGAAGCAGTTTTCCCAGTGGTTGTAATTTTGTTTGTGAATGGACATGCAGGCTTATACTGAAAATAATTTGAGTTGATTCATTTGATGTTCACAAATTTTTTTATTTTTTATTAAATCATCCTCAAATTTTCATCAAAAATGGACAGGAAAAGTTTCCTGCATTTTCCGTCCATTTTTCAAATGAAATGTGAGAGTGATTTAAAAATTAATAATTCCAATTAACTCAAATTATTTTCAGTTTAAGCCTGCATGTCCATTCACATGTTGAAACACTTTTTGGGTGGTTTTAGGTACTTATAAAAAAGTTACAACCATTTGGAAAAACGGCTAGCATGATGGTAGATAAGTAGATAAATGGTACACGTTATTGTGTTTCCCGTCTTGTGCTGTTTACTCCAAACAAAAATAAGTGAGAAGTACAACTTGAATAGATTTCAGTAATAGGTTTTACTTTTAGGATTTAATTGTTGGATTTAATTGTAGAAAAAATCTGCATCTTTTAGATAAAACAGGTACAGATGGGGCCCAAATTTCATAGAGCTGCTTAAGCACAAAAATTAGCCAGCTAAGCATACCAAAATTAGGCTTAATAGAATATGGTTACCAGCCAAAGCACAGTGTCACATGTACCATCTGTGACTGGTATCCTTCTTGTTTTTGCTTAGCAATATTTACTGCAGCCCTTGGGCCCTGGTGCGTCATTCCTGTAAGGACAAGGCAATTTTTCCTTAGTAGAGGGGGGACGTCTATGAGGGGAAATTTAAATTACTACTGAAACATTCCAAGGGGCACCAGGGCAAATGCCTCCTTAGCCTTCATGAAGTATCACAGGTCTGCAGGTAGATCCATAAACACAGTTGTTCATATTGAAATGAATACAACATACCAGCAAATAAAGTTTAATAATCGAGATATGGTACACTTGGAATATGTTAAATGCGAGAAAATACATGATTGTAACAAGCATTTTTTAGCTTATATATTAGGCTAGATGTAGTATGCATATCTTTTTGGAAATACACCTGTTTCTCATATTATGTAATGCTAATGATGTCACAGAAGAAATCCAGCTATGTCATTCATTATTGTGGGCATTCTCAAAGACTTTTATTTTTAAAGAAACTAAATCATGTAAAATATATACAGGAAGGCTCACAATGATTCTTTCCTACTGAATTATTCTATTTAATTATTATAAGGTGTAAAATAAAAACATCAATACTTAGTTATTCACCAAACCTTATAACATATTTGTTTGCTTACTGGATTTATGAAATACGGCCCTGGTGTTGTGAAGTTTGAGAGAAGGGCGAGGATGCACAAGCCCCGAGCAGGATCTTCACATGGCATGGCAGAAGTTCCCTCTAGGCCTGAATGGAAATTGATCTATAACACACCTGCGGAGTGTACATATTCTGATTGGCCAGGCGACTTCATTAGTGAGCTATTGGAAAGGTCATCAGGGAAGCCATGATGATTGAATAACATTCTATCCGGATAAAAATACGCTTTACAATTGTCTATTTCTTAATATTGGTTCCCTGTGGCCTGAGGGGCCCCTCTGGAGAAGTTAGATCATTTTTCCCCCCCACAACTAAAGTTATTTGGTCTCGTCATTTTTTTTTTCTGTTGGAGAGATTTTTAGCAACGTGTTGCTGAATCCCATATGGTCTGTTTTGTTAATAAGTTTTTAAAAAATGGTTAGAGTTCACCATTCTTGAATGACCCTTTAAAACGTGTTTCTGCTTCAGCTCAATTCAATAGAAATTCTGATTCTGTTTCACCCTGTCATTCTAACATGATCTTTATATGATCGTGAAAAAGGTTGAACACCTTTGGATGGCAAGTAAAGCATACAATAGTATGCTTTAGTTGCCGTCCAAAGGTTTTCAACCTTTTTTCACGATCATATAAAGAATAGGGTGTTAAAAACTGTCTTTCCCATAGGGAAAAAGACTGAAAAACTACATGTATCAGTCATTTATATTGATATAATATGCTGTTGGATGTACAGGGTACTTTCTGTACACATCAACATGTGCAATAGACCTTTCCATTGTTGATAAACAAACCGCGCTGGTTGGCGTGGGCGGCCAAATGTAGCAAAACATTCAGGTTTTGTTGACAGACGTTGTGACCAAATTCGACATTTTTGCAAATTTTCTATTGGAAGAAAATACATCCAATTATTGGTTGATTTGTTTCCAACAAATTTTTAACAATTTTTTGAATATTTGTGTACTATTTTTACAAACTGTGATTATCTGTTGTTGCTTTGCATTGATGGCTCCCCGTAGTTTCTCCATCTTGGTTGGCAAAAACTCGGGTTGTGACGTTTCAAAAGAAAGGTCTATTGCTTTGGATTGGCTGTACATGGCAACATAAATTATGGGGGGGGGGGGAGAGGAAAAAAACCACAAATTTACATCTATGACACACCAAACACTTACTGGACTATCCCCTACTTCACACAGAGGCAACAGAGGTAAGTGCCTCCCTGCCCCTGGTAATTGCCTTGGTGCCCCTTGAAATGTTGCAGTAGAAATTGAAATTCCCTTCATAGTGCCCTTTACTAAGTAAGATAAAACTGCCTTGCCCTAACAAGAACAAATTATGAAGCCTGTAATAAGATACATGTTTGCTATATTACATTAGGTAAAATATTGGCCGAGGACCAAAACAATGTTATTCCTACGTTTCTCTGTAACAGCTCAATGAAAATACCCTCTGGCCCCGTACAGTGAAGTATTCACACTATAACCCTGTTCAGAAATCCTGTGTATTATTGATTCCCCTGGAGAAACTCTAATTGACGTCTCACTGTAAACCTGAAATGTTGTCGGAATGAACAAACAGGTCCAAATGATTGATTGTGCTCAGAGTGGGTATATAACCTCCCCCTAATGTGTAATGGTAGTTGGGCTAATTGTCGGCTGGGACAAAGTGCCGATGCACAGGTGGGCAGAGTGGGAAACATCCCAAATGACTTCTAGGATGCTTACAAATGTATTGGGTCTCTGGTAGAAGTTAATGTCAAACATCCTCTTAATCTTATGATTCTTCTTGGTGTTAGACCTTTATCATGGTGCAGCCATCTTGATTTTCTCCCTTTCAAATCAATGTAACCAAACTGAGGCTGGAAGGGCATATAGTCTGGTTCTTTTTTTTTGTACAATGAATATTAACATCCATTACTGTTACTGAATACAGGAAACCTGACCAAGATGGTGGCAGCATGATTTGTTGTTTGGTCCACACCAAGTGATTAAGGTTGACTTTCTGAACATTAATATACTGTGGCATTTTTTGCGATTTCATAAGGGGGGGGGGGGCAGAGGGCTTGAGCACCCCCATCAGAATCCTTTACCCCTCTTACCCCCCCCCCCAAATGAGATCGAAAAAATGAAAACGAAAGGTTTGATACATTAAATAGCTCCTCTCTCCCAAATTATATCTTTGCCCCCGCTTCCTCCCCCCACAATCCTCAATGAAAATGTCTGGTTACGCCCCTGTTAATGTAGGTTTTGATCTCCGAATACCAACTTCCAGGGGGTGGGGCTGGGGCCATGCTGTGTGCACTACCATGGTATTAAACAGAGGGAGTCTGGGTGTCTTTAGATACCCTGTTTTGAATTAAGACTCCCTGTACTGCCATGCATCATCTTTAATTTACATTTCAAGTCTTGTTAGTGAGATCTGTTTCCGATATGTACCTGGATTCCTGCTTAAATCCTGCTTATTAGTTAGATACTTGATGAAATTGATAAACATGGCTATTGGTTTACAACCATCATGTCTAGTAAAGTTGAACTTATCTAAATAGTGGTACTTGCATCGTACAAAGGATATACAATACACTTTGTCTTTATGTCCATCCTTTGAAATGCAAATCAATATTTCCCAGTCCGACCACTGCCAGACAGTTGAAAATATCTCCACTGTTTAAACATGACGTCCAAAAAGGCTGTCATACTACCTTACCTTAACCAAGTTTTTAACATTCTCAAGTCTCTGCGTCTTCCGCATCTGCCCGAAGGCTTCAATAATTCAATGTTATTGACCTGATTTTATTACTCAACAACGTCATTTCTGACAAATTTGAATATTTATCCTTGTTAAGTGAAGAACAAAAACATGTGTGGCAAGGTAGATATACATGGGACACTGCATCCCATGTATTCATAATTCCTTCAGAATTATGGATAAGAACCTGATAATAAATAATGACTATATTAATAATAAGAATAATTAAAATAATTTTAATGATCCAAATTGGCAAAGGATGGGTGATATTGCCATTATTATCTCTGTTCATCAGGCAAACTTACACCATTAGCAGTACCTCAAATTATAGCTAATGTTGAGCACTTGGGGTTTATACGAATACTATCATCTTAGCCTGCGCAGATCTTCCTGGATGTAGAGAAGCAAGTTATGGTTAATTGTCTTGCTCAAGGACACCAACTCTGACCGGCCAGGCTGGCATTTAAACTCTGACTTGGCAACTGGAACTTGATTGTGGTGTGCTAGATTAATCCATCATGACATATATTAAAATCTCACTCTTAAATAGATCTGAAACCTGAAGACTGACAAGATTGACATACCAGACCCCATGTCACAGTGTGAAGTAGTCAATCTATCAATATCAGTCAACACAAGGAGAAGGAATTTGGAAGATTTTTTAGACTGTCGAGCTTAATTTCTGCACAGTTTATAGGAAAGCTAATTTATAAGTTGAACTGAACAGGAAGAGGTGTGATGATATTTAAACACACATACCTTGAAATCTATATTAAGGGTAATGGGTTTGCCTGGAGTGGGTGGGGGGGGGGGATGGGGGGAAATGGAGGATTATGTTGCCTTTCAGGAATCGCAAGATGTTTATTAAAGGATTGTATACTACTTTAGCTTACAAGAATAACAGAAGTGTTTATTTGTCTTTGCAAGTTTCACAGTGTGGATTCAAATAACATAGGAGTGTACGTGTTATAACTTTGGATGAAGACGTTGACATGATAATGTAATTGTCATTGATCTTAGAAATTGAAATGTTAAACATACACCTTTAAAAACTTGTCCATGGTGCATATACCATGCCAATTATAAAATAAAATCGCCGTTTTTTGACAGGTGGTTCTGACATTTATAGACAATACCAAGGGTCCGTTAAATGAGTTGAAACTTACATTGTTCATAGTCTGTTGTTCACTTGTGTTGTTCCTGAGTGTCATAATTGAGGTGTACGTGACATTACTATGCAAGCTGCCCAGCAAATTTAAAGGTCAAACATATTTAGACAATTTATGTAATATAGAGATAATTTATTATCTATATAAGATCAATAGAAGATACAAACGTGTACAGTGTAGGTTTGTGCCTCTACCTTTGAGGTATTTGCATATGATGGATTATGTTTTAAAATGTCATTCTGTAATCCATCAGAATATTTGTATCTTAAGGCGTGGAATACTTCTGATAATTGTCAGAAATGTAATTGATGATAGCGTTGTGTCAGTGCAACAAGGTCGTACGTCCCATTTTTTGTGTGAAATTGAGTTAAAATATGCAAAAAGGTGCTTTATTTTTTGTAGGAATAAGTGGTAAAAGTTAGTATTTGATCCAAAATGTAATTAAAAAGATACAGGTAGTTAATAATAAATGATGTCATAATTTGTTAATGTGGTCTGAGCAACAAGGTCGTATCTTACGATGCTGTTACACTAAAGAATTATGATGTCATTCCCATTCGCCTGCACCTGGTGGAGGTTTGTGCAACAAAGTCGTATCTTGACCACCAAAACTGCACATAATTCGTCTGTGCAAAAAGGTTGTATCAACGATTACCATGGTAAACAAGGCATAAAACTTGTTTTATAGGTAACTGAGCGTAGATATAACTTTTAAAGTAATTATTTTAAATTTCTTTATAGTTCCTATGTACAAGTGGACAAACAGAGGTTGTGCATTTACTCATGTTTTGTGGCCATTGAGAGGTTTTTGTGTGTAATCCTCGATTATAGACCTTTGTCCTTTTGTTCCAAGAAGGGGATTACAAGGCATCGAGAGGCTTCCAATCCATCATTGTTCATTCATTGTATTTAGGTTGAATAGAGGTAAGTCAGAGTGGGCCGGTAATCAAGCCACGGTTCCGTGTTTAGTGCCCCTTCTATGCCATAGGTAACGGCTGAAGTTTTGCAATTCACGCTGTGTGAATTTGACATTTTCTCGGTCAAACAACAAAACTGATGATCCAACAAAGAGAATCTTTGTTCTCTTGGCATTGTCAAGTCAGGGTTTCTTTGTGCCAGTGGGACCCTCAAAGAAAGTAGTCTCCGGTGATTCCGCCAAAAGAATCCCGCCAGGGGGATGGGACCAGAAAAAACAGAATCCAAGCGGCAATTGGTTAAACAACCAGTAATTGTTTAAAAGTTTCAAACCTTAAAAAGCAATTTACATAACATCGAACTAACTCCAAGTTAGGACCTTGTTGCACTTACATGATGATAATATGTTGGGGTAGTATAAAGATTTGAAACTCATGATAGGACATAACGCATATAAGTATGTACATGTCAGTGAAGAAGTACATGTAAATGTAGAGTCAGACGTTATACTTTGTTCTTTTGAGGGCAAGGCAGTAAATTTTCCTTAGTAAAAGGCACCTCAATGAGGGAAATTGAAATTGCTACAGGAACATTTCAAAGGGCACCAAGGCAATGACCAGGGACATGGAGGCAATTGCCTCAGTTGCCACCCTGAAGTATCAAGCCTGTTATTCAAAGTATATACCCTCGTTATTATTTGATTGCTGCTGAACTTCACACACTGAATAGTTGTAAAGGTCCATTACCTCGTTCAGGTTTCAGCCAGTCATCATGTTGCATCAGAGCTGTAAGCTTTCACTCTCAACACAAATTCTTTATGATTTGCATATAACTTGATATGAAATGGCCTGTGTTAAACTTGTTTACAACATGGTCTACATTCATTCATACTTAAAGGCCAGAGATTTGTCAGGATTTTTTTCTGAATTTATTCATTGATCTCCTTTGATCTTTAGAATTTCTTGTAAGACATGAAGTTGTCGTCACAGGGAAGAAAGACATGCTTTTATCCTTTTGATAAGTGATGACGTTTTGGAGCTGGGGAGGTGCAGTGTAGCAAATGTTCAAGTACATGCATACCGTTCATTTACATTGCACTTCCGGCTTCAAAACATCATCCCTACCAACAGGAGGATGAGCAAACCTCTAGATTGCTATTGGAGGGGGCTTTATCTCCAGACCAAGAGGATTTAAAGTTTTCTTTTTTTTTCAGACAGTCTCATCCCTGTAGTACACTGTGTGCACAGCATTCATAATTTTTCTTGATTGCCCATGTGGCCGATGCGTTATTTACATTATTGTAATGTTTTTCTTTGAGGGGGGCAGGGGGGGGGGGGGTTTGGAGCGGAGGTGTGCTCAAGAGATGCCTTAGTTGATTTCCTTTTTTTATTCATTGCGATACTTATCTGTTCCTTATTCTGTTGTGATGTACATGTATGCATGTGAAGAGGACCCCAAGTGTCCAGCTCAAGTTTGAGTTACGCTCTATAAAAATTGATGTAATTTAAATAATAAATAATATACTGGGAACTGGAGACATGTCTTCAAATGGGGGTACACATTGATTGAACAAGTACTTTACTTCATCGAACAGGGACTACTTTTAGGAAAGTGCTGTTCCATGTCTTGGCTGTGTTTGCCAATCATGCTTAAATCTTACAGAGGGAAGACCGGGAAGGATTGGTCATCTCACGCTCCCTCCCTCTACGGATCCAGACCACTCACATGAAGACTTATTTACAGTTTAAAAAGGTGGGTAAACAGATGTGACGTTTCATCCCATACAAGTTTGGCCCCGAGAAATACTCTAGCCTCCTTCCGCTTGGCAGATAAGTACTGTAAATTAAATTGTTGAGAATGGACCTTCCAAGAAGCAAGGAAAAAAATGCCTACATTTCTTGCTGCATTGTCTCGTTGGGCTCACAAATTAACTTAAAAGAAAATATTTTGCGTATGGAATTTTTTGTTGTTGAGACATCTAGAAAGCATATAGGTTTTGCTTCCTCATGCCAAACTAGATACAGGCTGTAATAATTTGGGACGATGGTTACCATGATTTCCCTGGTGGCCATCAGTGGCAATAGCCCCACTTGGTCCGGCGCACAGATGGGGGTATCTGTAGGGAGTTAGCACGCTGTGCAAGCTGATCAGTTAGAATGGGAGAAATCTAGTCTTGCAGTGTGCACTGCCGCTGGCTATTGTTAGAGCCTATAACATCCCAGGTCCTGTGCCAGTTTTATGTAGGTCAGGAGGATTGGCCTTAAGATGTGAATTCATTTTCTTCTCAAAGGTTTTTTTCCCCGTCTTTTCTTCTTCCGGAGTGACTGAAACATGCTGCCTCCTTTGTATTGATTTTAAAGACATCTGGGAGAGTTGAGTTTCATCGAGTCCAAGTGATTATTTTATTAGGTATATGTAGCCCTGAACGGAGTCTCATTCAAAGTCGTTTTCTCAAACTCTCGCACGAACCATTCAGTGCATGCATGTGTGCACTTTTCACATGATGTCTTATTTGTTTGACCAAAGGGGTTTGTACATAGGGGCCCAAATGTACTACTGTAATTGGGATATGACGACATACAATCTAGGTTGATTCGTACCTCATTCAAAGCAATCCCTGACGTAAAATAAAATCTCAAATTCAATTATTTACAGTTAAATTTTTGAGGCACATAGACGTGAAAACATCAACTCCCCCCCCCCCAATAAACCATTTATTCTAATAAGATTACCAACCGAATACACACAAAGCTATTGCCAAACTGTCTTCAAATTTTGAGCCTTGAAAACCAAATTCACTGCAGACAACACTCTTGATGGTAAAAATGTCGACATTAACTTCTCTAAAAAAGAAACCAGGGCAAGCTTTTACACAATGTTTCTGCAGTCGTGTAAGTCATGGCTGTTGTATTCTGTCGAAGGATAGTGGAGTTTAAAACCTTCATTTTTTTATCCTTTCTTACCTCCAGACAAATGAGATCACTCTCCTTTAGAAATTGTTCATATACATAAATCAAGCCTCTAAATTTAGTTCTTTTGCACTAGATGGATAAATAGCTTTTCAGAAAGCACTGTCCCTTTGTGATCTTGTGTCTCGGTTTCTGTAAAGTGCTTTCAAGACATTAGTGACCCTTGATATTTCATTTTCATTCTTCTCCTCGTCTCTTGCCCCTGATTATTCAGAAAAGAATGTCAGTGAAATTCTGCCTTCTTTTGATTGGGAAATTGTATGATTTTCATTTCTTGACTCAAAATCTAGTCCCTCATTGAAACAGAGAAATTGCCGTCTGATTTTAATGTAGTTATTGTGTTGAATTGCATGAAAAGTATCCTGGTTTGGTCTAGACAGTGGATACTGGCTGTTCATCTAGCGACAACATCTTGACCTTGTTTCCATGGAAATGCAAATGTTTAAATCCAAATACTAGTCACTTTTCTTGCTTGCAGAAGGATTTTCTGTCCCTCAGTCATTCTTGTCTCTGAAAGCCTCATGATGTTCAGATATTTGAATGATTATGGGATGATAATATGGCTATTTTACAGCTCTCATTATTTTGGTCATGCCCCCTGTATGCATTTATATGCATTACATGTCTTCAATCATGATAACTGATTTTCATTTTTAATCGGGGACCAAACTAATTTCTCCTCCGGCCTTGGATGAATTTGATTCTGAGAAATATGTAATGGCTACACACTCACTACTCAGACTGTCTCTCCCTGTACATCACCAAGCAGACTTACATGTATAAAGCAATTTTCTTATTTCAGTGATTCTAGGCCCAGAAATGTCTGTCAATTAAACTGGGCCCAATTTCATCCCTCTGCTTACCATGGACTTCTGTTCTTATGGCTGATGGAATGATGTGCTTTACAGGTACCGTAAGTACAGAATTCCGCAGTTAGAATAGCCATGGGACCAACTGCTCGGTACCCTGGACTCACATGGGAAAACCTTCCTTGTACTTAAGGCTGAAGTTACATGTGTATGTGTTGCGGTAATTTAGTTCCTTGTATTGAAGAGTTTCAGTCATTAGACAGAATACAGAAGTGGAAAGGAGTTCATCAGGTGAAAGTAAGCAAGATGGACTACCTGCACAACAAAACCTGTCAATATGACTAAAAACCCACAAGGGATTAGTGCACTGGACCTGCAAGTAGAGCTATTAGCTGGGCATTATACAGCAGGCCCTTAATGGGACATGGACCTTGCCTTTTCGTGTGTACTGTTTTTCTCACTATGCTCATAAGAAGTACTTTTGTCAAAGCAGCAGGGTGTGTTTTGTTCAGCACTTTAGTGTCCAGTTCTGACCAAGATTTTAGAGAGCTGCCTACCCTGGTTGGAAGGTGTTGTGTGACCACCCGGACACCTGCAAGGCCTTTCAAAAACTGCTTCTCTGATGTTAAAGTTCTTTTGGGGTGGTTTTAAAGTAATGTATTGGCACAGAAAAACCAGCAATTTTAATTGATGACGGCCAAATCAATATTAAAATTGATAACAGATTGATCCGTTAAGACACACCCAACATAGTACTGCCGAAAGACACCCTACTTGGGTAACATGTCTTTACAAGCCGCCGGCCAGTAAGGCCAGGACTCGTAATCCCACACCAAAGAAACAGGTAGCAGAGTAGAGTGAACAAAATGGCCATGGCTAGTTAACATTTAGTACTTGGTTTTCATCATGTCGACTTTTTGTTGTGTAATTACAGTGGTGATGGGGGGGGGGGGGGGCTGTTATTTTCAGGAGAGTCTGCACTAGCTCTGACCTCTCAGTGGACCAAGAATACTTGTTACTGGAGTCAACTGGACCTGAAATATTTCTTTCTTTTGTACAATTGCTCATTGTTTAGTAGAAAGTTTAGAATACGAAGGCTTATGAATACACTGTCAATCTTCAAAAGTATATGTTTTGAAAATACATTGTGGGGTGAAACTTTGTTTTTAGCTGTACAATGGATTGTCTGTTATGTTCTGTTTCTGTGTATTGTTTGTCTTAAAGTGTTGGGCTACTGGCCAAGTGCTGAAATTACTGGACTCTGTCCAGTGTTGTAGTGGTGCAGTTCAAAGCCTGCTGGTCAGTACATTTTGGGGTGAAGCTTTGTTTTTGCAATACATTGGATTGTCTGTTCTTATGTTTTGTTTTCCCTTTTATGTATTTTGTGTGTAAATTGTAGTGTGTCGTCCTAAGTCAAGCGCCAGAAATCTATAAAAATATACATTAAAAAAATACACCATGGCAGCTACAAACTTCTTGCCCTTTGATGAAACGTTCATTGCATCAGACATTTTCATATTGAGACGAAGAAAGAGTGGCTACCCAGCGCTGTGTGCTTCTGCCATTCATTACTGGACGTTGTGTATGGATGCATATGTCTATATGGAAATGATCTTCATGGTCACATGAATTTTAAAAGGACGCATCAATACTTTCATTAGATTGTATTGATTGCAACAGTTGTATGTGGGAAATTTATTAATTTTTTAGGATCAAGACAAGATGAGAACATGCAAGGGGGTTTGCTTGGATTCCTTATCAAAAGAAACCTCTGAGGCAGGACCCATGAGGTCAAAGATAGAAATCTGCACTAAATATTTTCAAACCAGCACATTGCAGACAATAGTTTTTTTTCAAATTCAAGCTGTCAAAACTGTAGCTATAAGCAGGTGAGATATTGTTTAAGATTGTAAGTCTTTAGTTTGTCATGAGAAGCTCACTTTAAAATTCAAGAGACCATAGCTTTGCCAATCTTATAGTTTGACTTTAAAACCCATCAGCATGTTTCTGGCGATAACCAACCCATACCTCACTATGCCACAACAGTGGCATTTTGAGGCACACACACGTTCATGTAGAGGGTAGAGCCATTGCCTAAGGTGCTTCAGTGAGAGTGGTAAACTGGAGAAGCCACCAGCCATGTTCAATTGCAATGGAATTTGGGCGGCTGTTCGAAGAGATAAGGTTCTCAACCTTGGTCAATTTCTGCAGTAGCAATTTGTGGCACTGATCGACCATACATACACAGTGATCGGAAAACATTGGCATGGGTTACTTCACCGCTGTATACATAGCATATGGGAGATTTTGAGGCATCTTGGAGTATGTACCTAGCATTTAAAACCTCAGCCTTTTCTTTTTAAAGTACACATACCAGGGTAATTCCCAGCTCGTGATTGGCATTAACCATCACTCTTGCTCTTTGACGTGCAAGACGTTACCAACCCAAGAAAGGCATGGGTACTTCGTGGTGCCGCCACTTCTTCCAGTCATTTATCTTTTTGCATAAATAACATCATCAGCCTCTGCATGGGTTGAGCTAGCGGAGACTGCCACAGTGGCACCGGCGTGGCGTGCAACCCTGAGATTTCGAGACAAGAATTTATCTCCTGTTTGTTTCAGTTCAGTTTCCATGTCCTTCACTCTAAATGTCAATGTTTCCTTAAACATGTCTTGCAACGTCACCAGTAATTTTTCTTTTCAGTAAACCAATTTCAAACTATTGTTAAAATGCTATTAGTGAATCAAGCCCCAATTACTGAATTAAGTAGCCCCCCCACTCCCCATCCCACAATTTTATGAGTAAATTCATTTGTTTGTGCAATTTTACCATGAAACTATAATCTCCTGATATTCCAGGGTGCCAGGTTGTTTATTTTACATGTTAACGAAGAAAGGGATGTAATAAATGTGTTTGTATCTGTTTCGTTGTTTTCTTAAAAGCTGAAAGTATTAAAGAGGAACATTTTCTCCAGAATGATTGGAACATGTACTTCCTTGTACGACTAAATCCAAAGGAGATCCAGACATTATGACTACTACTATATAATATATCAAATGTTATTCCAACGCTGTTTCATTTCCTGTAAAGGAAAAGTACACCATTGTTTTTCGGAAGTGTGAATTTATTCCCTCCAGTTTTCACTAAACACATTATGCAACTTTTTGAAAGTTTAATCAATTTCGGAAATGTATTGATGGGTATTTTGGGCATGTTTTTATGGGGATTTATTTTGATTGCGGCAATGGAAATAAGTAATGGGAAAAAGGTTATTTCCTTGACTTTGGCAGTATAATTTCAGTCAGAAATACTTCTCTTGAGGATTGGTGCTAGCATGAACTTCATAATCAGTGAGATTTCAGATTCAAACTAATTATGAACCCCATACTTTTTCTGGACAGTAATAGTCCTTTATCGTGGTGCGGTCATCTTGTTTGAATCTTTCCATCCAATCAGTGTAACCTGAGGCCAAAGGTGTAAAATAGTCTGATCCCTGTTAAGTGTTTTGAGAATCAGTATTCATCATTATGTTTGCATGCGTGGAACTTGACAAAGACTGTGGTAGCAAAGGTCTAATGGAAGATGTCTCTGAACAAAGATTGTCAAAATGATGCAAATGGCCACTTCTTATAAATACCTCTTAATCGTTATCTCAGCTTTACAGGCACCAAAGGTTCATGTACTTTGGGACCCTGGGAAATTTATGGCCAGGCTCTTCCGCAGTGCAACTTTTTTTTAAAGCTCTTTTGAGGAAGAAACATCATCTTAAATAATTGGTTGTTTCTGTAAGTCAATCATACACAGAGGTGTCATATTCATCAACATTGAGATGTGGCTCTATCATTCTAACACGTCTAAAGATCCTGTCGTTGCTGAGCATGTCACGCAATTTGCCGCCAAGTGGATGAAGTCAACCTCCATGATTCAAATAAGCCGACCATAGAGTACCAGGGAATACCAGGTGCTTCTCAAATCATCTGCAACGTACGCTTGGACAATCTTTTAATCACCTGATTTCCTACTAAGCCACAGGTCATGAAGAGCTGAGATCTTATACGGGTAGTAAATGACAACTTAGAAAGGTCAGTTCTGTTGCTCACGGCAGAAAATGCTAAGCAGAGGAAATCTCTGCTCATCTTCACAAGTTAAAGGCAGTCATCTCCTTTTGTAATTGGCCAGATCATGTTCATACGATGCAAAACGTGCACCCAATACAAATAGGGATTTTGCTCTAGATTTTTTACCTACAGTAGAACCTTCTAGCATAATTCATAAATTCTAGTGGCTAAAATACTTCTTATTTTTAATACAAATCCTTTTAAAAGATATATTTTCTTCTTCACCCACAATGATCAAATAATGACTGAGCAACTGCTCCCCCCCCCCTTTCTCAACTGATTCCTAATTGCTGTGTCTTTATGGAGAATTGTCGTCTTGAGGTGCTTGTTCTTGTTTAACTGACCTCCTACATTTCCTGTTCATCTCTGGAGATAGAAGTCGATTCCCCCGTTATCAAGAGCAGTCATCTTTCTTGTCTCTGGCTCAAGTATCCCCTTTCGCTCCATTTCTCTTTTAGTTCAGATATTCAAGATGTGATGTGAGTCTGATGACGCTAGTGTGAAGTCACAACGCTTTATGTTTCATTGAGAACACGCCAATGGCATTGACCTGTATAACGTACATGGTGATGATACTACAAGAAAGCTCCAGTTATTTTAAGATCTGAAGTCTCCACTCAGATCAATTCAATCTAGAAATTAGTCAGTTCCAGAGAAGTCGGAAAAATCAACTACTGAAAACAAAGTCTGTACAGTCATAGTGTTGACAATGTTGTTTTCATTCTAAACCTTCAAAAACACTTTCCAATCATCTCATCAGTTGAATATTTTCTGTTTTGCTGTACGATTTAAAAAAAAAAAAAAAAAAAAAATCCAATCATTTCAAATGTTGCCGGGATAACCAATGGTATTACATTACAGTCTTTTGATAACTTCCCCGACCCCTGGTTGGCTCTAAGCTTAAGCAGGTCTCCTGTCCCACGAGGTTCACATTGTTGGAAAGAGGGAAATATTGATTTAATGGGCAGTTGGAGTGGTCACTTTCCATCAGCCATTCATGGCGGATACTTTTTATAACCTCTGCGGGCATCTTCATCATATCTTGACGTCAGCGCTGGTTTTCGGTTTCAGCCAAGAGCTGTTGGAAGGGGATGTAGCATTATGTGGATTTCCTCAACTTAGAAGCTTTCGGAACATCAGATTTCACCGGCTACCGGATCAACCATTTTTTTCCATGATGGATTCTATTTCATGAGCAACTTCCATGTATTGTACTTTTTTTCTTTTTATAAAAAAGAAGAAAAAAAAAACCCTTGAAAATGTCATCAATAAAATTACTTTCCGGTTCACTATTCTGGGGAAAGACTTTGTGTGTCACGCGCACACAGATTGTCATTCAAGAGTGAAAATTACACTCATCAGAAACTCTCTTCCTCGGTTTTGAACACGTGAAAGATTTGAACATTAATTCTAGTTCTTTTTGCCAGAGATACTTTGTAGCTAAAGAGTCTCCCAAGGGTTTAAGCATGACCATGTATTATTCTTAATAGTGTGTGCCGTTCTCATCTGTGTAAATGGTCTCTCTTACGTACATCATTCCTCTTCAATTTTCTGAAAGGTTTTCAGATCGCCATGAATAAAAGAACGAATCACTGATCCTTCTTGGAGATTTACATGGATTTACTTTCCCATTAATTCTCATCTTCTAAATGATGACAAGACATGTTGGTCAGTCTTAAAGGAGCTTAACCTTAATGGTGACTTGACGTTATTTTTCATTACTCATTACTCATACTGTTTGAAATGATTTTGATTTACAAAGCCAAAACTACCTTGGAGTTATAGATTGAAAAATATATACTGTATATATTTTTGCATTGCTATAAATACCAACCTGTTTTTATATTCTGTCAAATGAGCGACTAATCTTGATTCAATGTTATGAAAAAGATGGAACCATAAATCACTTTGCTTGCACAGTAGACTTGATTGAACATCTAATATTTAGACTTGATATGTTTATTGATTGCTTTTTACTGAATAGTTTATGTCTACACACCTTCCATCACTGGTGCAGCTTGGGTTTGTGGAGCCTAGGGTCGAGGGGTGCAGGATAGTGCGCCTTCACTCACTTTATTACAAATCTTAGCATTGTTTTGAGAAAATAACAACAACCTTGACCCTCCCCCACCCACCGCTTAAAAGTTCCCTCTAACCACCCTCTCCCAAAGATGGAAAAAAAAAAAAATGTAGACCCTTGCCTGCCATTATGAGGCAAAATTACCGAAAAGTATGATTGGTATTGATGGTTCTTAACCCAGTTAAGTGCATATGATACGTGACCCTCCATATTGTGCAGCAGTAGGTGATGACTTCTTTTGCCTTTATTCTTGAATACTCCCGTGGGAAATTTAGTCTAATGGCAATTAATGTACATCATCATTAGCATTGTCGTTAGTCCATAACCGACGAGACTAGGTAGCTTTTATTCATCTTGAAAATTATCATCTCAAAGTATAATTTTATGTTCATAAAAAATGTATTTTAGTTATTGGCCTCGTAGGATAGACATTAAAAAGTTACTACTAGAGCACTTATGCCGAAACAGTGAAAATATACCTTCTGTAAATAACTGAACCTAACCTGTGAAACCATTCTTATCTTCAAGAGATGGAAGCCATTGGAAATGGGGCTGGGCTAGGGGAAGCATTCAGAACTTGAGAAACACTCGCTTCATTCAAGACATCTCTGGAGACCCGTCGTGAACAGGATCTGTATTAAATATTTATATTTCTTTTTTCAAATCCTCTTACCTATATATTAGCACATTGAGCACCTGCTTTGGGGGAAACATGTGTGCCTCTTCATTCTCTTTTTGAATTACTATATTCCGAGGACTACGTAGGAAAGCTCTACCATATTGATACCAGGGGAGTTTGCAGCAAATTAATATGGTAGACTCTTGGATTCAATCCAAAACTGATCACAGCTTGTAGTCTGCGTGAGACAACAACTATAATCGAAAGAGGAACGAGCTGTTAAAAACATCACACAGTGTCTAGCCACTAAATCTCGCAACATACAGATGATAATTGTTAACCTTCACTGTCATTTTCTTCCTCTGTGGTGATGGGGGTGGGGGGGGGGGAGGAGGGGTTGAAAAGTATGTTTTTGCATGGGAGTTGTTACAGCAATCCTAGTTACTGTAACAACCTGAGTTTTGTCTGCTGATGTTTTTCAAATTTTTCCATAGTTTTCCATCAGCAGGCCTGGCATTTCACAGAGGCCGCCTTCATAGCCCTTTCAATATATTCCTATTATTCCTAAGATTTGTGAAGGTTAGTTCCCTTTGCAAAACAGAAACTGGCCTTGTCTTTCAAAATAAAAAGGGTGAAATTCCCAGGCCTAACTCATAGTTAGAAACCTCGTGAGAAGTTGGTTCCACCTGAGGAGTTGCCATGCTATTTAGAGAAAATGTTGAAATGTTGAAAGGGATCATTGGATTCTGATACAATTTCCACAGCTTGAATAACTGTTATTGCTGTTTTGGGCAAAAGCTGAATGATAAAACAAGCCGCACATTTCAAAGGTTTTTTCTCGCTTTGCTTGGATGCATTTACAGAAGTTCAAGCGAAGGTGTTTACAGTTGATTTAAATTTGTAAAATTAAGTTTTATGAGACTTCTATTTATGTGTAATTCACGATTCTGTCTACGCCTCATCAAACTCGGGGTTGATGCTCCATATTCAGTTTTAAATAACATGCTGGGGTGTGCTGTTTACACAAAATTATGGGATGTATATTTTTGATGCCAAAACTCCTTTAAATAGTAAGGTCCTTTAAAAAAAAAAAAAAAAAGTGCATTTGGGAAGTATGGCATTGAAGTGCGTTTACATATCATTTACGTCATTGGCACAGTAAATCACGCCAGCTTATTGTCAATTAATATTGTTGGTGTGTTTGTTTCTATGCCAGATGTTTTGTGGATTGCAAACAAATGCTACGCGTAGTGGATGGTCTCAAATCCCTGCAGGGATTGTGTACCATACACTCAGGCATTGCTCTGTAGTTTCAATATAAGAGCTGCAATATCACCCCTGGGATACAGGCATCGTTTAATTAATTGCTGTACCAGAGGCTGTTATAGCTCTAATGCTTAATTAGTTGCCTCGTTTGGTACTCTTGGGTTTTCCTTTTCCCATAGTGGAGGCAGAATTGGTCGAATCTAAACCCTTAACGAAGTCCAGAGTTCATGCTACTGGAACTAAAGCAAAACCTTCCACAAAAAAATCTATTAGAAATACACTTTCAAAAATAAATGAATAAATACCTGAAATATTAAGATAGAAGGATGTTCTAAGAAAAAGACTTGGGTAGAGGTTTGGCACGTATCATTTTGGAAAATATTCTTATTCTGTTGTCTGATGATTTCATATTTAAGATAATTAACAATGGATAAAAGTAGAAACTAAAAATCTAAATAGATTTTGAATGTAATGTATGTGTTATTTTACCACTCCCCCTTCAGAGTTAGTTATTATTGAGGGAGTGGTAACCCAAGTCTGTTTTTATGCTAATGTTGTAATTATAATGCCCCTGTTTTCTAGCCATCACCGTTGTATTCACATATATTATCAACTCATGTGTTCATAATGCAAGACCTTTTTGATTACTCCTTTGGGATGCACCCACAATAAAATAAAGGATGATGGATCTGGACACTAATTGGATTGTCAATATCTTTTGTCTTGTTGAATTGCAGGCTCCGTTTGTAACACCTGTGAATTGGCCGTGCAAGAAACGGGATGAGATAGAGTGCAAGGTGAGCAAGAACCTCTTTATCTTCAGTAATTAACCCTAACCTCTCTCCTCCCCCTGCCCAGCCTCCTCTCCCCAACACACCCCTCTTAAAGAGACGTTTTTGTTGGGTACCCTCTTAAGCCCCTTTCACACCAAGCAGGAAATTCTCAGGAAAGTTTGGTTGACCTTTTTACGTTAGCATTGTTAGCATAATGAGTGTTCATTCTTCCCAGGAAAATTGCAGTGAGTGTGAAACTGGGGTGGCGGTAGGGTTGAAACTCCCCAGGAATGTCCTGGGATTTCATTTCCTGGAAATTGACTTTGCAATGTGAAAAGGGCTTTAGTGGTTTACCCAACAAAATCCAACAGCATAGTAATTCAAAACCCATGAGCCTTGGGCTCTGTTCAGACTGGTAGACCTGGCTCATGCTCCCATACCATACATGGCTGCTTAGGCAACAGCAGTCATACTAAACATACGAAAATGAGGCAGAACCAATCGCAGCGATGGGAAGGAGGTTGGAGGGGGATGGTGTTGGATGAGGGTGTTCCGTATTTTTCCACATTTCCTGATATAAAAAATTATTGTTGTGGAAATGTTATTACTTAAATACCCCCCCCCCCCCCCCGGACCACATCCAGATCCTCATAAAGCCTTAACACAGTACTTGTACTGTATTTTGACTACACCTAGGTGCTTGCCCCATCTACATTTAAGCATAGAATGCTGCCATTAATACAGGTTATGGCATGGTCGGTAGCCACCAAACCCCCCACTGGTGTTTTGTGGATTTGTCACTCTCATCCCTGGTAATGCTCTGAAATATCACGCAGTCTAACTCCTTTAGAAATCAGAAACCTTTGTAGGGAAACAATGTCTAAAACTATCTTTATCAAATTCGTTCAACTGCTCTTGAAATTAAACTCGAAACAATTGATTGGTATTTAAACGCTTGAGAAATTAAAAACCATTTGGACTGAAACTTCTGGGTCTGTAACATGTTTTCTCCTCTAAAGATTTTCTAATACTTGTTGTCGGCTTTAATTGGCAAGGGTTAAAGCATTTGTGATTACCACTCCTACTGTGACATAATGTATCCCTTGAACAGGCTTCTTATGTCCTTTATTGCTGTACGTGTCCCAACATGACCAAGAGACCTTATCTATCCCATCAATGCATAACAAACATGAACAATGTAGAGTAGTTATTATGCAGGAAACCTTAAGTTCATTACGAGGTGGCGTTGCCATTGTGCAGTGGGTGTGATGTGAGGAGGGAATCTTTTGTTGTTGGAGTTCATGTTCTGAATGGGGCTAACAAGCGTTGCAACGTGAGAAACAGTATCATTCCTGGCACTCTGCCAACCAGTAATACATGTCAAGTATTCTGTTGTAAGCAGGGCCTATTTTTACAAAGCTGTTAAGCATAGAAAAATCCTGCTCAGCAGAAACAGGTTACCAGCCAAAATAACACGCAATGTATTATTGTTTGTGACTGGTGCCCTGCTATTTTTGTTTAGCAGAATTTGTTTTTGCAAAATGCCATTTTTCCTGCTTAACAGCTATGAAAAATCTGATCTTGATCCATACTTGTGGCTACAGACCGTAATCATGATGCAATCATCTTTATGTCAAGTTCCCTCTGTAAAGTAACAATACTGAATACTGGTTGTTATTACACCAGAGAGGGGCCAGACTATTTTGTCTTATAGCCTCGGGGTGGTTGCGTTGCTTTGAATGGGAGAAAAATAAGATGGCCTCACCACGATAAAGCTCTATGTTGAAACTGAGACTGAAAGGAAAAATAATCTGGTTCCTTATTAGTATAGTAAGAATCCCTATTCATGACATTTAATGCACACAGGGAACACGACAAAACTGGTTAAAACATGTTTTACATGTTGTAACAATCCTTGTGTAATCCTCTGCAAGACTGCAACCACCCCCGCCCCCCGCCCCCCACCCCCTGCCCCCTCCCCCTTGGGGGAAGAACATCCAAAACCTGTACTGCTTGCACAGACATACATGTACATGCATTGCTGTTTTGCAATAACATTATTATGGTATACAGGAAATTACTAGTGACCATGGATAATTTATTGATCTGCATGTACCCTGTACATTCATGTGCAGAATAAATACCCAGGTGCTGTCTGCTGTGTCATTGGATGGACTGTCCCTGTACCCTCACAAAATATCAAAATGACGACAAGAAAAAAAATGTTTGAACTTTTTGCCTGAATGACTACAAGGACAAAGACATTATATTGAGCACATTGGCTCAATGTTTGGGAAGCCAGTATGTACATGAAAATGTCCATATTAAAGGAAATAACTAATAAGACACACAGGGACTTTGGTAAAGAAATCAAGTCTTATCGGTCATTAACGATGAGGATCATCATGTAAAACTTTTTATGGTTTTTTTTTTTCTACTGGCAGGAGTCATCATCATGACCTTTTTTCCAGGTAGTCTGTTTAGTCCAAGAACTAAGTAATTAAAAATAGCAATACCATACCTGTATGTATTCTATTTATGACTCTGTACATTGCTAAGTGAAAGGTCATTTTCTTGATCTGGAATGTAGCTTCTGTAGGGCAAGGCCACCATTTTTGAAGTTGGGAATTTTCGTTGGAATATCTCTCAATAGACCTTAAGCATTGACCTCATCACGCTGCCATCTTGGAGGTAAACGATGGCGCAACACTGGAAAATGCACATGTTTGTACGCACGGCGCAGAGGATTGGCCAATGAGCAACCTTCTTTTGACCTCTAGCTGAGGGCACCCTACTCAAACGACATCATGTGCATAAGGTCTATGCTAAGAACTGGCAAAAGAGGTCATGATTTAAGTTACCTCCTTGCAGTTATTTCTGATTTTGAATACATTTCCTTCAAAAGTGGCTGCAAAACCTCATCACTCTAATATCTCTACCCCATTCAGACTTTGCCTTTAAGATTGAACTAAAAATAGTCAACTACAAGATGTAGAGTGTACTTCCATTGAGCAGTTTCAAATGATATCCCCACCTTCTCTGATGTCATACTAGAAAATGTCTTGTGTGATTGAAACAGCAAGGTTGTGCGGCACTACCGTGACACTCCATAACAGCTGAGTCCGTTCTTTAATCATTCATTACCCAAGGTATGCCCGTGGTGAATCCAAACACACTGAGCATGCACGATACACCAGATGCTTTTGCCAACTTGATACATCAGCAATGTGACTAGTTTCCAAGTGAGGCACTGCGGATCAGTTGATTGTTGAGTGAATGGAAGAGTTTGTGGGTACTCTGTGGTCACAGACCTTCCTCAGCAGATAGTTAGGACTGAGGGGGATTCCAGACAGGCACGTGGTAAACGAGATAAAGGGACAGGGTGTGGCATTTGTTTTGCAAAACCGAGGCAGAAAAAAGTTACGGAGTGTACATGCATGTAAGATGTTAAAGAAACAGACTGTTTCCGGCAATCCCAACCTCTCCTGTGTCTCCAGGATTGTCTGAAGTAGGAAAGAAAAGACAAGGATACTTCGGTCGATAACATTCTAGTAATAAACCACAAGGGAAACTGGCTGGGTAAAATTTAAATCACTTTTAGGGTCGGACACAAAAAATTTACTGGAGCAGGATTTGAACCAACTGAGCTATCAGGCCCTAATGTTGGCGGTCTCCGTATCAGTCAGTATCGTTGTTCGGGGCTGCCATTCAAAAGGCATTCAAGCAGACACTGCCGTGTAGCCAGGGATCACACCCCATTATTCATTGCAACCATACAGCTAGCTCAGTTGGTGGAGCATCGGTAGGTGTAGTCGGTGGTCGCAGGTTCAAATCCCGCCCCAGTCAGTTTTTCTTTTGTTCAACTCAAAAATTAAATCTCATTCTATCATTACAACATTTCTATAAAGGTAACCTGTGTTATAACTACATGTACAGTTCAGGTATACGTATACTTCCATGCTTTGTAGGGATAATAGTAATGATTTGCTACATGAATTTTAAAGCACTCCTGAGAGTAGAGAGAAAAAGACTTTGATTCCATACGTACAGAATAATTCTGGCATTTACTCCAGATGCTACATGTATCTCCCTAAAATTGCCAATTTCACAATCTCATAAAAAAGGTCTGAGGAGTTCATTACGTTTAACCCCACCCTTTGAATAAAGGAGATTGGATAAACATATCTGAAAAAGAGATTAGAAAAAAATGTTGTCCATCCTTCAAATATTTGAAATTGTGAAGGATCCAAGTAGTCAATCTCTCATAATAATAGCTTATAAGTGGGTTCCCTTGAGACCCAATTATAGCAGTTCCACCTCTGTCAATAAATGGAACTATCTGGAGGAGATTATCGTTGAATCGTATTGGCTCCAAGCAGAGAAAATGACTGGTGCTGTTGTTCCTTCTGTAAGTTGCTGTTGCTGCAGTAAACTGCCGTTGCTACAGTAAGCTGCTGTTTCTTCTGTAAACTGCTGTTGCTACAGTAGACTGCTGTTTCTTCTGTAAACTGCCATTGCTACAGTAAGCTGCTGTTTCTTCTGTAAACTGCTGTTGCTGCAGTAAGCTGCTGTTTCTTCTGTCAGCTGCTGTTGCTACAGTAAGCTGCTGTTTCTTCTGTAAACTGCTGTTGCTGCAGTAAGCTGCTGTTTCTTCTGTCAGCTGCTGTTGCTACAGTAAGCTGCTGTTGCTGTAGTGAGCTGCTGTTTCTTCTGTAAGCTGCTGTTGCTGTAGTGAGCTGCTGTTTCTTCTGTAAGCTGCTGTTGCTGTAGTGAGCTGCTGTTTCTTCTGTCAGCTGCTGTTTCTTCTGTCAGCTGCTGTTTCTTCTGTAAGCTGCTGTTGCTGTAGTGAGCTGCTGTTTCTTCTGTAAGCTGCTGTTGCTGTAGTGAGCTGCTGTTTCTTCTGTAAGCTGCTGTTGCTGTAGTGAGCTGCTGTTTCTTCTGTAAGCTGCTGTTTTTCGGTCAGCTGCTGTTGCTATAGTGAGCTGCTGTTTCTTCTGTAAGCTGCTGTTGCTGCAGTAAGCTGACGTTTCTCCTGTAAGCTGTTGCTTACAGTAAGCTGATGTTTCTTCTATAAGCTGCTGTTGCTGCAGTGCGCTGCTGATGTGAGCTGCTTTTGTTGATGTAAGCTGCATTTGCTGCATAGATAGACTTCGATCACCTTATCCGGAATGCTTATTGCTTAAATTTAAAGAGGAAGAATAATGAAATAAATGTTTAAATAAGCAGGTATATAGGACCAGTAGTGGAGAATGTTTTATACTGTTGTGCAGTAAAGAATGTATGAGTGAGATGTTTGAATAGAGTGTTGTCATACTGCCCCCATAATTTGTCAAGTTCCACACATGCAATCATAACTTGTGGATACTAATCCCCTTCTTACCAAAAAGGAACCAGGTTATTTTCCCTTCAACCCTCAGATCTAGTGGGAGGAAAAACAATATACATGTAACTGCACCAAACTGCAGTGTTAAAGTTCCCAATTATTTTGCAGATTTTACTTTAGAGTAAGTCAACCCCACCCTTGTTTCGTTGACAACATCCAGTCCAACTTAACTTAATTTACCCATGTGGATATACGTAACTATATTGTTTTCATGTTTGTAACGATATTGAGAGAAATGAATACCACTCAGTCCTGATCAGGTTGCGGGTATCCAACTCTGCAATGCTTTGGCATTGTGCCAGCATGCATTGACGGGAGGGCAGTGGTATCTCCGGGCTATTTATATATAATAATACCAATGAAATTCAAATAACAAGGACTTCACTGCTAGGCCCGTATGGCCATGAGAAAATTGAAAGCAGATGATGAAATAGATATATACATAGATTGATTCATGTCCTGGTACCTCGCTTGAAAGGAATTTCCATCCCCTTGGCACCTGTGCAGCATCCAGACAGTCCATGAATGATGTAGTAAACACCATTATCTGTTGAGATGAGGTGGATACCACGCAATGAGGGTAACCCTGAGTAGTCCTCGGTAGTTTGCATGTCATAAGACTCGCTCCACTGGTTTAAAGATTGTATCATTTAGCTGCTGGACATACTCTCCGATAGATGGCTGTTAAGAGTTATGAGATTAAACCGATGCATATTTAATGTGGCAATGAGAGATTGACACTGTCCCTGCTCATAATTATTCCAAGTAATCATTAGGTATGGTGGATAATTGGCCCCCACTGCCCTTCTTATTTTTTTCCCTAGGACTGATTCAAAGTCACTTCTGCTCATTACGGTTGCCCTTCACATCAACAGCACAGCATCTTCAAGGAAAGTTGATATCAGGCCAACAAATAAATCCATGGGTGTCCATGCTTAAGATGATGCTATCAAATGTCTGTTTCCTTCAACCAATGTTTTAATAAAGAAATTAAAACTGATAGACTGGATTTCAAACTAGCTTCCCTCCCTGAGCTCAAACAAGACGTGCACGTCTCTGCTTCAAGATTTGTTATCTATAGCCCCTTTCGCACTAGACGAATTTCCCAGGAAATTCACAGCAAATTCCCAGGAAAATTTGGTTGACCTTTTTACACTTGAATTGCTAACCCTGGCAAACTCCTAAATAGCCATTTCCAGCAAGACAACCCCAGGGTTAGCCTACTGAGTGTTCATTCTTCCCAGGAAAACTGCATTGAGTGTGAAACGAACATGGGTTGGCAGTGGGGTTAAAACTCCCCAGGAATGTCCCTGGGGTTTCATTTCCTGGGAATTGACTCTGTAATGTGAAAAGGGCTATTGTTTCTAATTAGACATAAGAAGCTGAAATATTCCTTCATGACTCTTTGAATCCATCCACTCTTCAGAGTCAAGTGTGTATTATTTGGAAATACATGTATTACCCCCCTTGCACCTATTTCACACACTGCTACAGTCTGCCCGTGGTCTGCCATTATGGGAGTCTAAATGCTTACAAGTAGTGCACATAATGGTGAGCATCTTACTGTGCCGTGCATCGAAACAAGGAATCTGATGCCCAATATGGAGCAACCAAGATTTACCCTGTGGTGATATCAGTTGATAATCATCTTGACAAATCACATGTTATGGTGCTCTTTCCATGCTCTTCCCCACCGTGATTATTGTCCTGAATTTCCCATGGTCTTTTCAGTCTAGATATCCTAGACTTGTTTTAGTTCAACTTGCTCTTCTTTCTATAGTCTACATGTACATGTATACCAGGTGCCCTTAAGTACAAACAGGAAAAACGACACGAAACGGAAAGTGTTAAAATTACAAAGTTATATTTCCACATGAGAGGAAATATTAGAGTGAAAGATCGCCATCATCTTCGGTTTCCAGTGATACATGTATGTTATTCATTGACCAACTACGCGTAGATGATTAACCAGAACTGTGCTCTAACCACATGTAGTGTACAGTTGTACTCCACTGAAGACACATATACGCACGATTGGTGTATGCGGTGCCGCAAGAGTAGAGCCGGGTCACATGTTCGAGGCATTTCCAGAATTCCCAGGTCTTTGGAGGACGGGATTGCAAATCCAGACCTGTCCATACACGTCGGTGGAGTGTTTGCGTCACGTACAGTTGGTCCATCCGTATCAGTTTCCCTCGGTCTTGTTCCCTCTCTATCTCCGTACTGTAAGTCAATTAACTCTCCTGTTCAATTACGATTGAACTGAGGGGCATCTTCTATGATTGAAAAAAAAAAAAAAAAAAAAAAAAATCATTATGGTAGCAGTGGAATGACATGATGTAAATGAATTCTTTGGTTCTGGTATTGAGGTACTAATCGTTAAATGGCGCCGGTGGCGGTTTACGTAATACTACGACTTAAATCCAACATATAAAAAAAGTATTTGAATTTGTCTTAGGTTTGGTAGATTTGAGGTTACTGAGCAGAAGGGCAGATTTAGTGCTGCCCGGTTGAGTGATTTCCTTCCAACCGCATGTAAAAATGCAGTTGAATGATGAAGAGAGAGCTTTAACATGACTCAAAATTTGCTTTAGTGGAACTCAAGTAGTTTTCCTGCACAAAAAGAAAATATTGACAAATATCAAGTCACATTTCTTTTGTTTCTGAACCACACACATTAAATGCATCTTCATGATCTACCATGACAGCGCTTTAAAGGCTCTGTCTGCAAAACCCTCAGACGTCAGTTCTGAATACCGATGATTAGACCTTTCAACAAATTGAATGCTCCAACATTTTCAGCTCAGTAAAATTCATTGACACTTCTCATTTATTTGCCTTGTGCAATGCCATGTTTAAGGGCATATGTCAGAGAAGTACAAGTAGCACTGGGAAGGCAGAGTCACAGGTTGGCCTTTCCATTAACAACCTAAAAACAACACTCTACACTGCCCTTGGTCAACAGCGTTCTCAAAATATTCATAATTTGAATCCAGTGCAATGCTGCTTTGAGTGTGCTAATTTGGTTACCAGCCAAGTCTGTTGAGACTCTTGTATTGCCACCTTGTATTGTGTACCAGCTAAGACGACAGACCTTTTATCTGAGAAATTGCAATTAAGACAAGATACTGCGGACTAGGGTTGCAGTAAACTAAGGACTTCCTTGCTATACTATATTCACTCATCTTATGAAATTATTTGACCTATATTTTAATGTGTTTTATCTGTGTTAAATCTTGCCGTTACGGGGTATATAAAAAAAAGCAATGCTTGCCACAAACTAGGGCAAGTAGTATGGAAGACTGAAGGGTTTTCTTCAAGACAGTTCTCTCTTGAGTGTCCTATTGAGTTGGTAATCCATTCATTCAGTAGGGATTAAGTTGAATTGTCAAGAAGAAAAGATAAAAAGTATTGGCCTACTAGTCTGAAAGAATCAAATTCCTGGCACAATTAAAGCTGAGAAACCTGGCAGTCGTTTGGAATCATTTTCAGGAGAAATGATACATTAATGCTTGTCGTGTGAGCAGCCTTAATTTTTTATCATTATTTTTTGTTTTAAGACTTTGATTTGGAGCCCAGCCTGGCTGGTTGGCGTAATTGTGTCCTTCCATTTAAGTTACTGTTTTCTCAATGACTTGTCCTTCAGATGGGGGCATAGGTCCCATGGTCTAGAATGGATGCAAGAGACCAAAACACTCGCTCAACGTGATTCAATTGTAAAAGGTAGAAATTATCACAGCAAATGTTTAACCCTATGAAACCTTTTGCATGAAGCTCCATTATTACGTGAAAATTATCTTTGAACCAAACCAGACCAGGATTTAACTAACTTCAGTCTGTAATAATTGAGTGGTTATTGAACAAATATATGTACTTGGGTTGGGATCATCCTGTGTTGTATTGTATCACTCGCACCAAACAATTAATCTGAAATTTTGTTGCAGACCCCATGTTAGTTTACCCCTTCACTATATTATCCATCATAACTTCATCTCAATTAATGCTGCATCATCTGCACAGGATGGTAGAAGTAAAAAAAAGCCTTACTCTGTCATGAGTTGAAGATTCCAGTTTTCTGTCTGTTGTAACCAAGTGCGTGCCAAAGTGTGTGCTTTTTGTATTTAAAACACGTGCCATCAACTAGGAAACCTCCTGTCAGATTGCCCAGGGTGTCGTTATACAGGACTATGGCAGTCCATGAAACCTCACGAAACCATGGGCAACTTGAAAGTAGTCTGCAAAATTAAAACTATCTATATTCTCTATCGTCAGAGACCACTTAAAATTT
Source organism: Marthasterias glacialis (assembly GCA_911728455.2). Taxonomy (NCBI): domain Eukaryota; kingdom Metazoa; phylum Echinodermata; class Asteroidea; order Forcipulatida; family Asteriidae; genus Marthasterias; species Marthasterias glacialis. Next base: position 20,586,410 of record OU452231.1, read on the forward strand.
CCTGAAATTTTCAAGTGCAGAGAGCATTTTCATTTCACGAATTTTGTGCTGTAAATGTCTTTTTTTCCGTATGTTCATAGCAAATGCTGCATTTTGATGAGCAAGTGTTTGTTATGGAGCATTTTGTAGTGCTAGACAACAGACATCATTCGCTGTCTTGAATTAATTTTATGGAGTAAACCAGGCAATGTGAAATGATCACATATCATTGAATGGCCTCAGTTTATTTAAAACAGTTTTGGAATAGTTCTGCCAACGTACAACTGACTGCAAAGAACGGGAAAGATTTAGACATCTGGTAATTTCTTCACTCAATGAAGTTTTCGGTGGAGCACTCAGGCAAAGAACAGCAGTCATTCTGTGATCGAAAAAACAATTTGACAAATTAGATTTTGATTTCTCAAATAAAATCAGACAGTTCATCAAGATGAGGCACCTTGTTGGAATAGCTGGTTCCCTTGTCCCTTGGGGTCATAAAGTGATGTCTGTTGAGGAAGTATTTGATGCTGCCGGCAGAGAACCAGTGGAGTGTTAGTAATTGTGTGTAATGTATGAGAGACATGTGCCTCAGGATTGTATTTCAACTTCTTGCTTGGGAATAGCCTAAATTTAGATCATACAACTCGTAAAAAGTCCTACTGTTTATTTTGCATGACATTTTTTTCCCATTTGATTGTGATTATCAGAGAAGCAACTTTTCAGCTGATACTTTCCCCTCCCCTTTTTCCCCCTGTGCCATGGTAAACTAAAGACTGCTGTGCAAAATTCTGTGTTGTAGTCTGTATCCTCGTTTTTGAAGTTCCAAAGTTGTTTGTCGGGATAAGTCTGTTTGTTTATTTTGTTTGATCGGGAAAAGGGAGTTATATTTCCTTCCCCTTTCATGAGCACTTCACTGCTAAATTGAGTTTGTGAACTATATTGCCTTTTCATAATTTGTCAAGTCAATCGTATACCACTGTTCCGAGCTCAATGTTAAGAATGGAGTGTTATATGAAACGTTTACGTAAACACCGTGGGAATATATTAAGAATGTTTGTATCGTGCAGACGTTCTGTAAGGGTTGATCGCCCTGCTCTCCTTTTGCCCTTTTCTCTTAGCATTTCTAACGGTAAACACAGACCTTTACCCAGTGTTCATCTGTCATTTACATTGTCTATCACAGACAGACCATGTTTTGGCAATTTTCCCAATTCCCATCCAGTTGAACCAAAAAATAACAAATCCTGTGACTCAATAAGATAAATCAATATAAACAGGTGACTGATTTACCATTCATAATCCTTGGAAACAAGTGCATTGATATTTATCCAACCATATCTACAAGGACCTTCCTTTCCTTCCTTCATGATTTTATTTAAATGGCGTAGTACAAACAAACAACAGCTCATATTTCACAAATAAAAAAACCCAAAGTGCTTAAAGTCACCAGCAGGGAAGTTTTAGTCAACCAGCCGCCACTTACCCAAGGATGAAGTATGAAGGAATTTGTCTCCCCAAAAAAGCATGTCTGGACGGAGATGACTTCATTTGCCAGGCCATTTTGTGGTCAAAATTGCCATGGAAATAGTGTTTCTTGCACCTCCCAATTGTCTTGTGATTTGACCCCCAAGGTGAAAGATGGAATTACTGCTTGATAAAGGTCTTCAGCTGGATGCTCGTATACATGAATGGCAAGGATAGTTCTTATTCTGATTTTATGACAAGGGACCAGATTATTTTCCCTCAAGCCTCGGTTTCAATATGATAAAGTTGTATGGAAGGTGAACAAGATGGTCCCACTATGATATCATTCTGTGGCCTAATGAGACATCGTTGTTTTAGATCCTTTCTTTTTGAAGTACGTAAACTTTCATGTTTTTGCATGTGTTACTACATCAGTGTTCTCCTTTAACAGTGGTCTGCTGGCCAAACACCCAAGGACCAGTCAAAATTCTCTCAGAGTGGTCTGGCTGGCTAAAGCTGGCGGATTAGTGAAATGACAAGCTAACTGGTTCCATTGACTTATCACTGCAGAAGTGAATGGAAAACCCTGTACATGTTAATGTCGTTGCACAACTTGCATGAGGTTGAATGCCTGCATAAATATCAATTCAAAGTGTGTTTGAGTAACCATAGACGAGTAACCAGGTGTCATTTACGTTGCTAATGTTGCGGAACATAAATGTTCTTGCCAGGTCCTGACAAGGGAAGACAGCTTATCTCTTGTGAAATTGGTTGAACATCGCATCTATCGGCAGGCTCCTGGGAAGGCACTTTTTGAGAAGGCAGGGCAGCATGCTCTTGGATTCCCTAAGTGGAAACCAGGATCAAAGGTGTTTCTGTGGTCTGATCGTGCAAAAACATTTATCTCATAAGCCAATATTAGGGATGGTCGCTACGAGGAAGTAAATAAGCAAACAAAGGATAAACACCGAGCCCAAATTTTATACAGCTGCTTAAACACAACAATTCACTTAGCACAAAACAATTTTGCTTCCTGAAAAACAGTTACCAATCATGTGCACAGTTTCTGACTGGTTACTTTGCTAAGCAGAATTTTCTTAAGCAGTATTTTCTGCCTAAGCAACTCTATGAAACTGGGCCCTTTAAGTAAATAATCAGATTGATCTGTTGAAAGAATGTTTGTATAATATGTGATAACAACTAAAAGTTGAAGGATTCAAAAGCCAGTGAGTAGCAGAAGAAACTGCTGACCACTTGAGCAAGTCATCTTGGGAAGCATCATTTTCAGAAACTAGAGCTCATCAAGTAGAAAATAGTTCAACAAATTTCTGCGTGAGAAAATTAAGTCGGGAACCAGTCTTAATCAGTGTACATGATGTGGTATTTAGCTGGTCACCTTCTTCTGGTAAGCAACATTTTTTGGTGCTTACCAAATTGATGAGCCCTAAGCTGGATAACTGAATGTATAAATGATAATTATTAAAATATTAATTGTATTTCATTCCCCCACACTTCACCGCCCCTCCTCATGAAAGATAAATTTGGCCATACCCAGTTTAACGAGACCAGAGCTTGTATCAGTAATGGGTAGTTGCAGATGATTTGCGTTTTTTATGTCTTGCTTGTCATCCATTCTGTTAATTTATGTTTTTATTTATGATGTCTGTATACATCGACTTTGTTAAAGACAAAGACCAGGTTATTAGTTTAACCAGTTGACACTAGAGGACGGGAATACAAGCAAATGTTTCCCCTGCCTGGAATCAGAAGCCGTCTTAAGACGCCATTATGTAATTTCTGACCACCGGATCCAAGGTCGCCTGGTCATTCAACTGCAGAGCGTGCACAGACCACACGCACGCTGTGTAACGCTTTTTTTTCACCCACACAAGAACAAAAAAATGGGTCGTGACTATATTCTCATTTTGTGGCCATTGAGTGGTTGTTTTTGTGTAATCCTCGATTATAGACCTTTATCCTTTAGTCCAAGAAGGGGATTACGAGGCATCGAGAGGCTTCCATCATTGTTCATTCATAGTATTTCGGCTGCATGGAGGTAAGTCAGAGTGAGGCAGTAATCGAGCCTTGGTTCTGTGTGTAGTGCCACTCCTATGCCGCGGGTAACGACCGATGTTTTGCAATTTATGCTGCGTGAGCTTGACATTTTCTCGGTCGAGAAACAAAATGGACTATCCAACAAAGAGAATGTTTCTTCTCAAAGCAATAAGCAATAATAGTTTAAAAGCAATAATAGATAAGTTTCTTGCTCAAAAACACAAGTGTCAAGACTGGGACTCGAACCCACAAGCATGATCAGAACACCGGAGCTTGAGTCCGGTGTACTAGACCGCTCGGCCACGACACGTCATGTAAAAAATCCTTGACAAAACATCAATTTTGTTCATTGTTTGCACTTTAACGTGATCACCTGATTTAATACAAACTTCACAGGTTGGATGTACTGTGTGTTTATTGAAAATGAATTTAATCTTCCAAAAACTGTAATATGCCTTTAAGTATACTGTGGAGTTTGCAACATCTGACAACAATAAAATCCAACCCCAAATACCATACCGCAGTTACCAAGTAAATTAGGAATATTAGTAATATCCAGTAATTGCCCATTCACTTCAAAAAGATTCACACAATTGCCTGACATTAAAGTCTCCACTTTGATAAATTAACTCGTTGTGGAAAGGTCATTGGTTCCAGGCTCTAGTGTATGCATTGTTTATTGAAGGCTTTTATCATTGTCAAAGCCAGAATGGCCCGAGAGTAAAGGGTTGTATCTATATTCAAAGCAGAGAAGTTAGATTATCCTAAGAAGTGTATCTCTGTGTGCTCAAGTGTTAACGATCCATCCAGCAACCTTCAATGGCCATCACGATACCTACTTTCAATGTAGTCTCGCTCCGATAAAGAAAGGACAAGGATCGGGAATTTGTACAAACAAAAAATAGCTGGCAAAGATGGGCTGAATAATCTGGCAGGCTTTTGTGTGTTTGAAGTGTATTTTTATCTATCTTATGTTGATGGGTTTGTGAATTGCTGAATTCAGCTGAGGGGATTCTCTTTAGGCTTACTGGATACCATAGTAACACCATGTTCTGCAAATATATACATAAAAGCACACAATCACCAGGGCTTCTTGTTTTTTTTTAATATATCATTCAATATATCATATATTTTTATTTTATTTGTTTATTTATTTATTTATTATTATTATTTTTTGTTGGGGGGGTGGGGGATCGTTCATTGATTTGATCATCAGTGGTAGAACCTGTTCTGAAAGCAGTATCCCACTGGATAATTGGATTGTCATCACCAGCCTTTATAAATGATGCATGAGCTTATCAGGCAATCCAGGCACCAGCTTTCATAAAGTACTACTAATAACCAGGTTTTGTTTCAATTCAAAGTAATATTAAGCCTCCAAAAGCTCTCAATCTCTCTCTCTACTTGGCTCTCCACAATTTAACCACAGACCCTCTACCTTTGAACCAATACATAGAGACGGCCAAATCATGCTCCGTAATCCAGGGACCAGTTTCTGAAGAGCTTCCAATAAGCAATTTTTCATTTTTGCTGGACTGAAAATTCAAGCTGGAAACAGCCTTACCTGGTGGCCTCAATCTGGCAATTTGACCAGGCAAATCCATAGGGGATGTAGGACGATGTACACACTGTGTTCAGTTTGAAGTGTAGGTAGCGTTATGTTTCTGTTGGTAGTGGTGAAAAATTTACTCAAGGCACTATTGAATTGCCCCTCTGATAATTGGGTTTTTTTAATTGAAAGCGATGAAAAGTGTACTCTGCAGCATGGATGGATGAGATGTTTTATGGCTTTGTTGTGCATTAGTTGTAATTAAGGAGCATGCCCATAACAAACCGGCTGGATACTAACTAGTTCTTGAGTAACAACCTTTTAATAAAATTCTGTGTTAGAAAAGAGTAGTCATTTCTCTGCATTGTGTATATCTTGTCCATACTTTCTACATCACACAAAGCTTTAAAAAATAAAAAAATAAATAAAAAAATAAAAAAGCTAATTACAGACTACATGTTTATGACAGCTCATGGCTGATAAAAAAACGTTTTCATTTAGAAGTGATGTAAACAACCTTGTTTCTCCCCCATTCAAATCAGCGTGATCAATCTGAGGCTGGCAGGAAAAATAGTCTGACACCCTGTGGTGAAATGAGAATTAGAAATTTTCTTGTCATTTGGTTTTCAGGGAATCTGCTAAAGATAGCAACAAAGTAATAAAAGTCAGTTATAGACCTTTATTATAATGCAGCCATCTTGTTTGTATCATGAGGCTCGAAGGACAAAAAAAAAAAAAAAAAAAAAAAGTCTGATCCCTTTCTGCTCTGATGAGATTCAGTATCCGTTATTGTGTTGGAACAGAGGGAACTTGACATACATTTCAAATCACTTGCTGCTCTTGTGTAATGGCTGAATTAAACATTCATCAAATCATTTGTTTTATTCATGACACCAGCTATGAATATTTGAGTAGTTACATGCTTCTCTGGTGAGTGTACTCTTGTATTTTGTGCTTCCAATTTTGAATAGAAAGCAGTTTATTTGTTCTACTTATCAGAACTCTGACAGGATTTAACTGACGTAAAATCTCCATTTGTAGTGGAGTCTTAATCAGTGTTAAAAATTCATGTGGTTTATTGAGGATCGTGAGATATTATATTTGCTCTTTCTCTTCAAAATGTGCAGTGACCTCTTGAAATGAAATATTCAAAAAAAATCATTCAGAATTCATCATTAATCAAACCAAGAAAATGGAATTTGTCCAGCGATTTATTGAGCCTGGAGTATACCCTCTGGCAAACACCAGGGTTTATGGCATCATGTTCATAAATTTGAAGCGTGATGTCCACACCGAGAGACCGTATTCCTCTCGAGTTTTTTCTTTTCTGTTTTTATTGCTGATGCGTACTGTGGTTTTAATGAAATAAGCTGGACCCATAGATCATTTTTATTACCATCTGTTTGTAGGAGCATGCTAGCCTGGCCTTCAAAAGAGGAACTGCATTTTTATGGATGGGAGTTTTCGCTGTTCATGCATCATCTGCTGATCATGTCATTTCTCCCATCATCCTCTTTTAAATCCACGCTTGAAATCCTAGAAAATGGATGGATCAGCCGCGAGGATTGTTTGTAAATTGCAGGGTTATTTTGTTCTGGTTTGGCCGGCTGCACTCTCTAGTGTCTCTCAAATGAACTGCCAAAGAGCTCTCTCTCTTGCATTGTTGGTAGTTGAAACGTGTACGTGCGTTTTTGTGATTTGAAGTTTAAAATCTTGACGGGATCTTCATAATGAAGTCCGTGTTGAAGCACGGATTCGAGTTCTTGTTTGGTCTAACTTTAACCCAATTATTTGAAGTGAAGCCATAGCTTTAGTTAATGAATAATCACCTTGAAGCTTACAGAGTATAAAGTTTGTTTGGGTATCAATCATCCAGAGAAAACATTCCATCCAAAGTGCTTTAACCTTTGTAGATAGTTCTGACGATTTGATTTTTGGAGCAGCATCTCTAGGTAGTTAAGTCAAATATCCAAGCTACACGTAAGCAGACGTTCTTCAACTAAAGACTGAACTCCTTGCTGAAGCCTCATGATGTTATGAATAAAAAATGCTGTGCTAAAAGATATTCAAAATGTGAGAAACAGAAATGGGATTATGGTGTTAAAAATGTCCCTGTAAATCGATAAGACATGTCTTGGGAAAACTGAAAGGCATGTTGTGCTTTTTTTTTGCGAGAATTTTTCAACCCTGGTACTTAAGGGAAGAGAGGTTTACAGCATTGCAGAGTACAAGAGTCTGTATCATTTAGGTTTTTTTTGTGACACACAAATAGCTTGACAAACAAATAGCATTACAAAGATTCTTGCAGCGTGACAATGGTCTTTGTCATACACAGAAAATACCTCTTAGTAAATTTACCCGATAAGCGAAAATGAATGGCCACACAAGATACATATTACATGTATTCTCTGATTCAACTTAGTAAGATGTTTAGTCTTGAAGAAATGAAATAAATCTCAGGGTTTAAAGCTCATGTGTGTCTCTCCCAAACCACAATGGAAGCCCTTTAATACCTTATTACATCATGAACATGATAGAATTACACAAATCTTGGGAGATTCAGGGTCCAAACCAAGTGCCACCTGCACTTTGCCTGTTCCAGAAATATTTCCTCCTGTGTAATATCATACACATATGTACTTCTTGTAATATATGGAATTATAAATCTGTTTCCCACTCCTCACTTGGCTAATAATCTTCTGTGTTGGTAATGCAGCCAGTTAACATTCTGCCTCTGCCTCTGATGGATGTGAAAAAGTGCATTCACAGGCATCCTCTTACAACAGGCCCTGCCATCATAAACCATCCCCAAGAACTACAGCTAATGGTTTCAAAGATATCGTTTGGCAATACTTAAAATCACTACTCAGAGTCGTTTGCATTTGAGGGATGGATATTAATCTTCATTTAACCCTGTTAAGATTGTCTTGGAGAGAGTGTACGGGCGACTTTTAGTGGATGTTGTGATTGACGGTTTGTGACGACTTGTGAAAAGGTGAACAACAGTTGGAATATGTTTACTCTTAGTCCATCTCATGTGTTTATGTTAGCACTGTTGACGGTCTGCGTTTGAAGTCTAATGTCCTGTATACATTTACCACTTAGTAGAGGTGGGGTGGTGTTCAGGATTGTGACCAACATTTAAACAAGTACGTTGATACCTCCTGTGTACACATTTTCTACCGAGCAACACTGAGTTATCATAAATTTAAATACACAAATAGTTAAGGTCTGAACAGCAATGCCTTAAAACAAAACAAAAATAATGAAATAAAAAACATGCTAAATCTACATGCCAAACATAAACCCTTAAAGAAGAAGCCCCCAACCCACTTATGCTTTCCCCTCAGGAGGGGTGTCCCTTTAAAAGCTTGAGAAGCTATTACAAGATACCAAGTAAAGCTGTTGCAGAAATACAAATCTGGATTTAAAGGGTTATTCCTGTCACTGTTAATTTGTGATGATTTCGATCTGCTCAGGAAGAGAGTAGATTCTACAAGATGGTCGTACTTTCCTCGGAGGCCACGAGCCTTCAGCACTCCATCCGTGACTGGAATTCAAGTCGATATTAAAACACTTTACATGGAGCCGTTGGGTTAGAAAGCTTTATCACTTTGTGGCCATCTTGTCAGATTTCCTGTGTGCTGTAACCACTAAAGCACATGTACATTAAGAGGGCCAGGCTGCTTTGCAGCCAGCCTCAATCTGGTTGTGGGATTTTGCATGGTAGATAAAACCTAAGATGTCTGCTCTGTGGTCATTTACCCTAAAACATTTCTAATAAAAACAACTATTTCAAGAGCATGTTAAGTACATTTGGGTACATGAACTATGGTATGCAAATGCTGATGCCAAGTGATTCCGAATCACATCCATGAAGCATCAAATTCAAAACAATTCATCTTGAAGTGCGTTTGGGTGTAGGGAAAAAAAAGTTCTAGTCAACCCTTTTGTACTGGATTATTTCACTGATTGATTTTTATGGTGTTTTTTTTTTACCTTGGATTGACTGGTTAAGAAAATAGCACATTCCCTGTACAGTATTTTATGTTTCCATCCCGTAAATATGATGGTACATCATTGTTTTCTAGAATGCTACATTAATTCAAATCTTTTATTTTCATGAAGTATAGAACAATCCTGTGACTATTTCGTCAGCTATTCTTCAATATTGTAATGATTTTTTCTTCTTTTTTTGCCTGGCCTAGCAGGAGAAAAACAAAAGATTAAAACACTGTTTTCCGAAAATAAATGTTTGTCATGGTCTGATAGTTCTCACAACTCTTAATAACAGTTTTGATTTAACTGATAATCACAAGAAACAAAACCATGTTCATAAGAACATGCTATGAGAAAGTATATTTGCATACGTCACTCTGTCTGTAAAGTAAAGTGAGGGCTTTCAGTTGGCAAGTCTAACATGAGTTAGAAATCCCACCACTGTGTTGCCTGCAGTCTGCTGCACGTTTACACAAGTACAATCAACTTGGGTCAATATTTGTTGTCAATTAATTCACCAACTACGGCTAACATAGAGTTGATCATCCAAACAAGCAGTTGGAATATCGTCATCGATGTACGTAACGTCTCCTTGAGTTCTTCTGTTGGGAAGGATTGCCCGAGGTTATCAACTAATTATTTTTTTTGATGAAGGTGTTTACCTTGTGTGATTTAAAAAAATCAATTATATGGATATGTTTTGGTTAAATTATTTGTTTCTTAGGTTAGGCATTTAAACAAACAAAATTTAATAGAAAATGTTCACAGTCAACAGAGCCTAATAGTAAATTCCCACCAAATGTACTATTGTGATGTTACAGTAAACAAAGATATCAAAACTGTCAAAACCAACAAGTTGATAATGAGCATATTTTAATTGTTGTATTAGTTTTGGTTATTTGGGGTGGGTTGGGGGGGGGGGTAAATGCATTCAAATTATCACTTCTCCCTAATCATGATCCATCATTCAATGACATTTTATCAAATCACTATGGCTTAACGATAATGGAAGTGCTAGTTAGAGGCACATTTACCAACCTTATTTGTTTACCAGGAATCAAAACACATTTGTGGGTGTGCTGAGCGTCACAGGGGATACACAAAGAGCATAAATTAATCACCTCCCACCCAATTTTTCTAAAGTCTATTTTGTTGGCAGCCCTTGGAGGCAGTGAGTATTTGCCTATGGGAGTGGAAGCCACTAGGCTGTAAATGTCATCTACTGCAAGATTTGTAAACCATTTGAAATATTCATTTTGTGCAGGTATTCTCTTTTGCTGTCGTAACGATTGAATTGCAGCCAAGCGTTAATTGCTGGCTGCTGCTATGTCTTGACACCAGAGAAATGCATTTTAAACACTCGACATTTGGAGCACTTGTTAGCAGCATGAACGTTGGCTAGTTTAAAATGCCACCCTTATTACATATTACCGGGGCACTAACCGTGTGGCCACATCTCTCTTGCAGAAAAAATGTAAAATACAAAAGGCAAGCAGAATGCTTAGGGTCAGGGTCAGTTGAAGGAGGGTTCCCATTTCCACTCGGACACTACTACAGCTAAGTGCATGCCCCCGCTTTTCCCCACGAAATGGCATTATCAGCTTTCAAGTGTTCGGTTTCATGAGAGTGCATCCGGTTTGTATGATGTAATGACGCCCTCTATAGTTCAAAACATTTCTTCAAAACCCTTCATCCTCCTAGAAATGTTTTGAACAGCAACTTTTTTAACCTGAAAAAAATATATAATCTTTAAAAAAAAAAGAAGAAAAAAAAAGTCTGATTGTCTCTGTTGAACTCCAAAACAGTATGGACAGTATTGAGCTGTGCCTGCTGTGTCTTTCATTGGAATATATTAAATCAATTTTTCAATTTTCTTTTTTCTCAGACGCAAAAATGCACCATACAATATGATTACTCTTTTGTTGAGTTCCATTCCAGGCCAGTCCCTAATAACTACTGTATGTGTTTGATCTTTTACGGAGCAATATGTAACGTGAATAGACCATCCTTCACCTGGAATTAAATTAGAAATTCACAACCATGGCATTTATGACTTGAGCAAGATTTTACAACATGTACTCAGTGAACATGTATTAATGTAAGAGTTTTTTTATGTTACTGTTTTTACGGCTTCATCTTCTACTAAAAATGCCAAAGGTTGCAAAATTTACAACCATACCCTCCGTGACGTATAATGTGTACATTGTCTGCATTTGCTCCTCAGAAAACTCATTAGATGAACTCTTAAAAAAAAAAAAAAAAACCACTACAAACCGTAATTAAGAAGGCTTTGACATAATGAGTTAATTAACAACAAACTGTTGTAATCTGTATCGTAACATATACATGTGAATTAAATGCTGTGTTGTCTTGTCGTGATGTGGGGGGTATTCATTTCAGTGCGGACAATAACCTATGTATTGTTAATCACTGACCCCACTCATTTCACCTCTTCCATTCTACGTTAATGAAGAGTGCTGGCTGGAATAATCAGTGGTTTTTACACCTACGCAATAAGAGATGTATTACAAATCACACAAATCATCTCTAATTAGACTTCTTAGTTTTCCTGCCTGCCTCAGTGCCTGGATTGGGCATACATTCACACTTTGTCAAATTGTATTTTGCTGTTTATTTATGTTTCGTATGTTGAAAGTGGTTGTGAGGGATGGACACCTATAGAGCGCTCAGCAGGAACACGGGCAAATACTAGTAGTGGTTTTGTGTTTCTTGGAAAGGAATCAGAGGACGTTCTTCATTTCGGTCGGTCATTTGATATTTCCCATCATTGGCATGGAGATGATCCAAAACTCATTGGATCAACCTGTGGCATAGGTTATATCTGTTAGAGTAGGAAACATACAGTATGGAAGAAGGTCAAAACGTATTCAAGTTCATCAAATTAGTTTCAGTCCATAGTTCTTGAACAGAAGCGGCCTTGACAGCCCTCTTTTGATCAGGCGTGTGATTTCTCGGGATTTTTCCTGATTTCATGATTTTCTAAAATCTCCTTGAGCCTTCAAATTTTATCTTGAAAAGAAGTAAAGCAATCACCAGAGGCAGAAAGGACTAGTCCACATCTTGTCCAAACCTGTAGTTTTGTATTTCTGGTGATGTGCAGAGTCTGTAAACCTCCTGAACTGCAAGATCTTGGAGGTTCCATGTTGAGAAGGTTAGCCATGTTTCAGGAATGTTCACATTCGTCAACTCCATCCCTTTTTGATATTTTATCAAGAATTTATCATTCTAATGAGGTCATATATATATTTGAAATGAATGACCGAAGATATGTACTACTAAATACATTTGAAGTTAAATTGGAAAGCAAGTTTGATGTAATTATGAATTGTCTGAAAATTTGATGAAATGATGTCACAGGTCCAATTAATTGCTACATTTATTATAAATTTACAGTGTAAAATATAATAGAACTTAAAGAGTTACCATAGAAACCATTTAGTTATCTACAGTGTACATGTAGGTGGGATGCGTACTGCGAGGCAAAGTGGGATTCAGGTTGGCATGGTGTTTATTGTTCCCTACATTTCACCTCTATGGACCCTGGTTTGAATCCCACCTAAGGAGCCTCATATGTGGTTCGGTGTTGTAGTCCCTACCTTAGTACGTGGGTGTTAGCCTTTAGGGGTTTCCATCCCACATGAAAAACTGATCATTCCTTCATCTTGTTTCAACACGTATCTTCAGGCCTATCTGGGTTTTAGTGCAAGGCACTTCTTCTTCTTTTTTTTGTAGTAGACGATTTCTCATTCATAACCATAAATATATAATACTGATAATTTGCAATAATGAACAAACAGAATATCACATTTCTTCTCGTACAAAGAATGAATGTGAAAACAAACTTGTCCACATCAGTCTCTCTACATCAACCCTGAGTATCGATTCACTTACAAACATCAAACTTAAGTTGTACACATCTTTTATAAAAAAAAAAAGAACCATCCATGAAATCTCATTTCGCCCTCCTGGCATCTGGCTGTAAATAGTTTGATGTCTTCTCCCACCAACCCTGGTAGTGATTGCCTAGCTTCAGTCCCAAGGCATCCCTTCATCACTCAACAGCCTCCTACAATTTATCTTCATCTTCACACCTTACTCCCTGGGTCTCAATCTTTTCAGTCCACAATTTAATATTTACCAAGTCCCCCTGGTCCAGTAGCAACACTCACAAGGATTTTTTTTTAAAGTAATTCTGCCCTTGAGTAGGATCTTGTTTGGATCATGGATCACACTATGACATTTTAACTAAAATGACCCTCAATTATTAAAAAAAAATCTGTAGATAATATTTAGCAAGAAAAAAATCCCAGAGTTGAAGAGTCTCCTTGTTGTTCAGGAGACGTGGATAGGACCTTGTTGACTATACAGAGAACTCTGGTAGTCTTAAATGCTGATCCATTTCTTAAAGCTGTTATTGATGGTTGGAATAGATTAAAAAGGGATCAAAGAGATCACTAATCAGTCAAATCCATCTTATTTCTCTTCTTTTCTCTAGAATTCTCTTGACTCATCACAGAGACACAGAAGGCTTGGAAACCAGAAATGCATGGTGAGTGTGATTATCTATAATAAGAAGATTAAGTGGATAAGATTTCACTGCTCCTCAGCTCCAAGTCACTGCATGTTTTGGATCTTTCCTCCGTGGTTCAGAACATCTCTTGAAGCTTTGTACCAACTGCCAGCTCAATGTCCAGTGACCAATTATATGAAGCAGCTTAACAGATTTATCTGCTAAGTGAAAGTTAATTGGTAACCAGACACAAGCAATGAACATCGAATGGTATTTTGACTGGTAATCTGTTTCTGCTAAGCAAGTTTCCTGTGCTTACCAAACTTGTTTGCATAAGCAGCTTAATGAAGTTTGCCTTGGCGCCAAATTATTATGGCCTTCTGTGCTTACAACCATCTGCTGCTTAAAGGTATTTGTGCAGAATTTTTTGAAGCGCCGTCTTTTCACTTCAAGTCAACATCATACTGAAATTGGGACCCCCTGCTTGAGGAAGGGGTTCACATTCTCACTAAAACCTTCTTGACTTGTTCATCTGTGGCCTTGGAGAAAATGCAGACCAAAAGGAATGAAATCTAACCGGTCCTCTCATTATCATCATTCAGCACAGGCGCTTGACATCTCCCGGCCTGCTCATATTCCTCTAATTTGTTTTTTTCTTTGTGGGGTGACGAGCCATGATCAGAGAAATTCCTAGAATCATGATCTTTACCTTGACAGTTCTTGAATTGCTTTCTGAATCTTTGGAAATGTTTTTGAAACCCATCTTAAAAAGTATAATTCTTGCCTTTTTTTTCTTTTTTAAACAGAGCATGAAATTTGTAGACATGCACAAAAAAAACTGAGTTGTGAGCTTGAATTTGCTACGTTTGTTTAAAATGAAAATGGGTAGGATCGCTTCTGACCTGACTAGTGACCATGCAGTAAATGAAGAAAACTTAGGGTTAAGGATCAATTAGTGATGTTTTCACCTGTCGTGGAAACAATTTTCGGTTTTGTATTTGTGTAAGGGAATGCCTCAGGCACAAATAAAAAATTGGATAATCACGTTCCAGCGAAACATTCTTCATAAAGAATACATGTATAACTGCCTGTTTAAAATCGGCTGATTTTCAATTCTTTGAACGAGGAATTTGTACGATTCCTTTGGGCATTGTGTCATAACAAGAAAAGAAGGTTAACTACACCGTGTTCAGGTTGCCAGGAGAGATCAGAAAGAGTAACCCATAGATCATTCTCTCTCATTCACCCCAGTTCCTTGTGTTTCACCCCAGTTCCTTGTGTTTCACCCCAGGAGATTAAGTTCGTATTGTTCTTACGACCCCCTGCCCTGTGTTTGAGGGATTTGTTCTTGACTGATGAATAATAGTAGTTGACTCTTAAATCTTGTGGGGAGAAGAAGAAAATAAGTTAGTCCCTCCATAGAAGGTGGAAATTATGAGGCTATGTCAGTTGTCACTTTACACGTCTGAGAAAATCCACTTGATGATAAGCCCAAATGCATGCTACCTGCCTTTCTCTCATTGACCTTCATTAAGAGTTGACTTTAACCCACTTCACTGTTGTAGTTTCTATCGAAACCTATATTTTTCTTTCTCTCCGGGGCTGAAGTTATTGTTTGTGTTGTTAAGTCATACTTACATAAAGTACGGGTCATGGTGTTTGCTTAAGATTTGCTACAACGGGATCCTGTGAGTTTGTTGGGAAACAGACTCTGAGTCCATCAGAAAAATAGGTCGTAGTGCCTGTTTGATGAGGTTGCTAAATATATACCGTATTTATTATCATCACTCCCATCCTCTATGCCTTTTTCATATGGCATTTGAATTTTTTCTTGAAGGGGCAAGGCCATTATCATTTTGCAAAAGTTCCGTTAGAAAACTAGACCATGGATGTCAAAAACTGTCAATGGGGATTAGAAGGGGGATGAAGGCCATCCTTGTTCTCCCTCTGTGGGATTCCAGAGAACTCTCGTCCTACAAGTCCTAACAGCTTCTCTTTTGGTACAACTGAAATTCAGCTGATGTGGTGAAGCCTGAGTCGCTTTGTGGTCTGTGGTTCCCCTTCAGTTAGGCCTGGGCTTTTCCCACCTTCTTGGTTGGTATCAGTGCTGCATGATAGGGTCTGTGTGGTAGATACATGGGCAGAGATAAGCAACATTGTCCAAATGCACGTTAAGTGTTAAGCGCCAGATGAAAGTGTGGGTGTGGCTACAAGTTGCATTAATTAGCTTGGATGGTCATTGACCCCTGACCTCATCAACTGATATCATCACCTGATGTTTCCCAATGTGAAGGGGGTGGAATTACCATGGTATGAACTCACTGCACGCATTTCAAGCACGCATTTTGTGTAAGATGACTCTCAAAATGGGGAACATGGTAGCTTCCTGACGCCATGGTAATTATTGACTGAATTTCAATACACTTCTAAGTAATAAAAGAGTGGGAAATTAGATATGACAAGTTACAATATACTGTGCATTTTAGAGAAACAACAGCAATACTCTGATGAGTACACTGAGCATCTGTTCAGTTAGAATTCTAAACAAGGGGAGGTAATAGTAGTGAATTAATGATTTCTACTTTTAAGTCACTTTCTGTGTCATCGTTTTTTTATATATATTTTGTGGGTCATTTTTGGTACATTATCATAATTACTTCTTGAGTCGAGAAAGCTGTACATGTTTTTCCAACTGAATGTAAATAAATGATAATTTTGTTTTCTGGATTGTAGTCAACTTCATGCAGAAGACCTTTTTTATTTATTTTTTTTATTTGAGCTTCAAAGTGCTTGATTTTCACCCTTACTAGGCCTACACATTGTCCCTAAGTTGTTCACATGGCAACAATTCTGTTCAATTGATGCATCTCAGTGGTCAATAAGTACAGAATAAGAAGGTTTGCAGTCTCACCATAGAATTTTTTTTTTTTTTTACGATTCAATGATAAATAATGCTGGACTAAGCTCACTATTTAAAAGCAGTTTTGTGATGTTATCCCCTGAGCTCATGCTCAAGATGTTTGCAGTTTTAACTTTCCTCCAGGGGCTCTGTATCCTCCATAAAATATTCAAAGATCTATTCGAGAACCTCATAATAATCTCCCTCTTTATTCTTGTGCCTCATGGCAAATAATTCAATTGGTTTTTGTCCACTGTGGGCATGCTGCCAAGTAACGTGATTTATTGCAATTCCAGGAGCCCTTTATTTTTACAAGTTGTTCTACTTTTAGAGCAATGTCCGGAGCCAACAGTCTCAAGTCCACTCTTACATGATATCCATCGTTGCTCTTTTGTTCTTGGAAAATAAAAAAAATTCAAGTAAACAAAGTGAAATTTTTAAGAAAAAAATGTTTATTTGCTCACATCATGAGGGACAGTTGGTTGCATGACCCATAAATTGTGGAGTGGCATTTGTCAGACGATGCTAAACTACCAATAGTACACATTTTTCATTACCATGTTGTTAAAAAAATAAACACAACACATTTTCTTGAGTGGATCATACACCTGATTATTAATTGAAAGCGAACCAGTACTTTGTGCAAATTTGACCTCGCCAAGCTTAGGGTCAGATTGTGAAATTTAACACTTTCACTTTTGAGCAGCGGAATAGCTTGCTCTCCTAACAGTTGTCATTATATTGTATTATTGCCTTCAACGTCACAGAGAGCTCATTGATTTTTTTTATTGGTTTTTGTTTTTGTTTTTGTTTGGCAAGGTGCTTTATTAACAAAGGTTGATTAATATTTCATAAATAATAGTACAGTTCTGAATCAAGGGCTCAGGAGCCAATTTTACACCAAATATGCTTAGTAAAGGCAAGTCTTACTAAGTAGAAACAAAAATTTGATCATAAAGATTTTGACCTTAACCAGAATGATTTTTTCTGAATGGTCAGAGCTTGAGCCAACTTTACCATCTAAGCACTATTGTTATTTTATTTGACAATTTTGAATGGGTATGTAGTTGCCAATTATGTACCATGCTTTCTTATAGATATTTTTAAAACTAATATTCACTTCTGGCATTTCAGCAGTGTGTTGACATTCGTATTTGTCTATCAAGACCTTCATTGTGTGTTCCATATCTCTGTAGTTAATATTTTCAAGTCAATTTTCCACTGAATCTGTTTATTGCAAACATGTTGTCTGATAACGAAAATACAGCTGTGTGTTGAATTTTAAGTTGCTTACTTTATATGCATAGAATGAACATGGGAGACTCAGAAACAGGAACTCAGGAACAGTGATCTGGTCAAATAGCCAAAGACGGAGCTTAAGCCATAGCCTTACAAAACCCAGCCAGAGTGTACCAAATACAGCCTTTAATATGGAGTGTTAGCAGAAATGTAAACTCTGGGAGCAATACACCTGGCTTGATTTTTGGTTGCTGAGTTCACTCCGAGTGGATACCTCCCTCTGACACTCGGTTCCTGATCACCTTCCCTAACCCCAAATTGATCAGCCAGCTCCTCAAGCCTGAAAATGTCACCAGTCAGAATCTATAGCAGGTACTTAACTTCCTTTCACCTGATTGATCTCGGGTTCAAATCCTACACTGGCTGCATTACCAAATCCATGGCTGATAGGTTCCAAGAATGCTTAAAGGTCAACTGTGAATAAAAATGTCAGATGCATCTTTCTTTTTTGTGGTTGTCCAACATGTGGAATTACTTCTTCTTTTCTTTAAGTGTGTTTCAACTAGACTCTAAAGCTGGTGCCTAAACTGCCTGTCACCTGATTGGTCTGCAGTCCAAATCCCACCCTTGTCAAATCCAGGGTTTAGAATCTCTAAAGGTCAATCATTCTCGAGATTCCCATGGTTTTAGTCAGTGGTTATCCAACATGTGGATGTAATATTTGTGCGAGTTCCTTCCAGATGATACAAGGTAGTTTTCTTGCAAAGCTGTTCTCTTGGGTGAGGCTCTCTCGCCTCGGACCCTGTAAGCCTTGGGCTGAATCTTTAGAGTAATCAAGTACAGTCTGTCAGGTGCTTTCTATGAACTTGTGGTTTCCTATCTAATTATAAGCCATGATGCAGTGACTGCTGTAGCCCAAAGATCTGATATCACTCCTCGCGTCTCAAGAAAGTTTCTTATATCACCCCGTTCTTAGTCTATATTTTTCACGGAGTTGCAACTTTGACCTTTCAGTTAATTTCTCACGTGGCTATGCATGATCCAGATCTAGGCAAACCAGTTACCTCGCACGTGATCAATTTAAGGTTGTTCACCCACACCCCCAATGTCCAAAGGTCCTCTTCTGTGGAAAAAAACTATTCAAGAAAATGACTAGATTTCACAGCAGCTCTCGTAAAATTCCCATGAAATGCTTTTTTTGACATTTCAGTGTAGCTTTTATTTGTCATAATGCTGTACATATTTGTGCCCCTTTCATTTCTTGTCCCGTTTTTTTGTGCCACCAAACTTCCTTGGAAATGACAGGCAAGATAAATTACTCACTGGTTTATGAATCCTGCATGCCAGAGGTTCTTTAGGTAGTAGATTGCATTACGGGCAAGTTGTAAACAGATCCTATTTGGATTACTGGGTTCCCTCGTCACAGGTCAAATTTGCCGAACAGAATCCATCATTCATACTCTTGAATGATTTCCCTACATATGTATGATTGTATGTCTTTCCCCATAATGGAAAAAAAAAAGAAAAAAACGAAAAAACGAAAGAGATATAGAAATCCTATACAGGAACCTTCATTTACCAACTAGGTTAATTTAATTGAAATGTACACCTTGCAACACCAAACATTGTTTTTCCAAATGCTACTCCATTCGACTTTTCCCTTGTTATGTGCTGAAAGTGTGAACAACAACATTCCTGACAATAATAATGTTAATACCTAAATCTAATTATATTCATTGGCGTTCAATTCTCGGAGGAATCTCAGAGGGCAAGATCATGAGGCTTTCTTCGTAGTCAGATCCTAAGCTATCCAATAGCCTTAAAGCAATACTTGCCTCAAGAATTGTTTGAAGGTTTGCATGGTGGATGATATCCTCCTTAATTAAATTCAATTCAATTCATTTATTGTCCACATATTAAGAATATAAAAATGGAAAATTGACATGTCTAAAATTGATTTCAGCTCCAGAACAGGACAGTATAAAACTACAGCTTCAATAAATACACTAAATTACACGTAAACATTACACTAAATATAGTTCAAAGACACCCCCTCCCCTCCCACCACCACAGACAAAAAATAAGATAAATAATTAGATAAGTCAAATAAAAAAAACCCATTAAAACAGTGTAGTACAACTTAGAAATACATTGGCAAGAGTGACACCTCAGATCATCACCTCACACTATAGCTGCACCCTAGTGGAAACACAACCAACTTCAAACATTTACAACTAGAGAGAAACTGATAGAAATAGAATTATATTGAGAAAGCATTAACCCAGATCAAAAAAAAAATATCTCATTCCCGCTGCCCAGTCTCCAGCCCCCCCCCCCCACTCTCAAACCTCTTGATGAGAAAAACAATCAACTGAAATCATGAAAAACGCTTACAGAGTAGGGAACAAAGGAATGGAGATAGCAAGTCCTACAATAAAGGCTACAAAGTCTTTTCCCCCGACTTCATGAAATAATAATGATGGTACAATGGATGGTACTTTATCTTTCATTATTTCTCCAGCTTTAGTGAAAACACACCTTAGATGTTTGTCAGATAAGTCTATTTTCTCCAACATTTTCAATAAAAATGTAATTTAAATGCCTTTTAAAAGCCTTTTCTTACACACTATGTACTTATACAATAAGACTCTGTAAACCTCCTCTTTTCCTAACATCAGGTACCTCTTTCAAAAATAATCTAGACAAGCTTATTAAGTGCCATGCACTAACACTTCCAACTCAGAGCTGTTACTATTTACTAACAGTTTGACGTGAGCTGTTGTTTAGGAAGGTCAGCAAGAGGTCAGTCAAGCTCTCGTAATGAATCATCATTTATTCAGATTTATTAAAATTGGAAATAGACTTCATATTTAGTGTTTCAAGTGTAAGTTACTCATTCACCTATGATTGTTATCAAGCGAAAATGATTCAATTTGAACATTCTCCAGCACTCCCCACACAAAAAAAACCCAATAAACAGCAGAACATGATGAAGAAATTGAAATGGAAATGTATTTCCAATTGTCATTCTCACCTACTTTTCATGTCTTTAGTCATAACTTTCAGCTGGAGTGCATTAGGAGTGTACTTGATGCCACTCTGCCATAACTCACACATGAGAATGTGATTCCTGTAACAGCTGTCTTTTTAATCTCTTTCGTTTGCCTTCAAACATGATCCAGAGAATGAGAGATATGCCACACAAAGCCGACAGCGACATATTTTTCTCATATTCCCCAGCTTTGGCTTTGGTTAGCATTTCCCTTTTTTTCTCCTGTCTTGTCAGATAATATATAAGTTGACAGCGTGTGAAAGCCCTGCACTGGCTTACCGTTACATCAATCTGGGACTTGTGGCAATTACATGTATGATTATGGGGCTGTCTTCTATGATACATAAAGTCTGTTACTTCATTCCGCTGGCATTGCTTGGCTTTTCCTACGTTGGCTATGATTATTTTTTTTTTATCAGTTGATTGCGTTTGGAGCATTTAATCCTTTTAAGTGCAGTGGAACTGTTTGCATGCATGGCTACAAGCTTCTCTTAGGATTACTGTAATTTCACGATCACTTTCTTGCATGCCTTATCATTTTGCAGACTGTTTTTTTTTTTTTTTTTTTCACACAGTGGCTGCTCCTGTGTGGAGTGTAGGGCGGTGCTTAATCCTGATGTAGAAAACACAGTTTCAGAGGAGCGGAATGTATATATCTAGTCTCTGTGAAATCTTCTCCTGTGCAATTCGGCAACTCAAACCCCATAGGGTTAATTCATTAGAGAGGGTTATTGTGCAGGCTGCATTATCGATCAAGTACGGTTGGGACGTAACACAAAGCACAATAGGGGCTGTCTGCGTTGGTTTATCAACTATTTAAATGAAAGAACTGCATCTTTGTGCTTGACCTACAAACATTCCCAGCCTCCCTGCCTCCCCTCATGCACCCTCTTTCTCCAATTTGTCTGTACGTCTCCTCCTTACATTACAATCGTGCTCCACTGAAAGAAGTCCTTCTCAATTTTCACCATGTGCTTTTGTATCACCCCTCTATACTCTTCTGCTAGCATTTTACCGGCAGACAATTCTTGCGATGAATTTCTGCTGATGATTATTTTGATGTAGGAACATATTCTAATGCTTCATTGTCAGCGCCCAGCAGGGAGTGATTACGGCAGTATTTGCTGTAGGTGACTATTATATTAGTCTGTAACATTTTTTTTGGACAAAAGATGTTAGCCTATGAGAAAGACTGTTGTATGGTGGAATTGTGAGGCCAGGAACACTTTCTGCATTTTCCCACAAAATCGTTTGACTAGATGGTTTTTAAAAAGCATTTACTTGTCTATCAGTGATCTCTGTTCTTTTTACAATGGATCCCTGGTATAATGAAGTCACAGGTTCAAACAGCGCCCTCACTCAGGTCAAAAGAAGGCATTGGCTGACAACAACGTTTCAGCCTGACTCGGCGCTCTTTAATCTGCAGGAGGTCTTTACCATTTTGGACATTTTCCAACTTTCATACATTTTTCCACTTTCAAGTTTCCCAAAGATTTTTTTTTCTGCTGTAAGTGGTGTTCGATTTTTGTTTAAAATTTAAAACAAAAATTGAATCCAGTCACGTACATTACATGGGAAAGCTATTTGGATTTTGAATTGGAACATGTAGTGTATGATTATAAGGATTGACATTGTACATGTACAAACTTGTGTATTTCAGCAAGCAAGTAACCATTCTTGTACGTCATTGTCTTTATATGTTTGGAATACTTTTGCCTGTTTCTCATTATTTGCGCTTCTACTTCACAAACCGAATTCTTGAAACTCCCAACTAATCCATGATCAAGTAAGGGTGACTTATCATCCAAAATGGGCCCAGCTCTTCTTCCCAACAAAGTCCAGTAACAGTACTGGTACATGATACTCTTTGTGCTTCTTCGGCACTCGTCATCTTCGAGGCTGGAATTTCAAAGCCCCATCCTTCCCGCGAAATCAATACGCATTAAGAAATTTGCTTGGGCAGTGTATATACAAGTCCCCAACCTCTCCAACTAAAATGTGCTTCTCATTCATATAGCGTTTCACGTTATTAGACGGAATGGCCACTGAAACTGTAAACCAACGGGAGAGATATATTGATGAGAATAATGTAATAAGTCACAGCCTTTGTCAGCGAATGCGTCTATATTGGATTAAAGCGCAAGCAACTGGGACAAGTTATGTAAGTGGACATCAGGATTCAGTTCATGAGGCTATGCTGACCTATACCTGCAGGAGGTCTTTCTTAGAAAAATATTTTTGTCTCTTGAAAAGAGGTCCTCTGGATGCTGCAATCTATTTCTCGTTTCTTTGTGCAGATTTAGAATCACCACCGAGTCTGATTTTGTTCCTTGTTTCTCACTTAAAGCTACTTTTCCTATGGTCGTGCCAGGAAGAATGTTTTTGTGTCGTTGAAATGGTGAGAAGGATGTTTGATGTCTAACAAGACATTTATGTCATTTTATGTAAGCTATTCCTTAAAGGGCTGAACACAGTTTCCCAAACGACTTTTTATTAAAAAACTCTTTTCATAAATGCATGATTATCATGTCTTTGAAAGTGATAGCTCGGTTTGCTTTTTGCCAAATGCGTTTGGATTCCTCTATTCTGTCTGATCCTGGAATATTTAACTTTTACAGATGCCCAATTATGAAAGCAAGCATTTGATTGTATACACGTATACATTTGCCTTCACTTCCCTACAGATCCCTTTCATTCCCCTGACAAAGAACATCCGGGAGACCACACTGCACTGCCAGTCGTGCGTAGCAATTACCAACCATGCTGTAAATGACTGACGAAGAGGCTGCCATTTTAGAATCCAGCCTTAAAAAAGCAAACCCGAACAAGGGGCTGTTAGTGATGGAAACAAATCATACAAGCCGGTTGAGTTGGCTCAATCAGAGTCTTGTTTATGTTAGTTCTAAGGACGTCCCAGAGCAGTTTACTTTCCTCCATTTAGTTATTTCCCAAATGGAATGAAATAAATTCCACCGGAAAGTCTGCATGCGTTGAAGGCGATGAGGATGAAATGCATAATACAATTATAATAATGAATGGAATACAAGATAAATATTTGGAACATCCCATATTTTTATTAATTTGATACCATGTCACGTAAAATCTTTGACCCATTAGGCTATGAATTTAGGCTCCGTTTTTAGAATCTCTTGACAAATTTGACGATTTCTAAAATCTGCACAAATGAAATACCTGCGCCTAATGGCCAGCTGCAACTTGCAATTTCATCAATCAAAAACCAGACAATCTTTAACTTGACAGTTGCTTATAGCAGGCACATTTTTATAACAATATTTTCTGAATCAACCTAGTTTTTTGTGTGTGAAAATGTCATAAAGCAGTTAACTTTCTGCAGACACACAGTTTGTGTGCATCAACCACTGGCTGATGAAACACATGACTGTATTTCTTTATTTTCCAACACAGCATTTCAGTTGTCACTACAGTAGGTAGAAAAAACACAATCCTTTCATGAAATCCGTCATCTGACAGGGTCTATCAATCATTACAGAAGGGGAACGCTGTCATTGGATAGCAAGTAAAAAAAAAATGGTTTTAAAAGAAGAATCCGTACAGTTAAGATGGATATGGTATGACTGTTTTTAACTGAGCATTTCCCATGTGGTGAAGTTCATATCATATCA
Organism: Marthasterias glacialis; assembly: GCA_911728455.2. Lineage (NCBI taxonomy): Eukaryota > Metazoa > Echinodermata > Asteroidea > Forcipulatida > Asteriidae > Marthasterias > Marthasterias glacialis. The sequence goes on from OU452231.1 coordinate 20,610,821, forward strand.
TCAGGGGATGTAAATCATGTTGGAATTGTTTGCTTTTTTCCTTGAAGAAAGGGGGTGTTTTGAAAATTTTGGAAAAGCGGTTTAATGCTCGTTTGATGTCAAAGGTTGTTTAGGTTTATGGTTTGCTGATGAAGTTACGAGGAAAGTAGTATGATGCTCAGGTGAATAGTCTGCCTAGCTCTTCAATTGCACAGCAGTGCAGACGTGTACTTAATTTTCATTTAGATATATCTGATCTATGAACTCTATTGTATTGAGTAAAATGGAGTCAACCTCAAATTGATCTTAGACCCCCAGCTGTTATCATCGTGCTGCCATCTTGATGTTTTCCCCCCCATTCAGTTCAATACAACCAAACTGAGGCTGGAAGGAAAAATTAGTCTGGTCCCACATTAATGAAATAAGTATTAGAGCAGTCATCATCACTGTGTATGAAGGGTACCAGACAATATGGCGACAGTGTACTACTAGTACCGGCGTGACTAGTCTTGAAAGAGTATTGTGTTTGTAAAGTCGTCTGTGTATGTACACACAGCTCAAGGCAAGTCTCATAAAGTGATACTTCAAGAAATATTTACATGTCGTTGTGAAAGAAGGTTGTAAATCAGTTGAGAATCTCAGGTTCAATTCTTCAGCAATAGCTAAGGTAGTTGTCAGGAGGTGCAAGTATGTGTGGGTCAACCATGGGCCAGTGTGCTTGTTGGCACACACTTTATAGGCACGTCCAGTCTAGTGATTGATATAGGTTTGAGAGCTTGAAGGGCCATTTCTTTTCAAATGTTATTTTTTTATTATTGTCCGTGTGTTTACAGTCAGCTACTTCAGTCACAGTCGTCGTCAAGTGATTTCACAGAATGTTACATGCAGAGACATGTTTTTGCGGTTTTGTGTACCATACTTGTTCATATATGTAAACACTGAATGACTTTACAAGTGCGATCAAAAACAGTTGATGGATGCTTGATGCATTATCTAATGGGTACAGAATGAGACAACAAAATGAAATGCATGCCTGGTCTTTATAGGATAGAGTAACAAAGTTAGCAACTTTCCTGCTGAGCAGCTGATTTCCTCGTTTTTGGTTTCTCAGCTGTGCCATGGCAAACTTTAAAAACACAGTACTAAGTCTTGTTGTGCTGAAAATGTCCTCGCTTTGTGACAAACTACAGTTGCATGCCTGTTTGCAGGAATAGTAGTCAGGGCTTTATAAATGTTTTATGGTCCATTGGGTTATTGGAAGAGTGAATTCATTCATATCTTCCAGTTCTCAACAAACACACAACTTTTTGAAGCTTGTGTGATTTTTTGATTTTGAGCCAACCATGGAATAATGGTTTGTATTTTGTTATGATTTGAGTGCTGTCAAGAATTTTCTCATAAAAGGCAGTATTTCAGACATATTTCCTGAGATTGTTGGTACTGGCATCAATTCTATATAAAGTATTAAAAGTCATCAGTTAATTCATTCAATCTCAAACATTTATGTTTAAAACTGTAAACCTAGGTTTACATTTCTCAAGGTGAGAGATTAAACACCTTAATGAAATTGTCCAGGGCATTGACCAACTAGAATCTCAGGGTATTCCCAGCCCATTGCTATAACTGATAAAAAGTTAATGGCAGGCATGTTATTTCTCAGGATTTTTTCTGATTTCATGATTTTCTCAAAACTTCGTTGAGCATTCACATATTTTTGAAAGAAGTAAAGCAGTCACCAAAGGGAGAAAGTAATAGTCCATGTTGTGTCCAAACCTGTAGTTTTTTCATTTGTGGTGATGCACAGAGTCTGTAAACCCCCATATTGTAACATCGGGGAGGTTCTGGGTCTAGAATAAGGGGGAACCCAGACCCGCAAGCCATTTTCAGGAATGTTCACTTTCATCCTATATCATCTTTGTAATGGATAACAACTTGTGTAGTGATGTATTTGAATCTGATGTCTGATCAGAGGATAGCATGACTCGTTTTGCTTCAGTGCTGCACAGCAGGATCTTGTACTGACTCAGTTCACCTGACATTGACCAAAGAGATTCAAAAACCTGTTCTGAATGATTTTAAAGAACATTAAAATGTTAAAATTTGCAGTTGATAATCCCAGATGTCAACGAACATACCTAGTCAAGAAAATTGTGGGAAAAAAAAAAAAACTTGATTTATAGTGTACAAGCCTGAAACTTTTGTTGGAAATTCACAAGACCGTAGTGCTTGTTGTAGCTGAACATTTTACTGGACTAGAATTGTTTTTACAATACCTGAATCAAAGAGAGAAAAACATGTCTTCACAGTTTAACATACATGTATAAACTGTTTCAATTTGACTTATTGAAAAATGTGTATCAGACTCAAAAGTTAACATTTGAACATAATTTGTTTTTGTTTGAGGTACTACACAGTGAGGTATTATTATTCAGTTGAAAAGCACAAGACTGCTGAACTTGACCGGTTGTGAGTTTACTTTTCCGATGCTAAAATGACTTGCCTCGGGCCTGCGGTGCAGTGCTAATTTCATGCCCTGTGGTGGTCAGTGCAACGTGAACAACTCTGGACTAACCCATCTCTATGTTTATCACTATCACTTTGTCTGACAACTATTTTTTCTTCTGTCCATTCTTCCTCCTGTCCAGAACAAGTACCACACAAGGAGCCACTGCAAACCACTACTGGATTCCCAGCAATTCTGTGGACTGCAGACCATCGCCTCATCACCACGGGATACCAGTCACACCTCCAGCGTCATGATTACACCTACCTCAAGCCCAACAAAAGAACTCGATCAACCGACCAAGTCAGGGAGTAATGGCCAATATAGCCTCCGCTACAGCACCCGTTGCCATGACAACGAGAGAGACCAACAAGAGGTCCGAGATGCAAGTAGCGACGAAGAGAATGCAGAAGACATTGAAGGGGATGATGGACGGGAACTCGGCATCTTTCCGTTGGACCCTGGCAATGATTTAGATGTGGATCTTATTGAACAAAATTGAAGGAGTGTAGGATTTTTACGATGTTACTTTTTTTTTTAATGTAAATTTGTCAAGAGCGGGACACATTTTTCAAGATCTCATCTCAGTCTTGTAGAGATAGAGTGACGTTCTTGAAGATTATTCTGAATATTCCTTTCAAAATCAACCACAACAAACACAGAAGATCAATATTAAAAAAAAAATGAAAATTTAGCTTTGTTTAAAATCTGCTTGCCGTGAGTTCACATGATTATTTTAAGAAATAAAAGCTTCTCTTAGACTTAACATGAATTTTTAATCACAATGATTAGGTTTCCCCCCTTTTTTTAAGGCATATTTTAACAAAATATTTAACATATCACTGGAGTGTGGTGTCTGTGTTTTTTTTTCTTCATGTTCTATATATTTATTTGGTATTGTTTTGTGTTTTGCAATATGTATTAAGTAGGGACTGTAAAGATTGATCGTGTGGATTTTCATAATAGATAAAAATGTGGCAATTACAGAGGGCAGTTTACATTTAGGATGGAGCTGGACTCGCGTAGACCTTTTCTGAACCCCGACTCAGTCTTATTGGGCAGTGGAGTTCGGCTGTTGATGTGGTAACGTCGTTATTAACTCATCATTGTGGTCAATCCATTTTTCACATTTGGATTATAGTTCAAGATGCTTTAACTTGAGGGGTGTGTCAACTTGACCAAAAAGTTGACAGCCTGACCGCATAAAGTCACAAGAAAGAAAACAAGTTTCTAGTCAGAAAGTGTTCCAATGAAAGTCTTCCCTTTGTTTTGTTGATAAGTTATGATGGCTGCAATCGGCCTGTTACGTTGACATAGCTACCGTGGTAAGACTGCCATAATGACTTCTCATGCAGTCTTAACACTGTGATGTTAACAATGTCACCTCAATTTCACCCGATATGCCTCAAGTAAGGTTTGGAAAGGGCTTCAGATTCATAGACTAATTAAAACTCCTTTCTTAAATCTCAACGGAAACTGGTATTCTTTTACAACAAGAAGATCCTGTGATATAAATGGATACTATTTGTCCCTGGCAAAACATCCAATACAATATCGGTCCAGTGGGCTTTAGTTTGTAAATCGCCAAATTAATCAAGGGACATGAATTACCATCTCGGTTCATGCAGTTGAAGATCTGTAATTGAATAGTGTATACAGGTGTGCTTGTTACCAGGCCAAATACACAAACAGGTCATGTAAAGTGTTTTACACTCAACACCAGGAGCTCATGTAGTAGGTAGGGAAGCCTGAGTTTCTGAACAGCGTCCCAACCGCATTCAGCCACATTTGGTTTCACATGAAAGAACCGAGACGAAACAGGATGTACCTTGTTTAGAAATTGTGATTTTTCAGAAATTCTCCATTTTTATGTCCTCAAACCCAACGTAGAGCTTTCCATTCAGTTGGATATTTGAAATGCAAATGTTTATGAGAACCATGCCAGCTCATTGTGCAGTATAAATAGAACCCAAATTGACACATCATGGGAAACGGTTTCATTTTAATTCAAATGTGTAAATGTAAACAGACTCTGCAATTTGAAGAATGCCACATTTGAGATATTTTCTTCCACAAGGATCTTCACAGTCCACTGATCTTTTATTTTTTATTATTATTATTTTTTTTTTAAATGGAATTGTATATCAACTTCTCATGTTGTTATGAAAAGATTGCTGAAATGGCCTATTGGTTTCAAGTATTGCTAAGATCTGGCTGCAAACAACATAATTGCAAACAGGAAAGTCATGAAATAATAAATGGATTCCCCAGGTTTATAATGTAGACACCCGCTGAGGCATCGTGCAGCAACTCTGTTTGCCATTTCAGGGGGGGGGGGATACTCAATAGGTGTGGTGGTTCTAACCAGTAACCAACCAACTAAACAGGTGTTATTGTAAGGCATTCTGGTGATGCTTTCACAAAGCAATTCTTTTACTTCTGAAGTGATATAGCGGCAGGAGGGATCTAAAATCAGAACCATAACGTTACCAAACATATCCTGGCAAGTTGGAAAGAAGCCAATTTGTCGTCATTTTGGACATGCATATTGAGTCAATAGATTCGGTTGGATTACCGTCAGTCATTCCAGAGAGGCAGAAGGTGGTGTTGTCACCCAAGAACTTCCCCGATTGGGGGTTACTTTGCTATCTTCAATGGGGAAAAGAGATCCAATCAAAGTAGAAGTGTACCCCAATTGGGATAGTTTATATATTTGTCACCCTGGGTTTGCAGTAGTGGGGAACTATTGAGAAAAGAGATCCAATCAGGGCAAAAGATATCCCAATGGGGGTAGATTTTTGAGCCTCATCAAGTAGTAACATGAGAAACCACATTGTTAAAAACCAATGTAAGTCAATCTTTCAGTATTCCAACATTCAGACTAAGTTGATATACAATTTTGTTCACGTGTGATTCACTTTTGTTGAGAACTTATGGTTTGTATGTGCATTTCTGTAGTGTATTACATCTAATAGAGTAATATCATGAGTTAAGTAGATAGTTATGAAGCAGGGCAGTATGCAATAATTTTATGTTGGCTTTGTTCGTGTGTGTTTTTGTTTATGCTGTGTCGAAGAAGAATATCAACAAGCCAGTTTGCTTGTAAAATTACTCCCCATTTACTTATATAATTAATATAGATGTATATTCTGCCCAGATCGTATGGAATTGTTTTGCTAGGGGTGATGTGTACGTGTTTGATGTACCGGCAAAGTTGACATTATTGTGATAATACACTGTCACATTTTTTGTCTGGAGTTTTAGGGCCAAAGGTCACCTGAACCGCACCCACAATTAATCAATTATTAGTACCTGCATTGGACACAATACACCCTAGAATGCTCCCTTTATTTGATTAAAAAAACAAAAACAATTTGTATAATCCATGAGTCCCTAGTTTTTGCTTTGATCTACCTTTGAGTGTTCTACCAAAAACTACAGTTCCTTTCAGTGAATTGAAAAAACGGAGAGCAAAGATGACGGACTTGAGTTTGGATGGAGTTGTTAATTTCACGCACCATATTCAAGTGCCTACTCTTGAGTTCACACGTATCTCATCTACTGAACCCACGGAAATTTCATGGCTGTGCTTACCGCACAATTCTACGCTTGCAATCACCTTTCACTGCTTAAAAAGGTAGTGCCAAGTTTCTGCACTACATGATTAATTAAAGAATGTTTAGTAACATAAAGTATGCCTGCTAAAAATCCTTGCTAACCTGTGAAGCACATGTCTGTTAAGCAGGGATTTTTCTGCCACTGTAAGTGCTGATTGGCTTTGGGTAAGGAGAGCTATGAAATTAGGCCCTCATTAGCATGTAAACATCAGGGTACCAGTGAAAAACAGTACATATTATTGCTTTTTGACTGGTAGGGGGTAAATAATGGCTTCATCTAATTTGCTGGTAGACAATGAAATAAACCAATGGACAGCTGGACTTTTTAAAGTGGCAACACTCTCAACGTTGCTCATTAGCAATTAAAAGCTCTGTGTGTTTCACAGTATTGTCATTCTTGTTTTTCAGTCTTCAGGTAATTAATGTGTTTTATTTCTCCAGCAAAGTTTATCTCAAAGATAGAAGTGGTTTCTGTTCTAGGCTTTTAAAGATCAATTTGATTTAAATTTCTCTGCTGATTAAGAAATTTGCCAAATTAAAACCTTTTCCCAAATTGCTTAACAGTAAATTGACTATATTTATGGAATTAACAGTTTTGTTTTGCTGTGAATGGCTAGTAGTTATGTTAACAAAGGATAGAGCGGATCGTCATTCCTTTAAACTTTAACAGTTTGCAGTTATAGACAAAAAGTTTCTTTAAAAGCCATATTGTTGACTCTGTGTTGATGATAGACAGAAAATCTCAACACAGTTTATGCAGTTGAGGTTTATGTTTACCGTACAATTATAAGGTTGATCATGTGACCAGTATTTGTAAATAAAGGTCATTCAAGATCAGTATTGATAATTAAGGTCATGTGACGAATATAAAATGAAGGTGTGTGATTGATACTGTTAAAATGAGGTCATGTGACTTGAGTGTTCAATGGGGTTCACGTGATTTAGCCAATAAGGTCATGTGATTAAAGTTCAAAGTTGTGTTGCAGTCGTTACTGACGGTTAAAATCCTATGACCATTTTGTCAACAGATGTCATATGGCCAACATTGTCAACTCGGTCATCTTACCAATACTGTTAAGTGATATCATGTGACCAACATGTCCACAAGGTCATGTGATCAGTCAAGTATCAGCTCCTGGATTGAGATTTTGAGCGATGAATTTGTCTTAAAACGAGAAGTTAATTATTCTAGTAAGCACTTTGTGCTTCCAACAAGAAAGTAAACGGCCATTGTCATGTAATTTCATCAACTTTTTTTTTCCAAATTTATGAATCGAATGAAAGAGTAACTAGAACTTACTCTTGTATTCATATTAAATGAACTTACTGCTTTGCTTAATAGTAGCTAATTGGTTTTCCAAAATGCATTTTCAGACAAATTTGCGTGAATACTGATTTTGCATGGATATAGTTACTGCAGGTCTCATATTTTTTAACTTGTACAATTATCTAATTGATAGCTTTAAAGAATTGTTTTGAAAAAAAAAAACATTTAAAAAACATACAAACAAAAAGATGCTGTTGATATTTGTTCTTTAATAATAATATATATATTTTAGGGATACTTTGACTGCACAATTATATCTGAATTTCTGTAGTGAGACACTTTGGTTGTGTGATGTTGAAACCAAATAAAGTGCTTGGTATCGATTTCATATTGATAACAAATTCAGGGTCTGTCTTGCCTGCTTTATAGCATTGTATCAATTGTTTAGGAGAACGGTTTGGTGTTTCTAAAAAAAGGTGTTCCATTCCAAGAAAGTTTGCGAGTCGGTCTTTCAACCAGGTAATACAAAAAAAAGCGTTAGATTATTTTGAACTCCAACAGTTACTGGTGTTTTTATTAGCTTGATTAAAAAGCAGTATTATTATCAATTGGAATTTGTTTGATGGGAGAATGAGAGAGGGTGAGAGTGAGTGAACTGGAAAGAAGGAATGTAACCTTTTTGAAGAGACCTTACTATGAATTAATTAATGAATTAAAATCAGTGTTTTAACTTAGTCACACAAGATGCACTATTATGATGTTAGGAGCACTGGTGTATTAAAAGTGCCACTTACAATATTAATAATTGCCCTAGTCAGTTCATTTGATACTCGAGTACTGAGTCTTTATACTCGAGCACTGATTATCAATGCTGAAGCTCGAAGTATTGATACTCAAGCACTGAGTCATGATGCTCAAGCACTGAGTGTTAATACTCAAGCACCGAGTGTTGATACTCAAGCACTGAGTGTTGATACTTAAGCACTGAGTGTTGATACTTAAGCACTGAGTGTTGATACTCAAGCACTGAGTCATGATACTCAAGCACTGAGTCATGATACTCAAGCACCAAGTGTTGATACTCAAGCACTTAATATTGATACTTCAGCACTGAGTCATGATACTTCAGCACTGAGTATTGATACTCAAGCACTAAGTATTGATACTCAATCACTGAGTGTTGATACTCAAGCACCGAGTGTTGATACTCAAGCACCGAGTGTTGATACTCAAGCACCGAGTGTTGATACTTCAGCACTGAGTATTGATACTCAATCACTGAGTGTTGATACTCAAGCACCGAGTGCTGATACTCAAGCACCGAGTGTTGATACTTCAGAACTGAGTATTGATACTCAAGCACTGAGTACTTCCTCATTGCCTGAGTAATTTGGTGTAATTTTTAACAAAATTAATTACAAAAATTAAAAAGTGATACCAAGACAGGTTGTTTCAGCTTGTTCTATTTTTTATTAACCCAGCACTTGTTGGGTTTGTGGTTTAACATGTCTGTGGGTTGGAAGGCACAGTTATCATTACTTTATTTTTCATGGTAAAATTGCGATTAATATGAATGTGATTTCAGACTTTGGAGCTGATGGTCGGGTTAAATATGTTGTCCACAGTGGCTTTGAATTTGTTGGTAAACAATTGTATGTTTTCTTTCATTTTGCTGTCAATCGGTTATCATGCTGAAGGTTTTTCCTGCTAAAAAATATTTTTCTTAACAAGATCTGGGATGATTGTATAAAAGCACCTTCTGAATTCCATAGTTCTGTAAACCGGGGCTCCTGTAGACACAGTTTGTGTGAGACACATTTTGTGATTTCCTCACTAGCAGATTACCAGAAATTATTTGAAGACATCTATTTGATTTGTTGGAGAGAAAACAATCTTTCAGAACTGCCTGACAGCCTAGTTTCTTTCAAGGAATGTACCACATGCCACCAATCTGGAAGAATATATCCAATAGTTTTGACCACTGTGCTGGATTTTCAACAGTTGTAATGGCTTGATACTGTGCCATTAACTTGGGACTTGTTGTTAATACAATCTTGTTATTCTAAGTTGTATATAATTTTTGTGGGTTTGATAAAAACAAATTGACATAGTATTCCCAGGCTATTGTAACCTGGCTCCTCTAGTTGCCTTACTTAAGTACCTTTTTCTGCACATCTAGTCCCCTGACTCACTCTGTGTTGTATAACTAGACAGTGAAGAGCACTTTGATATAATTGACACTTGGTGTGACTAGACCTTACTCATGCATCCGCCATTTTACACACAAGTCTATGGGAGTCAAACTGAGGCTCATTGGCAGAATAGGCTGGTGCCTTGTACATTGTGAACTTTTTTCAAAGTGGTTTTAAATTGAAAGTCAGGGAACAACACAACAATATGGCGGTGTGATGAGGGTCTATTATTGTGATATTAATGATAATGAACTTTTTGAACAATGCATGATAATTATTAGACTTGACCATACGGGTGTTGAAAATAAGCTGAAATCTTACAATTTTTGTAAAAAAAAAGTTACTGTCTTTGAATACATTTGTATAGATGTCCAGTGGAAATAGGAAGAGAAAAATTAGGATTCAAAACGGAATCTCAAAGATGTACAATCCTAGAAAAAGATCTAAATGCATGAATTGTATAAACTTACATCAACATTTTAGTTTTAAAAATCAATAATTAATGTATGCATGGTTTAATGTTTCATAATTGATTACTTGTAAAGCATTTCTGCAGCGTTATTGCTGAACGATTTTTTCAAAACCACAATGAATTGTAGGGTTTAAATTTGCCAATGCTGTTAAAACCACACTTGAGTTGTTCATAAAATAAGGGAAAGCTTACAAATTTCTTGGTTAGAAAGTATTAGCTATTTAAGTATAATGTTTTGAGTAACTTAACTAGAAAATTCACCCCAGAATAAGAACTTGACTTGTTACTCAGTAGAATTGGTCTTCACTAAAAAAATGAAAAAAAAAATGCACTTTTAATTTTTAAAATGAAACACGCAACTTCTGATAACAGGTTGATTTTTACAACTGAGAACAAAGCTGTTCTGTTTGCTGTTCCACTGCTATTACTAAATTGCTAACTATTCCAGGCTCGTGGGGAAAGAATTAAGCCCGATTCATACTTCAGGCGCAAGCGAAGGCGAAGCGAATTTTGGTGACTCAACAATTCAGTACGTGATGTTTTTCAATTGTGACACAAGAAAATTCGCTTCGCTTTCGCCATTCGCGTGAAGTATCAACCGGGCTTTATGCTGCTTTTAAAAATACGTCTAACTAACCCTCATCGTTTATGAGAATTGTCTAGTTTGACTTGTTCTCTTAAAAAAGCTGGGCTTGCTACAAGAAAATTGTTTGGTTCCCTTTTCACACAATCTAATATTATTACTTAGCCTGTTTCTTTGGTCATATTTATAATATATCATCTCTTTTGTTGGGATGGGGTTGCTAAGGGTTACTAGAAATGTGAATGATGATGCATGATCCTAGATACTGATTTGTTGTTGTTGTTGATTGCCTTAATGTGTAGAGTTTCAGAGTTTATTATAAGAGGGATTTACGTTGATGCGTTAATGTCTTTATTTGATTTGAGTTTGTTAGTCTAACATCATTAGCTGTTTGTATGTTTTGTTCCTGTGGAAGGAAGAAACCGAGTGATTTAATTTACGTTGACTTATCAAAAACATAGATTTTATTTCATATTGATTTTTCATGATACCAGTACTACCCATTTAGTTAAAAACAGATGTTTTATTTTTTTTTGTTATGTTCTAAGCTTCATTTTGTAATTAATTAAAATCCACAGTGTTTGATTCTGTTATTTTTTTTTTAAAGCTGCTTTAAAGTAGTTTATGTCAAATAGTTTTTGTTGGCAGATTTGGGTTTTTTTAAATTTTGTTTTAAAAAGCTAGGGACCAACAGTTGTGATGTGGATTTGATGAATGGTTATTGTGAACATTTTATATATAGTTCATAATTTTGAAAGTCGGCTTCGGTATAGTTTTTTTTTTTACTTCACGTTGGATTAACAAAAATTGCACATCAAAAAGCCAGTTATACATTAAGTTTTGCTGTGTCTCTAAGTTTTAATTCATATATCACAATTTAAATTTAAAATTACCAGTCGGCCCAAATACTCTTTGAGCAAAACATTATTCCTGTCTTTTGAGTTTTTTTTGTTTTTTTAAATGACTGACTTAGGCACTTTTAATGTCACAGATACAAGTGTGATGAGTTTTTGTATGAAGTAGTGGCAGTCTGCCTCAGGGTTTTATCACATGTATAATTTGGCCAGGAGTGGGTCACACATAAACATTTTGGCCCATTCTTACTTGTTGTGTTTTGCCGTGCTCTTTTGAGTTTATTATTTTTGTGTAACCATTATGTTAATTTTTGGGCCGATATCCATTTCAATCAACAGTCTAACCACCTTGTAAGGTGTGACACCAGTTTGTTTGGTTTTCAATTTTGTTTTGTTGTCCGGCGCGTGGTCGGATTAGTCATCACCCAACCTGGTGGTATGAGATTGAATTGGAGTTTCGACCCTCCAAACACTGTGATTCTCAGTGAGTTGAGGCCTTGGATGGAACTTGAACCTTCAAATCTGAGTATTAAACATGTGGTGTAGTGAACTTTCACTGTGGTTATCTCGCTGCGGTCATCTTTGGGTTTTGTAGCGGCTTGGCTTTGCATCGGCCATTATGAAGCCTTGTGCTTATAGGAAGTGGCTTCAACATGGCTGATAGTGCTGAAGCCAAATTATAGCCATTAAGTTGAAAGAACCCATAGGTTGATGTGTAACCAAGGTCCTTGTACAATGGATGAGTTTCATCCCTAATTACTTTGTCCCTTCATAGTCTATTTTCTAGCATCAAGGAAGCTTTTAAGAAGCATCAAATTTACCATTAAAAACCAAACGAGGCAATTGTTCGGATGATTGGGATCCAAAATGACCTTGGTTTTTACGACGATATAAAGATAGTTATAATGGTGTCCAAAAATTAAAAATAAAAAAATCAGTAATGTGAGACCGTAAACGTACCTTCATAGGGTTAATACAAGTGTAAGAATATTACTAGTTTATAGTCAAGTCCAAAAAATGTAATTGATAAATACGTAGTTTCAGTGATAAATTTAGCATGTTGATAGTCACTTGATCTAGTACATGTTTTGATCTGTCATTGATTACTACGTTCCCCTTCTATCTAATGTTTTATCTTCCCGTTAGTTGAGATGTTGAGGTGTTCTGACCATCCGCTGTCATGGAAACAGCTGTTTATGGAGTGGGGAATAAAAGATGCTTAGACATGTTTTGATAAAACATTAATGAGATGTCATGTTTTTTGTGTTATTTGAGGTCTGAGTCTTCGGAAGAATTCATGGATCCAATTTTCTCAAGCTAATAAGCAGGTATCTATCCAAGCAAATTGATACAGGGACACCATTTGCAAAAATGTTATTGACTTGGCATTTTGGCTGATAACCTATTTCTGCTAAGTCAGATTTTTTTCTGTGCGATAGTTTTGCTTACCAGCTTTGCGTATTATTGCTAAGAACTGTTCCAAATTAATCACTTCACAGCCAGTCTTTAAATACAGTTCCTCAATGCAAAAAAGTCTTGGACTCTAATGAGATTGAATATAACGCTGACAAATCCATCAAACTCAAGCAAGTTGTGGGTATTTGGAGGATTGATTGCAGCGTAGGTAATTTTTGCCATTTTGCTTTTACCATCACTAAATCAAGATAATTTATATAGAAGTTATCAGAATCACCACATCTGATGTGGCTTGCTCTCTTTAAAGGGGATGTGGAGTCATGATTGTAGCGGGCCTGTGGCTGTGCATGGAAAGATGAACTCTCACCCAGATACTGCACACTTGCACTTGCATGCTTGCGGTCAAATGGGTGCCATCTTTGTCAAACTGTGATGTGACCGCCGGTGCCCATGCGCCATAGTAACTAGGTTATTCCATTTACTGCTATAATTATGATGACACAGCCCCTTCAAGGCAGGAAGTGTTTCTTACAAAACATTCAAACCTGTCAACTTTTCAACTTGGAATGTTTTTATTTCATTTCATTTCATTTCATTTATTAATTCTGGTTGTGAAGCCAAGGATTCTCAGAAAAGCGAACTTAAAATCACTATACTAGCCAAGAACCCCATGTAGAGAAGACAAGGAAGGAAGTTTCAGTTTTAGATGTGGGAGGAAAACCCCAGAGATTTATTCTATTTTCTTCTTATTTTATTATATAGGAAAACCTATGCAATTAGGTAGGAATTGAAAACCCAATCCACAAAGTGCCCCCGGCGGGATTCGAACCGGGGTCCTAGAGGCGGAAGGTGAGGCAAAGATACCACTACGCCAACCTGAATAACCCTAACAGTCCTGGCGTTCTCCTTTTATAATATGACAGCATGTCTGAAATTTTTTTCTTTGAGAAAATTGATACCATCAAAAATAGAGAATGATCAGGCTACACACTATGAAGTTAATTAAAATTTGATCGAAACCAATTTCATGAGTAACAAATACCCAAGGAAGATGATGCCTGTTCAGACAGGCTGTAAAAGAATACTATGATTGCTAATATAGAAAGTGACACAATAATGCAAATTTTGATGTGTTCCTCATGAATTTGATGAGTTTTGCAATTAGGATATAAATATCCCCCACCCCTAAAAAAAAACACGAAAAAACATGATCAAACAGGTTGGGCGATTGGCAGAGAAGAAGTTTGAAACAAAACTGAAACTGGAAGCATTTGGCACCCAGTCCCTCCATTTGCTGAAAACAACCCCTCCCCCTTTTTTATATTACAAAGTCGTAGCAGACAAAACTTTTGACAAATGAGACTTCATTTTTATCTACACAACTGAACCGAATTGTGCTACTTATGTAAATTAAAATAGAAATTCAACCAATCACTGCACAACCTCTCTGGGCTTCTGCTGGTCACGTGACTTGTTTTCAAAGATGGCGGTAGTTGTTTAGAGTTTCTATGCCGATTTCAGCTGAGAATGTTGCTGCTAAATTGACGCCATGCCTCCCAAAAGGCCTTCGTCAGCTCGCAAAAATGTACCACAAGCCACATTTTCAGCTTTTGCAAGGTAAGTTTAGAGCTTTTTAGGTTCGGAATTTTGTGTGGGAAATGCGATACTGAAAAAGCTGTATTGCATGCAACGTATTCCGTCTTAAAGGCACAGGTTTGATACGATGGGCCGTCTTTTTCCGACACCTGATTTCTAAAAATTACTAAACTAAGCCTAAAATAATGTTAGTTTTCTGAACATTGTTAACACATTTTTTAAATAATGAATTGGGATTTTTAAAAATTATTATGCAATCAGCGTTTAGGCATTGTTGACACTGACAGTGTAAGACTAGAGCTCGTTTTCACTTCGCAAGTTTCAAAAGCCTGAAAAGGGTTTATAATATATCTGATTGTTCTGCAATTATCATGATTAAAATGCCAATGAATGAGATTGATTGAGAAAGATGTTTAGAAAGTAAAATATAGGATTGGTAAAGCTGAGTGCATGTGATTCATGACAATATATAACATGAAACAACAAACCTGTAAAAATTTGGGCTGAATCCGACGTCGAAGTCGGGAGAAATACAAATAGTGAAAAACTGTGCATACTTTTCAACAAGTGAACACATTGTCCTTAGTTTTGATTGTTACAACCGAAATTAAAATTCGGGTCTTCAAATTCTATTTTCTCGAGTTTGACAGTATTTTACACAGAAATATTTCTAATAGAAGATTGGTATGGTACTGGCTGGTGTTAACTTCATAATTGATTCAGACTGATACTAATATTAAAAAAATGAACGAACACCAATCCTGTATTCTACCTTTTAACTTAATTTAGGGCGTTTTACATTTTTTGACAGTTCTATGATGTATCATTTTTTTTAAACACAACAGTGTTTGGGTTGTTATTTGGCCCTATATATAAATGTGTATATTAATTGATGAACATGATGTTAATGAACATCAACTCTTTGTTTTCATCGTTCACTTCATTCAGTTAATGAGTTAGCATTGCCGATTAATGAGAACAAAATAGATTAAGCCAGTTTTCGGGCTTTGGGAGTTCTTTGAGATTGCCAGGAACTGGTTGCCTGTAAATTACTGTGTGTGACCATGGCCCAATTTCATAAAGTTTGTAAGTACGGAAAACTTGATAAGCACAGACAAATCATGCTTAGCAGAAACAGGTTACCAGCCAAAATGCCATGAAGTTTACATTATTGCAACTGGTACACTACTCACTTTTTTCCTAAGCAGTATTTTCTGCTTAAAAGTTTTAAGAAATTGGGCCCATGTTTCTCAGTCTTTCATAAAACTTTAAAGCAAACGAAAGAATTGTTTCAGATTTACTTTGTGTATTTTTATGTGAATGATTGGTATATGATAGGCCTACTTAATTGATACTTTACTATTTGATACATGGTCGATTATCCATTTTAGCCAATTGGCAGGAATCTAAATTTTTACAAAGGATTGTCGAAAATGTCTGGATTGGTACAAAAGAAAATTAATATCTTGTTGTATAAAAAAATCATTGTTTTGAAGTTGCTTCAATTAATGTGAAAATTAATAATTTAGTTTTAAAGCTTTTGATATGAGAATAACGTGTATAAACAAAGGTTTGTTGTGTGGACTGTACACTGTTATGGTCGAGTGGTCTAGTGCACCGGACTCCATTTGTGGTGTTGTCAGAGTGTGGGTGCAAGTCCTGGTCATGGCACTAGTGTTCTAACAAGACACTTAAAACCATATTTGCTTCATTTTTGGGGATGGGTCATAATAAAGCCATAGGTCCCATTTGTTGTGTAACGCATGACATGAAAGAACCTAGTTCAATAGTGCAATAATAAACGTTGCATAATATTATTATTATTATTACAATTTCTTTACATACAGCTGCGCAAGACTTCGTCATGTGCAATCATTCTTAGGAGAGAGAGCAAACAAAGAGACTGCAGATGGAATAGATGCAATATTATGCATCTTAGGAATAGATAGCAGGTCAGTGTTACCTTTATGGTAGTCCCCCACCCCCACAACTCCCTGTTCCTTCCCCCATTCTTCACCCAACCCCTTGCCATTCCTGCTCTACTTAATTATTGAAACGTTTTCTACATTTTAAAGATGCTAGGTTTGATTTTTGACCGATTTGACCCGAAAAGTAAGATTTAAATTTTAAAAAGCTATTTTTATTCAAGAAAGTTATAAGCTTTCATTTACTGTATTGCATGAAAAATGTCCCCAATGATAAAATTTTTTAAATGAATTATTGTCAGGATCCTGACATTATCTCACGTCCATCAGCCATGTACAAACAATGTCACATGTTGCATGTTGCATTGTCACTGGCATATGCAAAAGTTTTAGTACAATGTAATGTTTCTCGTATGAAACAGCATCATCTGTCAAAATTCGTTCAGAGAAAAAAATTCTTTAAAAGAAAGTCTTTTGGCAGAAAATCGGCCATGCAACTTGCTCCATGATCCACGTAAAATATTGTAAAACCTTTAATTGTGCATTTCCATATGTGAAAATAATAATTTTAAAAAACATCAGCCAAATTGTTCTCAATTGTCCCAAGTTATATTCTCTTTTGAACTACAGGCCTTGATCTTAACCGAGGCCACTAAGGCCATTGCCCTCATGCCCTGTCGAGTTGGCCAGCATGCCCTTCAGAAAAATTGCACAGTCACTACCAACTTGGCCAGCATGCCCTTGTACAATTTCTTTGTTTTTCTTAAGATCGAGGCCTAGAACTGCTAACAAGGTAAACAAAATTGTCACCTTAAACCGTGAAGATTTAGTTATACAATCAAAATAATATCAATGAGAGTTTCTTTTTGTAATTGTGATTTTAACTGTATGTCATTTGGTTTCTCAAGGTATAATGAAGGCTGCTGTGAGCTGGCAAATTATTTGCTGTTTGGATTTCTGGACTTGAGAAAAAATGATTTAGGAAGGTATGTTTAAAGCTATTTCCCCTCATATTCTACCTTCATCAGCAATTTAAAATATCCATTTTACTCTCATTGTCATGAACTATTTCTGTTTTGTACTGAGGTGGTTTTCTTGCTTATCCTGGGTCATTTTCTAAATTGCAGATCTGGCCTGGAGGAAGATATTGCAGATGGTATGTCATATTTTGTTTTGTTTTGACTATTTGTAAGATGAACAAGGAACAGTATTCAAGTTTAGGACTTTTCAGCTGATCAGCTGATTTTCATGTTTTTGGTTTCTCAGCTGTGCCGTTGAAAATTGAAAAACAGAGTACAAAGTCTTGCTGTGCCTCTGACGATCTCATCTTCATTTCTTACCATCTCATCCCTGTGGATTGTTAGTAGAAAAATTATCCCTTCTGAACAGAATTGATTTTTATCAGTTTAAGCATAAATCATCACCATCAGAAGACATTGAATTAAGAAAAATCACCTAAGTTGTGGTAATTTGGCTGTGTCTTGTCATGCATATTTTGTATGGTGTAAAGATTAATTTATTTTCTAAAAAATGTTAATAGCGTGCATAGAGAATTGCTAAATTATAGTTTCTGTGTCCGTTTTCAGATCTCATTCTTGTGATCAAGAAAGATAGCGTTCATGTACACTACACTCCATCTGACTACAGTTACATCATCCCTTACGTAGCTCACTGGCCAAACCTTCACCTTCACTGTATAACATAGGCTGAGGTAAGACAAGATCTTGGCACAAATCCATGACATTGCATACTTGAGGCATAAAATCCAGCCTGCTACAACAAAACATGTCTTTGTAGTTCATTTCTGTGCAAGGAAGTTCTTAGCAAAGCATTCTAATTACAGGCTCACTCCTTAACACCTGGCTAACCCTTTGAAAGAGAGAACAGGTTAGGAGTTCTTATGTAGGCGGAGTTGAGTGCCATGAAATGGGGCTTTGTTGATGTGACATTGATTCTGGCTTCAAGTTAACCAAATGAACACCAACAAATAGTGGTATTAGTAAATCAAACAGAGGTTGGGCGCTCAACAGCATTTCTGCAAGCCAGGCATGATATTCTGCTACTTTTGTCTGATTTCTGATTTTTTTGCCCTTTGACAAATCAGAAATATTGTGATTAAATAGCCTGAACAGTCTATTAAAGCCTACACCATCTGTACATGTAGGTCAGCTCTAGTACTTAAGAAAATGTTCCTACTTTTTTCCAAGGACCAAACATCATGCCTGGCAAGCACTACAGTCCCTTTTATTAGATTGCTTAAATGATACCCCTAAGCAGATGTACTTTTCTAGTTAAGAAAAAGCTCTTGGCATTAAAAAATTCACTGCACATGAGTTTGCCATAAATTCTGGTTATTTATTTGACCTCGGTTCGTCTCTTGAGGGCTGGTGGAAACAAAAGCATGAGTACGATTAAAAAGTGATTAAAACTGCTCAATGTATGTAAAAAATATATTACACAAGGCCATTTACAATTGTTTGCATGAACATTGTTTACAGCAATTAAATCCAGTATGATTTAATATTTTAGGTGATGTCCCTTGGGGTTCTGTTTTTTGTTTTATTCGAAATATTTTCCTGAATGTCAGAAATTAATTTGTTTATGGGGGGGGGGTGGCCTTTAAGGAAAGTTGCTCACTTTCTACAACCATTTGTTTCTTTTCCATCCAGAATTTTACAGTTTTTGTTGAACTTGATGCAAAATTGCTGGAGTAAAATAATTGAGAAGCACAGATGATGTGCCTTGAAGTTTACACTACTCTTAAGGGCTCTGGATGTTTGTACTGTTGTATCCTTGTATATGCTCTTGATAGCCTAATGGAGTCAAGTGCTAGTGGCTGCATTTTTGTTGAAGTGGTTGTTCACACAGCTGCAATTCACCCAAACTATAAACCAGATACTGCTAGCATGGTTACCACTCTAGACGATTGAAGTTTTTTTTTGTTCTCGGCCTCTCTTAGAATGTTCAGGTGTCTTTTTATAGTATATCCGGCTAGAGATTAATATGAGTTTGAAATGTGACTTGGGGAGGAAGTAATTAACAGTGTGAAACCTTACCCTCAAGGGGATTGGTTGGTAGAGTGTAATAACTTGTTGCTATGGCAATACATTTTCATATAAAGTGCATTTCTGGGGCAATGTCTACGAATTGATAATTGACGCATTTAAACGCTGATAAGATTTACTTATTTCACATTATGCGGGTGCTTCAGAACTTGCAGAGATTTTTCACTTGCAATATTTTATTTAATATTAGCTGTTCTTTATCATCTTCTTATTCTTTCTTATAGCACCATGAGGATGAAGAAGCTGCAGAGAACTTCAAAGTCCTCAGCTTCATTGAGATGGTTCGTGCTGTTCCAAATATTGGATTGCCTTTCTATGCCGGAGGTAAATCTAACCGTGTCATCATCAAACATCTCTGAAAAAAGATAAACAGCGGTGTAGCGAAGGCATTTTCTTCAGGGGGTGTGGAAGCCTAAATTTGCCGACTGACATTACCAAATGAAAGTTAAAGCGCAATGCTATGGGACTCATGAGGTTTCTGAGTGGTCCCAAGGTTTAAAATGGCCCTCAGATGCCGAGCAATAGATGACTCATATTAGAAATGAAAGCTTTGAAAACTATAATTTTTTGTGAATCCCCCGTTGGAGTATATGGACACAAATTTTAATGGGGGTCCAGGGGGCGAAGCTCTACGGTTTTAAGTGTTTTCAGAGCTTAGAGGCCCGCACGTTGCTGAGAATATTCAATTTGGTAATTCAAAGTTGGACTTTGTACACCAGAAGGATTAAACTAAAATGTTCAGTGGGCAAATCCCGGGCTGTAGGCTTGCCGAATGGATTTGTGTTCAGCCTAAGCCCTTACTTGGGTTAGTTTGGTGCTTAATTTGCCGACTGTGGCTCTAAATGCCGACTTAGGAAAAATGTTGGGAGGGACCCCCCCTCCCGGTCGCTAAGCCTCTGAAGATAAAATTGTTTGCAGTCATTTGTGAGCCACCATCCGGGGGCTTAAATTTTAAGAAGAAAAAAATAGTCTCTGACCAACAGGTTTCTTTCAACTTTTAAGGAGCATCTTGAAAGTCAGAATGGTAGGAACGTCGAATTGGAACAGTTCATTCATGGGGTACATGGTCCGGTCTGTTGGACCACAGGAGCATTCCATTGGAATGTTCTAAATGCCCACAGGTGAAATTCTCTGTGTAGGAATGTTTCCATAGTTCGGCACAATGTCGCAGTCCAGCAGAAGGTTCTGGTGGTCCACTGGATTGCAGGCATACGCCTACGGGATTGTTCCTTCTCGCCAAGAACGTCCCGACTTTTGAGATGCTCCCTTACCAGACTGTGAGAAAAGATCTAATCTAAAACTAAGATACAACACATTTAGGTGTTTGCCTTGAATACCTTAAATTTACTGATGTAACTTACAAAGTGATTGCTTTGGTTGGGAAGAGAGGTAATTGATTGAAGTATTATTCGATTAATCTATAATGATTTTTATCCATCCTTAGGTCATGTTCAACAGTTTGATACTTTTGCTGTGGAGAAGTGGCCGATTATACAGGCATATGGATTTGAAGATTATGGCACGTGAGTATCGGTTAAAATAAGAAGAAGGGACAATTAAAAACATTGATAATGATTTTGAGCCAAAACTGGGTCAGCCTTTCTGTAAGCTCAATGGAGATGCAGAGCCTTACTTTGTGTTTAATTTAAAGAAAATATGAGCTAGACTGTGAGTGACAAGTATATTATAGTCATAATAATCAGTCATCATTTTTTATTATAGTTATTATTTTTTAATTATTATTTAATTGTTATTATTAGTAATATTTCGCACAATCTTAGGCTTCAACACTTGTGGTTCTTATGTTAACAAAATGAACTATCCTTTGAGTAGAAACACTGAGGTAAGTTCTATTTTCACAGTATATGTGCTAGATTTCTATTTATACAACTAGACGTAGAGATGCAAATTATGGTTAAGTGTCTTGCTCAGAACGCCATAACAACCATGTGTCTGGGATTCAAATCACCGTTCCAACGTCGCTGAATCAAAACTCCGGTCCGGGACCCCAGACTACTTGACCACACTCTACATAACTCTTGTTTCCATTCCTCTCCTTCATTAGGTCATGGATGTAACAGAGACCCTATCTGTAATCTACGACATCGTTGACCCAGTAGCTCTAGAAAGCCTGACCACTCAGCAGCTGCCTCTGTTTGAAAGACAATGGAAAGCTTTACTTACTAACGTGGATGTTGCATTGTGAGTCAGTTAATGTCTACAAATTATCTTGGTGCTTGTGGTTAAAGTTTTTGTAAAGATTGTGCATGAAGAATTCCTGTACGATGACCATTTGATGAGCAAGATTATTCCTGGACTTGACTCTCTATGCCTTCTTCAAGTGTTTTTATTTCACGCCCAACTCTTACTTCCATTTACCCTTGTCTTCAAGCATGTGTGAATATTTCCCCCACTTTGAAAAAGAACCTTCTTGGTTCAACATGTAAGGCTAATAACTTTTATTATAACACCCAAGTAGATCTTTATCATTTGGTTGGAGGATTGTAGGTCACGCGGCATTCATTAATAAATTGTGGCATTTGTTACTATTCACAGTGCATTTTCGTCCCATTCTTTATAGCTATTGCATGCTAGACTACACAATGCAACACACAAAGCAAGACAAATCACCCTCTTAGAGGATGCCAGAATACAATCTGGTAAATTCTGTTTGGTCTTATAGTTGTTATCCTTCAATCAAATGACAGAGATCTACTTGGGTGTTATATAAAACAAATAATGAATGTTTTGCATTCAATCAATGGTGAGAATATTATCATTCATTGAAGTTTCAACTCACAGAAATATTCATATCATTGTAATTTCTTCTTTATTTGTATACTATTTTACCCCCAAAATAAATCAAAATCATCCATCTTGGTTTCCTCTTTCAGCAAAGAACGAACGACTCACTTTGGAGAGCTTTGTGAAAGCACAATTGTTGAGGTTTGTCGGATCGTTCTTATAAATTGTCCATTTTATTTCTTATTTTGTACAATCCTCTGTTTTTGTTGAATGTTTACTACCTGTATGAATAATGACAAAGGGAATGTGGACAATGATGGCTGACATATCATGGCTGACATTCCATTCCACTGCGCCCACAGACCGTGACCCATTACCTGGGGTTCGGTTGTAATCGGCCACAAGAGTCGTTTGTCCCTGTGTTTCCACTTCATTGATTTGGGAAAATGGTCAATAAATGCAAAATGAAAGTATTTCAACACTGTCATCGTAAAATCGTTTAGAAGAAGTGTGTCCAATAGATTATTATGCTTAGCACTTATACTGGTTACCAGCTAAAATATCACCACTTGGAGATTTGCCAAATCCCAGCTTAACAAAAGGCAAGGTTGTTGCTGTGAAGTTAGTCTGACCTCTGATCTTTGATCTCTTCTATATTCACAGCCGTTGAAGAGTTTTTACAATCACGGCCGTGTTTCAAGTTCAAGGAATGACACAAGGTAAAGAGAGATTTGGTTTGAATGACTGAAAAATACTTGAATCAAACCTGGCTTGATGTCATGATTCATCTAATATCCATTGAAATCCATTACCATGGTAACTCGTCATCCAAAGCTTTTGGCTCAAATAGATTGGTAGACCTGACTTCATGATAAGCATGGTTGGTTTGGTTATGCAATACTGAATTCATCAAACCAGGGGAAGGATTTTGAATGTTTTTTGTTAGAGTGTCGCGGATACCAGACAAGACACTGTTGTCCTTGAGCAAGACACTTAACCCATAATTGCTTCACCCTTCAGATAGGACATAAATATGTGTTGTACAATGCACATGAAATAACCCAGTACCCTAATTGTTAAGAGAAGGAAGGGGTTTGCCCCGTTGTTTCTGGCATAATTGACTGCAGATTGTGCCACATCACCTTATAAAATCTTACAATAATAATAATAATAATAATAATAACAATAATAATTCATTCAATCTGATAGGATGCTCAAGGCACAGAAAAAAGCAACATAAAACCAAAAATGGCAATCATATACAAAAAATATGTAAATGACAAGACAGAGTGACAAATACAACAATTTTGGAGTTACATGAAAGCTAATTTGAACTAAGTTAGTCTTAACAGCAATTTGGACGTTTTGTAGAAAAGAATTTCTACAAATATTTTGTGGCAACTCATTCCAGAGTGAAGGCCCAGCACGTACAAATGAAAGAATTATTACTCCTAGGCACAACAAGCAAGGTAGTAGAAGAATGAAGATGCCTAGGAGGACTGTAATGCATTATCAAATTACTATTATATGTGGGAGCAGAACAATGGATAAAATGAAAAACAAGTAGAAGTAATGTAAGCACTGCTTGCTAAAGAATCTATGGGACACATACCAGGCATGAGTAGGAGTTTACCAGCAGTCCATTCTTAATAACCCATTAAAAATCCCCTTAATGTTGTCATGTTGCCATCAAAAAATAAATAAAATATTTGTATTTGTTGTGCAGTGGAAGGAAGCCTCTAGTTTTGGTTGGCCAGCGCTCAAGTCAAACATCACCATCGGAGAGCGATGGCAAGCTTGCTACATCAGGAGTGAATAAAACGTCTGCCAAACATTTTGTAAGTCTGTCTGGACATTGTTTTATTGATTGGTATCACTATAGGTGGTCTCTGTCGTATTACCATTCCATTACTTAACAATTGGAAAACAATATTCAATTTTGGCAAAATTTGAGATAATGTTAACTTGATTTTAATGGACATTTCTGTTAAAAATTATGATTTGTAAAAGTTCTTAGTTTGTTCTTGGTAAATATTCTATTGAGTACGCTACGCCACTGGGAAGTCAAACAGATTTTTGTGTTTAAAAGTGTGAAAAAAAATATGTTTCTGTGATTTTAAAATAATTGATTTTAGACACAATTGCTCCTTCATCAATTCCCTTTAGCTCTCTTGCCCTAGTGCCCAATCAGAGTAACTTTAATTTAGGAGTAGTCACTGGCTTCATCAATTCCCTTTACACTCTTGCCCTAGTCCCCAGTCAGAGTAACTTTAATTTAGGAGTAGTCACTGGCTTCATCAATTCTCTTTACTCTCTTGCCCTAGTCCCCAGTCAGAGTACCTTTAATTTAGGAGTAGTCACTGTCTTCTCAGCAGGCTACTCCCAAATTGTGTGTTTTTTATGTCATTGCTGTTTTGAAGCATGTTTCCTTTTAGTCATGCTATCTTATTGGTAAGTCATTATGTCACACACATTCTGATCTGCTACACACCCAAAGTTTGTACTACTTCCAAAGCTGGCATACATTAGGGCCTACTGTGTTATTTCATTAAAAAAAACTAATATTTGTGAAAAGACCTTGAGTCTTTGCAAGACACCTGTGAAAGGCAAGTCACGAAAATTTTGTTGTTCTTACATAAATCATCAAAGACAAGAAGTGCAATGCATTTCCTCTATGTGCTTCTGGCAATCAATGGAGTTAGTTTGTGTGAAGTTGGCGTGACTTACACTTACAGTGGAATTACATCACACTTACCAACTGGATTGTATTGCATTAAACATAGGTATGAATAATTAAGTATCCCCAAAACACATGACCTGATGAGTTATGTTTGTTTGATTCTACTATGTGTGGGGTGATTTAATATGAAACCTAATAATCAATTGTGAATTTTCTTGTTTACCATTCTTCAGAATGAAAGCATCCCCTCTTCAGGTGATGTTTTGTCAGTGTCTTAAGGGGGACGTGCCTTGCTGTTCAATCCTTTGAAGTTTCATGTAAATTTAGGCAAAGTTAAAGAGGTAAGCATTGCTGTTCATTCCTTGGAATAATGCTCATTTATAAATAATGCTTATTTATAAATAATGCCTCAAAATACGAGTATATTCACAACCTTTTCTTGCCCTTGTGTGGGTGAAATGAAGCGTTACACGTTAGGCAATTGAATGACCGGGCGACCTTCGGTCCTGTGGTCCGAAATTACATCATGGCGTCTTAAAGATGGCTTCCATTTCCAGGCAGGGGAAACATTTGCGTGTAAACAGGTCACCCGGCGCCAACTGGTGAATGGGATCAAGGCAATTTCAAAAGAACTGATGATTATAATAAAGAATGGTTTGGATGAATGTTTTTGGAAGCTGTGCCTTGAGTAATCTGAAGATTTATTTGAGGTAAAATTGAAATGGAGAACCAAAACAAAATATGAAATTATTCATTTTGATGTTGTAGGTAGTTATGATTGGAGATGACATATTGAACAGTATTGGTGAGCTCTAAGATGTGGAACTAAAGGTGTTCAAGTCAGGACAGGGAAGTTCAGGTACCAGATTCAATTTCTCTACTATGCAACTTTCTTTAAGGAATGAGAGGACAATGACCTGTGCATTTAGCAGCTCATCAGGTCTTTCTGGATCAGGTTGTTGTAAATAGACGATGGTCACACCTCAACTTTCATATTATTCAAAAGCGTGCTTCGAATTCCTTTCATGCAGCATTAGGACCTTTCCCCCAAATTCATCTGAGTTTTGGTGTACAATTATTTGTGATAAAGAAATGGTTTATTCAAGGAATCATCAGAAGTCTTCTTGGCTTCAATATTTTCAATTTAGTTAATTGCTAGTAATAACCACTGTATCTGAATTCAATCTTTACACAGACCCACCGATGAGAGCTAGTCTGTCGTCAAACCAGATGGCTTTGTAGACAACTTGGCACAAGCTGTTGACTTGGTACTCGGAAGCTGATTACAATGGGCATGTGCAGAGTCTTGTGATCTTTTTGCAGTCATTCCAAACTCTGACACCATGCAGCCCTCTACCCTACCCAGCCCCTAAACCCACACTTTTTCAAAGAATACTGTTTTGGAAACAATAATACACAAACAGTAAAATTAAAGCTTTAAGAATTGTACTTTTTCTCAGTTGACTCGATTTCTGGGTACATGGTTTTTATTAAAGGGGCAGCACATCTTTATGTTTTGGATATTAAATCCCCATAACTATATAGGCTCTTTTTTAGATGATGTCGTTATTTTGTTGCTGGTCATGTTGGAGTACTTTACAGGCACACTTCACGCATTCATGTTACTAGAACAGCATGAACATGTGCTATGAAACACAACACTGGATGGCACTAGACGAACGTATCCTACATGTGCATAGTACTCCAACATGGCAGACCTCCTGCATCGCTATAGAAATGTGAGATCAGTAAGAAGGGTCTATCGTTTACAAAAAGCATAGCCTGTGAAACTCCATTCACGTTTTCAGTGAAAACAACTCAAAAAGACTAGTGAGCTTGTGTAAATCAAATCTAAACATTTTTCTTTAGTACCGATTCTGGACTTCCATAAACTGGAAAGTATTTTTTCTGAGTGAATGGTTCACTTTTGGATGACCATCTATCCATGTGTTTGTTATTATTAGTAGCAGTGCTTTAATTACTGTCTCCAAAAAGTGAAATACTCAGGTAAACATTGTGTCTGATAATTATTGTAGTTTACTTTTTTGCTATAAACCTTTTAGAATGAATAAAAAGTTTCTTATTACATATAATAAATTACCAAATGTTTATATAATATTTCAATAATTTACATAGTACTTAAACCTCTTTCATCTTTCACAGATGAACTTGGACTTGTCCTCTTTCTTAATACCACATTGTGTCGTTTAATATAATTATAATTTAGGGACAAATTAAAACATTTCAAAAGTGCATAGGTTTGTCTCTCTTTTCTAACAATCGTACTTGCTAATTGAATTTAAGACATCTTCAGCACCTATATTATTACTATTATTTATCACAGCATGCAAAAGAAAGATCGCATTTTCCTTTGTGCTGGTAACTCCTCGAGTTGGGCTATGCGCGTAGCCTTAGATCTCGAGGGTCCTTCGCAGGATCCTATTATTATTATTAATTATTATTATTGTTACTATTATTGTTTCAATTGTCTTTTATATAATATAACAAATGTTTACCTTACTTGTAGAAATAAACAGTTGATGTGGATTATTAAGGTTATTTGTGTTCTGTAATAAAATACACTATAAAATAAAGCAAAACAAAGAGAGGAATTTATGTTGTTTTATTGTTTCATTGTGGTATATTATATTATCTTGGGAAATTGGTTGGGAGTCTGTTATTAGGTTGGTCTTGTACAAGGGGAATTGATTGGTCATCTTAGCCAGGGGGACGTGCCTTGTTCATTTCTTTGATGTTTCATGTAATTTTAGCCAAAGTTAAAGAGGTGGACATTGCTGTTCATTCCTTTATAAATAATGCTTATTTTAAAAAATAAATGCTTATTTATAAATAACACAATATTTATAAATAATGCTTATTTATAAAGTTAATTTATAAATAATGCTTATTTATAAATAATGCTTATTTTAATGTTAATTTATGTATAATGCTTATATATAAACAATGGTTATTTGTCTGGGCCAAAAAAGAAAGTCTCTAACACCAAGGCAAATAAACAGCAAGGCTTACCCCTCTGCGAATTTGGCTAAAATTACACGAAATGTCAAAGAAATGAACAGCAAGGATTACCCCTCGTAATTTTGGCAAAAATTTCTTGAAATGTCAAAGGAATGAACAGCAAGGCATCCCTTGTATATTTATTGGCTATAATTACATTTAAAAAAAAATTATTTTAAATATAAAATAACTCAAAATGTTCGTAACCATAAAAATAAAAAATGTTCCCTAAAAGATAACCATAAAAACCCTTACCCTAGCAGGGCTATTCGTGCCGTTGAAGTAACGTGATAACCAATAAGATGCCCGGAAACAGGAAAAATGTTTAATGAACCTTAGAAGGCCTAAAAAGTTACTTTTGGTGTTTTATTTTCCCTTAAAAAACCTTAGTTTTCATCATAATTCCAAATATCCCGTACCCCCTTCATATGAGAAAACTGTCATGATTTTTCAGAAACCTTAAATTTAAAGACTTGAGGATGTCAAAGTAGCTTAAAACCTCTGAGAAACTAGTTTTTTGCGAGTATTTCACCTAAAAAAACACTTTTTAAAGAAAATTCTAATTATGAGATTTAATTAAAAACCCCTCCATGGTAAAAATAGCGTTTTGACCCAGGATATGGGTGAATTCCTATGCGGTAAATTTGTACAAGGCCTATGGAGCATAGTGGACCCGGGATATGGCCATATTCCTGTACCCATTGCTTGTGCACAGTGTATGGGAGACGTGGCGTGTGTTACGGTCATGGTGGACCCTGGATATGGCCATATTCCTGTACCCATTGCTTGTGCACAGCGTACGGGCCTTGGTGGACCCCGGATATGGCTATATTCCTGTATCCATTGCTTGTGCACAGTGTATGGCCTTGGTGGACCCCGGATATGGCCATATTCTTGTACCCATTGCATGTGCACAGCGTATGGGCCTTGGTGGACCCCGGATATGGCTATATTCCTGTACCCATTGCTTGTGCACAGTGTATGGCCTTGGTGGACCCCGGATATAGTTATATTCCTGTACCCATTGCTTGTGCACAGCGTATGGGCCTTGGTGGACCCCGGATATGGTCATATTCTTGTACCCATTGCTTGTGCACAGTGTATGGGCCTTGTTGGACCCCGGATATGGCCATATTCCTGTACCCATTGCTTGTGCACAGTGTATGGGCCTTAGTGGACCCCGGATATGGCCATATTCCTGTACCCATTGCTTGTGCACAGCGTAAGGGCCTTGGTGGACCCGGGATATGGCTATATTCCTGTACCCATTGCTTGTGCACAGCGTATGGGTCATGGTGGACCCGGGATATGGCCATATTCCTGTACCCATTGCTTGTGCACAGCGTATGGGCCTCGGTGGACCCGGGATATGGCTATATTCCTGTACCCATTGCTTGTGCACAGCGTATGGGTCATGGTGGACCCGGTATATGGCCATATTCCTGTACCCATTGCTTGTGCACAGTGTATGGGGACTCCGCGACTAAGAATATAGCCATATAACGGGTTTAACTCGCTCCATAGGCCGTGTACAAAATAACCGCATAGGAATTCGCCCATATCCTGGGTCAAAACGCGATTTTCACCATGGAGGGGGTTTTCTCATAATTAGAATTTTCTTTAAAAAGTGTTTTTTTAGGTTACGGACTAGTTTCTCAGAGGTTTTAAACTACTTTGACATCCACAAGTCTTAAAATTTAAGGTTTTTGAAGAAAAATAAATCATGACAGTTTTCTCATTATGAAGGGGGTTTTGGATATTTGGAATTATGGTGAAATGAAAGTTTTTTAAGGGAAAATAAAACACCAAAAGTAACTTTTAAATATAAAATAACTCAAAAAATCCCTTACCATAAAAATATAAATGTTCCCTTCAAGATAACCATTAAACCCTTATCCTACTAAAATCAATCTAAACACTATGCAGGGCTATTCATGCCATTGAAGTAACGTGATAACCAATAAGATGCCAGGAAACAGGAGCGCGCAACCCAATATTATTATTGACTACGAAGCGCCCTCTCTAATCATCTTGACCAGAAATTGCATACAATATTGTAGTAACCAATAAGAAGTCACGCAATGAGGAGCGCGCAACCCAATATAATAATTTTTGTCGAGACCATATATAGGAAGCACGCAACGTAGTAGCCAATGAGAAGTCGCAAAATGAGGAGCGCGAAACCCAATATTTATTATAATTTACTACAGATCGTGGGGATAGCAAAAATGTCAAAGGAACGAACAGCAAGGCTTACCCCCCCCCCCATGTTTGGCTAAAATTACACAAAATGAATTTTGGCTAAAATTTCAGGAAACTTCTACGGAATCAACAGCCAAGCTTACTCTACCCCCTCTGCAACTTTGGCTAAAGCTACACGAAATATGAAAGGAACGATTTGGCTAAAATTACATGAAATGTCAAAGGAACGAACAGCAAGGCCCTTGTAGTTTTTCTAAGATCACTCATTAGCGAGGATGGTCCATGAGTTTCAATTTGCTACATCATCAAATTCTTTTTTTTTAATTTGTTTTTTAATTGAAATTGAGAGACTTTGGGAAGTCAAGGTAGTATAAAACCTCTGGAAAAATAGGTTTTTTTTCAAGTATTTCACCTAAAAACACACTTTTTAAAGAAAATTCTAATTATGAAAAAAAAACCTCCATGGTGAAAATCGCGTTTTGACCCAGGATATGGGCGAATTCCTATGCGGTTATTTTGTACACGGCCTATGGAGCATGGTGGATCCCGGATATAGCTGTATTCCTGCACCCATTGCTTGTGCACAGTGTATGGGCCTTGGTGGACCCCGGATATGGCCATATTCCTGTACCCATTGCTTGTGCACAGTGTATGGGCCTTAGTGGACCCCGGATATGGCCATATTCCTGTACCCATTGCTTGTGCACAGTGTATGGGCCTCGGTGGACCCTGGATATGGTTATATTCCTGTACCCATTGCTTGTGCACAGTGTATGGGCCTTGGTGGATCCGGTATATGGCTATATTCCTGTACCCATTGCTTGTGCACAGTGTATGGGCCTTGGTGGACCCCGGATATGGTTATATTCCTGTACCCATTGCTTGTGCACAGCGTATGGGTCATGGAGGACCCGGTATATGGCCATATTCCTGTACCCATTGCTTGTGCACAGTGTATGGGGACTCCGCGACTAAGAATATAGCCATATAACGGGTTTAACTCGCTCCATAGGCCGTGTACAAAATAACCGCATAGGAATTCGCCCATATCCTGGGTCAAAACGCGATTTTCACCATGGAGGGGGTTTTCTCATAATTAGAATTTTCTTTAAAAAGTGTTTTTTTAGGTTACGGACTAGTTTCTCAGAGGTTTTAAGCTACTTTGACATCCACAAGTCTTAAAATTTAAGGTTTTTGAAGAAAAATAAATCATGACAGTTTTCTCATTATGAAGGGGGTTTTGGATATTTGGAATTATGGTGAAATGAAAGTTTTTTAAGGGAAAATAAAACACCAAAAGTAACTTTTAAATATAAAATAACTCAAAAAATCCCTTACCATAAAAATAAAAATGTTCCCTTCAAGATAACCATTAAACCCTTATCCTACTAAAATCAATCTAAACACTATGCAGGGCTATTCATGCCATTGAAGTAACGTGATAACCAATAAGATGCCCGGAAACAGGAGCGCGCAACCCAATATTATTATTGACTACGAAGCGCCCTCTCTAACCATCTTGACCAGAAATTGCATACAATATTGTAGTAACCAATAAGAAGTCACGCAATGAGGAGCGCGCAACCCAATATTATAATTTTCGTTGAGACCATATATAGGAAGCATGCAACGTAGTAGCCAATGAGAAGTCGCAAAATGAGGAGTGCGAAACCCAATATTTATTATAATTTACTACAGATCGTGGGGATAGCAAAAATGTCAAAGGAACGAACAGCAAGGCTTACCCCCCCCCCCATGTTTGGCTAAAATTACACAAAATTAATTATGGCTAAAATTTCAGGAAACTTCTACGGAATCAACAGCAAAGCTTACTACCTACCCTCTGCAACTTTGGCTAAAGCTACACGAAATATGAAAGGAACGATGTGGCTAAAATTACATGAAATGTCAAAGGAACGAACAGCAAGGCCCTTGTAGTTTTTGCCAAAATTTAGTGTTCCACCTGTTGGGTCTAAGATCACTCATTAGCGAGGATGGTCCATGAGTTTTAATTTGCTACATCATCAAATTCTTTTTTTTTTTATTTGTTTTTTAATTGAAATTGAGAGACTTTGGGAAGTCAAGGTAGTATAAAACCTCTGGAAAAATAGGTTTTTTTCAAGTATTTCACCGAAAAAAACACTTTTTAAAGAAAATTCTAATGATGAAAAAAACCCTCCATGGTGAAAATCGCGTTTTGACCCAGGATATGGGCGAATTCCTGTGCGGTTATTTTGTACACGGCCTATGGAGCATGGTGGATCCCGGATATAGCTGTATTCCTGCACCCTTTGCTTGTGCACAGTGTATGGGCCTCGGTGAACCCCGGATATGGCTATATTCTTGTATCCATTGCTTGTGCACAGTGTATGGGCCTTGGTGGACCCCGGATATGGCTATATTCTTGTATCCATTGCTTGTGCACAGTGTATGGGCCTTGGTGGACCCCGGATATGGCTATATTCCTGTACCCATTGCTTGTGCACAGTGTATGGCCCTTGGTAGACCCGTGATATAGCTATATTCCTGTACCCATTGCTTGTGCACAGTGTATGGGCCTTGGTGGACCCCGGATATGGCTATATTCCTGTACCCATTGCTTGTGCACAGTGTATGGGCCTCGGTGGACCCGGGATATGGCTATATTCTTGTACCCATTGCTTGTGCACAGTGTATGGGCCTCGGTGGACCCCGGATATGGCTATATTCCTGTACCCATTGCTTGTGCACAGTGTATGGGCCTTGGTGGATCTGGGATATGGTCATATTCCTGTACCCATTGCTTGTGCACAGTGTATGGGGACTCCGCGACTAAGAATATGGCCATATAACGGGTTAAACTCGCTCCATAGGTAAGTACTTGCAAAAAACTAGTTTCTCAGAGGTTTTAAGCTACTTTGACATCCACAAGTCTTTAAATTTAAGGTTTTTGAAAACAAAAATCATGACAGTTTTCTCATATGAAGGAGGCTTTGGATATTTGGAATTATGATGAAAACAAAGGTTTTTTAAGGGAAAATGAACCCAAAAGTAACTTTTTAGGCCTTTCAAGGCTCATTAAAATTTTTATACAGTTATTTCACAACTTTTTAAAATTATTAAAACAATTGTATTGTTTATTTCTAGGTCTTACTTGGCTAAACCTCCCCCCAAAGATCACAGCTGCTGTCAACATTTGAAATCACTATTCCATTTTGATGTTTCATGTAATTTTAGCCAAAATTACAAGGGGGTAAGCCTTGCCGTTCATTCCTTTTGAAGTTTCATGTAATTTTAGCAAAAAAAGGCTTGCTGTCTATTTTGCTCTCTTGTGATTAAAACTCCTTTGAATACACAAACTCTATTTACTTTGTGTTCTTATTGCTGTTACTCAAAAGCACTCACAAAGGTTTACCTCTTGAACTTTGGCTAAAATTACATGAAACTTCAAAGGAATAACAGCAAGGCACGTCCCCCTGGCTAAGATGACCAATCAATTCCCCTTGTACTAGACCAACCTAATAACAAACTCCCAACCAATTTCCCAAGATAATATAATATACCACAATGAAACAATAAAACAACATAAATTCCTCTCTTTGTTTTGCTTTATTTTATATTGTATTTTATTACAGAACACAAATAACCTTAATAATCCACATCAACTCTTTATTTCTACTAGTAAGGTAAACATTTGTTATATTATATAAAAGACAATTGAAACAATAATAGTAACAATAATAATAATTAATAATAATAATAGGATCCTGCGAAGGACCCTCGAGGTCTAAGGCTATGCGCATAGCCCAACTCGAGGAGTTACCAGCACAAAGGAAAATGCGATCTTTCTTTTGCATGCTGTGATATCGTGAAATAATAATAATAAAAATAATAATAATAATATAGTTGCCGTAGATATCTTAAATTCAATTAACAAGTACGATTGTTAGAAAAGAGAGACAAACCTATGCACTTTTGAAATGTTTTAATTTGTCCCTAAATTATAATTATATTAAACGACACAATGTGGTATTAAGAAAGAGGACAAGTCCAAGTTCATCTGTGAAAGATGAAAGAGGTTAAAGTACTATGTAAATTATTGAAATATTATATAAACATTTGGTAATTTATTATATGTAATAAGAAACTTTTTATTCATTCTAAAAGGTTTATAGCAAAAAAGTAAACTACAATAATTATCAGACACAATGTTTACCTGAGTATTTCACTTTTTGGAGATAGTAATTAAAGCACTGCTACTAATAATAACAAACACATGGATTGATGGTCATCAAAAAGTGAACCATTCCCTCAGAAAAAATACTTTCCAGTTTATGGAAGTCCAGAATCGGTACTAGAGAAAAATGTTTAGATTTGATTTACACAAGCTTATTAGTCTTTTTGAGTTGTTTTCACTGAAAACGTGAATCGAGTTTCACAGGTTGTGCTTTTTGTAAACGATAGACCCTTCTTACTGATCTCACATTTCTATAGCGATGCAGGAGGTCTGCCATGCTGGAGTTCTATGCACATGTAGGATACATACGTCTAGTGCCATCCAGTGTTGTGTTTCATAGCACATGTTCATGCTGTTCTAGTAACATGAATGCATGAAGTGTGCCTGTAAAGTACTCCAACATGACCAGCAACAATATAACGACATCATCTAAAAAAGAGCCTATATAGTTGTGGGGATTTAATATCCAAAACATAAAGATGTGCTGCCCCTTTAATAAAAACCATGTACCCAGAAATCGAGTCAACTGAGAAAAAGTACAATTCTTAAAGCTTTAATTTTACTGTTTGTGTATTATTGTTTCCAAAACAGTATTCTTTGAAAAAGTGTGGGTTTAGGGGCTGGGTAGGGTAGAGGGCTGCATGGTGTCAGAGTTTGGAATGACTGCAAAAAGATCACAAGACTCTGCACATGCCATTGTAATCAGCTTCCGAGTATCAAATCAACAGCTTGTGCCAAGTTGTCTACAAAGCCATTTGGATTGACGACAGACTAGCTCTCATCGGTGGGTCTGTGTAAAGATTGAGTTCAAATACAGTGGTTATTACTAGCAATTAACTAAATAGAAGACTTCTGATGATTCCTTGAATAAACCATTTCTTTATCACAAATAATTGTACACCAAAACTCAGATGAATTTTGGGGAAAGGT
This sequence comes from Marthasterias glacialis, assembly GCA_911728455.2. Classification (NCBI taxonomy): domain Eukaryota; kingdom Metazoa; phylum Echinodermata; class Asteroidea; order Forcipulatida; family Asteriidae; genus Marthasterias; species Marthasterias glacialis. The sequence goes on from OU452231.1 coordinate 20,646,081, forward strand.
CCTAATGCTGCATGAGAGGAAATTTACAATAACCCAATCCAGAAAGACCTGATGAGCTGCTAAACGCACAGGTCATTGTCCTCTCATTCCTTAAAGAAAGTTGCATAGTAGAGAAATTGAATCGGTACCTGAACTTCCCTGTCCTGACTTGAACACCTTTAGTTCCACATCTTAGAGCTCACCAATATTGTTCAATATGTCATCTCCAATCATAACCACCTACAACATCAAAATGAATAATTTTATATTTTGTGTTTGGTTCTCCATTTCAATTTTACCTCAAATAAATCTTCAGATTACTCAAGGCACAGCTTCCAAAAACATTCATCCAAACCATTCTTTGTTATAATCATCAGTTCTTTTGAAATTGTCTTGGTCCCCATTGACCAGTTGGCGCAGGACGACCTGTTTACACAGAAGGCCCTGACTGGAAACGGAAGCCATCTTTAAGACGCCATTATGTAATTTCAGACCACCGGACCGAAGGTCGCCCGGTCGTGTAACGTGTAACGCTTCATTTCACCCACACACGGGCTAGAAAAGGTTGTGAATATACTCGTATTTTGAGGCATTATTTATAAATAAGCATTATTTATAAATAAGCATTATTTATAAATGAGCATTATTCCAAGGAATGAACAGCAATGCTTACCTCTTTAACTTTGCCTAAATTTACATGAAACTTCAAAGGATTGAACAGCAAGGCACGTCCCCCATAAGACACTGACAAAACATCACCTGAACAGGGGATGCTTTCAATCTGAAGAATGGTAAACAAGAAAATTCACAATTGATTATTAGGTTTCATATTAAATCACCCTACACATAGTAGAATCAAACAAACATAACTCATCAGGTCATGTGTTTTGGGGATACTTAATTATTCATACCTATGTTTGATGCAATACAATCCAGTTGGTAAGTGTGATGTAATTCCACTGTAAGTGTAAGTCACGCCAACTTCACACAAACTAACTCCATTGATTGCCAGAAGCACATAGAGGAAATGCATTGCACTTCTTGTCTTTGATGATTTATATAAGAACAACATAATTTCTGGACTTGCCTTTCACAGGCGTCATGCAAAGACTCAAGATCTTTTCACAAATATTAGTTTTTTTAAATGAAATAACACAGTAGGCCCTAATGTATGCCAGCTTTGGAAGTAGTACAAACTTTGGGTGTGTAGCAGATCAGAATGTGTGTGACATAATGACTTACCAAAAAGATAGCATGACTAAAAGGAAACATGCTTCAAAACAGCAATGACATAAAAAACACACAATTTGGGAGTAGCCTGCTGAGAAGCCAGTGACTACTCCTAAATTAAAGGTACTCTGACTGGGGACTAGGGCAAGAGTGTAAAGAGAATTGACAAAGCAAGTGACTAAGTGACTACTCCTAAATTAAAGCTACTCTGACTGGGGACTAGGGCAAGAGTGTAAAGGGAATTGATGAAGCCAGTGACTACTCCTAAATTAAAGTTACTCTGACTGAGGACTAGGGCAAGAGAGCAAAAGGGAATTGATGAAGCCAGTGACTACTCCCAAACTAAACCAATTGTGTATAGACCTTATGCATTGACATCATCTCGCCACCATCTTGGAGGTAAAACGATGATGCTACAATGGAAAACGCACATTATGTGACTGACTTCTTACCACTCCAGCCCAAAAGTGGAACAAATAATAATGGGTATGAAAGGATGTTTAGAATATATGTGGACGCCTACTCTGCTTACTTCTTTTCCAACCCCAAACAGTAACAATAAAGGAAAGAGGTACAAGGATATGCACATATTACTTTTCCCTAAATCCCCTATAAAGTGATGAGGGTGTATGACTGTATAATTGCACTTGTTTCTCTACACCTGTCTGTTACCAAACTAGGAACACTTACATGTATCCGCTTCTTCTCCTCCTTGGTGAGTGATTGCTTGGTCTTGAGAAGCTTCTTGCTTGGTTTCTGTCTTGCACAGCCTCTCAGCCACTCCTTCAGTTTTCCTTCTTCCAGACCACACCCAATGAAGACAAAGCAGAATGTGTATCCATTGTCTCCAGTCTCATTAGGTCCATTGGTAGATGAGCCCTTAGGGGGTGTGGGTGTACGCTGTGGGGGTGTTGGCTGGCGTGGTGGAGGCGAGGTGGGCTGTCTGGGTGATAGAGGTGCAGTAGGGGGACGGATGGTGGGGAATTCAGATAATGGGGCCAGGGAGATGTAACTACTGAGAGTGACACTCTGTACCTCCATAAGCTGGTCTGAATCTGCGAGTTCAAATGAATGAGATATTTAATCAATTAGAACTTCTAGTCTGAAAACAAGTAGAGAAAGTCAGGCTTCATACTTAAAAGAGTTTTTCGTAAGGGGAAGGCTTTGATAGTCCACCAAAAGCCAATGGATTCTTCAATGGCACCCAGTAAAAGAGGACTATCAGACGATAGAGGTATGGCTGGTAGCAAGAGTGACACATAGGTGTCTTTTGGACTTCTTGCTTATAGACCCCTTGCATATGGCGCCACAAGCTCAAACAGCGCCCTCATTGAGATCAAAGGTAGAACTATCATTGCATTAGAGCTGTTCTTGGTGCGTACACACATCAGCGATGGCAGCCTAGGAGAGGGGTCTATAATTTAGGTGAACTACATAGAAAGTGCTGTGGTGTACTCACCACAGCACTTTTACATGTACATGAACTAAATTAAACTAGAAATAAACAATTAAAAAAAAGGAAACAATGGCAAGTTATGACCATATTGCAATCAAAGTTTTCATAACTGCAACAAGGTCACATCGAGAAAAAAAAATTCCATGTTGATGTACATAGCAATGGAGTGAGATGCGACCTTGTGGCACAGAGCACTTTCTTTTAATAAGTGTACACGATATGACCTTTTAAGACAATATTTTACCTTAGGCTCTACTTAGCCAATACTTTTCAGTTACTTTCCTCTTAAACAAAATTTTCTCTTAAAATACATGTAACTCACGTCTCCAGCCTCTGCAGTGTCTTCATCCTCATCAATGACTTTCTCCTTAAGAACAAGAAGAAGATCTCTGGCTGGTATTGGAGCATCTCCCACACTGCTCACAGTAAGATGGTTCAAAAAGCTAAACAGCAAAAGTAAAAAGGAAACATTCCTTCAGTGGTTTAATTAACCTTTTAATTGCTAATTTAATCCTTGAAGTCATTGTAAATTCAATAGTTTAGTTTAGTTCTCCAAAACAGAAAGTTACACAAATTCCACTTTCAGACGAGATAAATATTGACAAACCTTTTCAGGTGGTGTAAGTTTGCCATCGCCACGCTGATTGGCTTTTTATCGACGTTCATTTTGTTTGACAAAGCATACTGCATTTGAAGTTCAGTGTGTCTAAAATAAAAAGAAGAGGTAACAGAAACCTAGTGATACCTAGGCAAAAAGGTTCCAAGAGAAGTTTTACATCATGGTTATTGTCAAGAGATGATTTTATCTTGTAAATACACTTCATTTGATATCTTTCCCTTTTTACTGTTAAGTTACCCCCCTTAGGAATTAAGAGTACAGAGGACATCATCTTGTGTGGACACTTCAGCCTGTGGGGTACCCCCCTGGAACTACCATAACACCCAGTAACGCCATCTAGGACTGCAGGGGCTATTTTTGGAAAAGTGTGTGCCCCCAACCCCAGTCAGAGGAAACCAGTACCACTAAGTGTAACTACTTCCAGACAACAAACATCCTAACAATCATTTTAAAGACCACCACGTCCCCTCAATGAATGCGAAACATATCATTTATGGAATGTATGGTGGTGGGATCGTAGTAAATAAAGTCATATCTGTGGTCAAATCAACCCAGAGTATGTATATAAAGTTAATTTGAATTTAATTATTAAATTGTATAATTTTGTTTTCTAAAACTTGTTTCAAGTATGATCTGTCCTTTCGAGTTGTCTTCCTCATCAGAACTACCCACTGCGACGTCCACCCTGGGAAAAACACACCCACAGTGTGACAGTCATCTTTATACCATGTAAAATATGTGCAGATCTGTGAACGTTTATATTTTAAATCTTATCTCTCAACACAAAAAGGCAGGAACTTCTTGAACGAAGCCTAATTTGAGAATAAAATGTTTACAGGTGACAGAGATGCATCATTATGGCAGACTTACGGAGCAAAGAAATACTCAGGGACTTTATCCACAAGTTTCAGAAGGGGTTTATCTGATGACTTCAACCACAAAGAGATCACCTAGAATTAATCCAAACAAGCAATAAATTATATCATTAAACAATCAAATTGTAACTTGAATTTTTAAAAAAATATTTCGAGTTTTGGTGATGTTCCCCATGTTCTAATACATTATACTATCTCAAATAATATTGGGTTTTACCCTTCACCAGTGTGTGATAAGCACTGTATAATCAGTCTTTCCAGATTCCTGCAGAAAACAATTCCACACGCTATACTACTCAGGTGGGATTCGAACCCAAGACACCCGCCATTCTAGAGAAGATGGTTTAACCACTAGACCACCAATGTCCGGTGACAAGAGGCCAGTTCGAAGCCTGTAATAAGCAAATCTCAAATATATTTTGGCTGAACTTCCAGCTTCTTACATTGCAAGTCCACACCCAGTGAGTCTGTAACATCCAGAAGGAACCTGTAATTCCTGCACATTGGATATTTTAGAAACCATTCGGTTCCAGTTTAGGCACAGTCCGTCTGTTTAAATCCCCGTCACAAACACACACTTTCAAAATAACTTATGGAGCATAAGCCGGAGCCGAAGATTCAAAAAGGTCCATAGATCTTTACCATGATGCCACCATCTTGGTCATGTTCCCCAATCCCCACGTGCAAAAGAAATACCGACTGTTATACCAAAATGGTGCCAGACTATCTTAATCTTCCAGCCTCGATTTGGATGTAATGAACTGAATGGGAGAAAAAGAAAAAAAATGGTTGCACAATGATGAGGGTCTCTAAGAAAGTTACTCCTATTCTTGAATCTACAAATACAACTGAGCTGACTTACCTCACTGTAGAAAGCTCGATGTGCTTTTGTTTTAGGAGTGAAGGCAAACATGACGGTGTCATCTTGATTATGATAATGTATGGGGAGATATTGCTGGAGGGAGTGTCTGTAGGTGATGACGAGAGCTGCTATCACGCTGGAGGAATCCCAGACACAACCACGACAAATGAAGTTTCATATTAATATGCTTGGCGAAAATGAGCTGTGAACCAGACAAGAACAATATATGTCACAAAGCATTTAGGCTGGTAACCTGATTTTGCTTTACAGCAAAACCTATACTGTGCTAAGTAAATTGTAGTAATTGTATTTTGCATTGATGTTAAATTTGCAGTGGGATAAAGAGTGTTATTTGTGTTTTTACCCATACACCAATGAGTATTAAGCTTTGTATACTCTGTACTTTCCTGATTCTTGTGAAATAATCCGCAGGCATATTATTTGGGTGGGATTCGAACCCAAGACCTTTGCCATTTTGGAGCAGATGTCTTACCACTATAACCACCGAACTTGCCCAGTAGCTAGAGGCAGTTGAATTTTATATTATTATTATTATTATGTTGGTTTTATTGTTACACCGATGATGAGCACTGTATACGGAGTGTTTTCAGAGTCCACACTGGTTACTCGGATGGGATTCGAACCCACGACCTGACAACCCTGCATTCTTCTAGAGCAGATAAACCGCTAAATCATCGGATGTGCCAAGTGATGAGAGGCCAGTTCAAATCCTGTAATTAGAAACTGGTAGGCCTACCGCAAACAATGTAATCAATGGCATCACTTAAATATTTGTATAGAATTGCCTCTGCACAATAGCTACTCACTCCATCAAAGAACTGCATCTCTTCAAAGTATGACTTAGGGAAGACAACAACTCCATGTCTTGTGTCTTGAAAGATGATGCCCTTCTCACAGACATATATTATAACTGACCTGAAAGAAGAGAGAACAGATGGAGATTTACAAGAGAATCTAACTGGACTAAATACCACATAATGATAATTATACCCGACAAACATCTTAAAGCACTCATTATTTTTACAACAGGTATGAAGAGCAGCTGTGGTTGAATTTAGATCCGAGACCAGCTGCACAGCAACGTATAGAGACATGGTGAGCACTGGGAGTGAAACTGCAACCCTGGTCCAAACAGCTGAAAGATTGGCAGAGAAGAAGTTTAAACAAAACTGAAATTAGAAGCATTTAGCACCCAGTCCCTCCATTTGCCGAATACACCACTTTTTTAAATTTTATATTACAAAGTCGTAGCAGACAAAACTTTTGACAAATGAGACTTTATTTTTATCTACACAACTGAACCGAATTGTGCTACTTATGTAAATTAAAATGGAAATTCAACCAATCACTGCACGACCTCTCTGGGCTTCTGCTGGTCACGTGACTTGTTTCCAAAGATGGCGGTAGTTGTTTAGAGTTTCTATGCCGATTTCAGCTGAGAATGTTTCTGCTAAATTGACGCCATGCCTCCCAAAAGGCCTTCGTCAGCTCGCAAAAATGTACCACAAGCTACATTTTCAGCTTTTGCGAGGTAAGTTTAGAGCTTTTTAGTTTTAGGTTCGGAAGTTTGTGTGGGAAATGCGATACTGAAAAAGCTGTAAGCCTGTATTACATTTGCAACGTATTCCGTCTTCAGGCACCGGTTTGATACGATGTGCCGTCTTTTTCCGACACCTGATTTCTAATAATTTCTAAACTAAGCCTAAAATAATGTTAGTTTTCTGAAAAAATTGTTGATACTTTTTTTAAAATAATGAATTGTGATTCTTTTAAATTATTATGTAATCAGCGTTTAGGCATTGTTGACACTGACAGTGTAAGACTAGAGCTCGTTTTCACTTTGCAAGTTTCAAAAGGGTTTACATCTGATTGTTCTGCAATTATCATGATTAAAATGCCAATGAATGAGATTGATCGAGAAAGATGTTTAGAAGGTAAAATATAGGATTGGTAAAGCTGAGTGCATGTGATTCATGACAATAACATGAAACAACAAACCTGTAAAAATTTGGGCTCAATCCGTCGTCGGAGTCGGGAGAAATACAAAATAGTGAAAAAGCGTGCACTCTTTTCAGCAAGTAAACACATTGTCCTTAGTTTTGATATCAGAATAACATGTATAAGGGTTTGTTGTTAGGAGTGTACACTGTTATGGTCGAGTGGTCTAGTGCACCGGACTCCATTTGTGGTGTTGTCAGAGTGTGGGTTCAGGTCCTGGTCATGGCACTTGTGTTCTCAAAACCATATTTGCTCCCTTTTTTGGATGGGACATAATAAAGCCATAGGTCCCATGTGTTGTTTAATGCAAGACGTAAAAGAACCTAGTGCAATAATGCAATATAAAAGTTGCATAAAATTATTATTATTACAATTTCTTTACATACAGCTGTGCAAGACTTCGTCATGTGCAATCATTCTTAGGAGAGAGAGCAAACAAAGAGACTGCAGATGGAATAGATGCAATATTATGCATCTTAGGAATAGATAGCAGGTCAGTTTTTCCTTTATGGTAGTCCCCCACCCCCCACAACTCCCTGTTCCTTCCCCCATTCTTCACCCAACCCCCTCGCCATTCTTGTTCTACTTAATTATTGAAACTTTTTCTACATTTTAAAGATGCTAGGTTCGATTTTTGGCCGATTTGACCCGAACAGTTGGATTTAAATTTTTAAAAACTATCTTTATTCAAGAAAGTTCTAAGCTTTCATGTACTGTATTGCATGAAAAATGTCCCCAATAATAAGTGGTAGTTAGTTAAAAATTTAAGATGAATTATTGTCGGGATCCTGACATTATCTCACGCCCATCAGCCATGTACAAAAAATGTCACATGTTGCATGTTGCATTGTCACTGGCATATGTAAAAGTTTTAGTATAATGTAATGTTTCTCGTATGAAACAGCATCATATGTCAAAATTCATTCAGAGAAAAAAATCTTTAAAAGAAAGTCTTTTGGCAGAAAATCGGCCATGCAACTTGCTCCATGATCCACGTAAAATATTGTAAAACCTTTAATTGTGTCTTTCCATATGTGAAACCTTTAAATAATAATTTTAAAAAACATCAGCCAAATTGTTATCAATTGTCCCAAGTTATATTCTCTTTTGAACTCAACTGCTACCATGGTCAACAAAATTGTCACCTTAAACTATGACTATTTAGCTATACAATCAATACACAATGTAATATCAAAGAAAATTTGATTTCTTTACCGAATGAGAATATATATATATTGTGTTATCTCGCTTAGAGTTTCTTTTTGTAATTGTGATTTTAACTGTATGTCATTTGGTTTCTCAAGATATAATGAAGGCTGCCGTGAGCTGGCGAATTATTTGCTGTTTGGATTTCTGGACTTGAGAAAAAATGATTTAGGAAGGTAAATTTAAAGCTATTTTCCCTCATATTCTACCTTCATCAGCAATTTAAAGTATCCATTTTGCTCTCATTGTAATGAACGATTTCTGTTTTGTACTGAGGTGGTTTTCTTGATTATCCTGGGTCATTTTCTAAATTGCAGATCTGGCCTGGAGGAGGATATTGCAGATGGTATGTCATATTTTGTTTTGTTTTGACTATTTGTAACATGAACAAGGAACAGTATTCAAGTTTAGGACTGCAACTTTTCAGCTGATCAGCTGATTTTCATGTTTTTGGTTTCTAAGCCGTGCCATTGAAAATTGAAAAACAGAGTACAAGGTCTTGCTGTGCCTCTGACGATCTCATCTTCATTTCTTACCATTTCATCCCTGTGGATTATTAGTAGAAAAATTATCCCTTCTGAACAGAAGTGATCTTTATTAGTTTAGCATAAATCATCACCATCAGAAGACATTGAATTAAGAAAAATCACTTAAGTTGTGTCTTGTCGTGCATATTTTGTATGGTGTCAAGATTTCAATTTATTTTTTTAAAAATGTTAATAGCGTGCATAGAGAATGGCTAAATTATAGTTTCTGTGTCCGTTTTCAGATCTCATTCTTGTGATCAAGAAAGATAGCGTTCATGTACACTACACTCCATCTGACTACAGTTACATCATCCCTTACGTAGCTCACTGGCCAAACCTTCACCTTCACTGTCTAACAGAGGCTGAGGTAAGACAAGACATTGGCACAAATCCATGACATTGCATACTTGAGGCATAAAATCCAGCCTGCTACAACAAAACATGTCTTTGTAATTCATTTCTGTGCAAGGAAGTTGTTCTTAGCAAAGCATTCTAATTACAGGCTCACTCCTTAACACCTGGCTAACCTTTTGAAAGAGAGGCGGAGTTGAGTGCTATGAAATGGGGCTAAAAAGTTAACCAAATGAATACCAACAAATAGTGGTAAGGGAGGTTGGGTGCTCAACAGCATTTCTGCAAGCCAGGCTTGGTATTCTTCTACTTTTGTCTGATTTCTGATTTCTGAAATCAGAAATATTGTGATTAAATAGCCTAAACAGTCTATTAAAGCCTACACCATCTGTACATGTAGGTCAGCTCTAGTACTTAAGAAAATGTTCCTACTTTTTTCCAAGGACCAAACATCATGCCTGGCAAGCACTACAATCCCTTTTATTAGATTGCCTAAATGATACCCTTAGCAGATGTACTTTTCTAGTTAAGAAAAAGCTCTTGGCATTAAAGAATTCACTGCACTTGAGTTCACCATAAATTCTGGTGATTTTACTTGACCTCGGTTCGATTCTTGAGGGCTGGTGGAAAAAAAGCTGGTAAATGTATGTAAAAATATATTATGCAAGGCCATTGACAATTGTTTGCATTGTTTACAGCAATTAAATCCAGTATGATTTAATATTTTAGGTGATGTCCCTTGGGGTTCTGTTTTTTGTTTTATTCTAAATATTTTTCTGAATGTCAGAAATTAATTTGTTTATGGTGGGGGTGTCCTTCAAGGAAAGTTGCTCACTTTCTACAACCATTTGTTTCTTTTCCATCAAGAATTTTACAGTTTTTGTTGAACTTGATGCAAAATTGCTGGAGTAAAATAATTGAGAAGCACAGATGATGTGCCTTGAAGTTTGCACTGCTCTTAAGGGCTCTGGATGTTTGTACTGTTGTATTCTTGTATATGCTCTTGATAGCCTAATGGAGTCAAGTGCTAGTGGCCGCATTTTTGTTGAAGTGGTTGTTCACACAGCTGCAATTCACCCAAACTATAAACCAGATACTGCTAGCATGGTTACCACTCCAGATGATTGACGTTTTTTTTTGTTCTCGGCCTCTGTTAGAATGTTCAGGTGTCTTTTTATAGTATATACGGCTAGAGATTAAAATGAGTTTGAAATGTGACTTGGGGAGGAAGTAATTAACAGTGTGAAACCTTACCCTCAAGGGGATTGGTTGGTAGAGTGTAATAACTTGTTGCTATGGCAATACATTTTCATATAAATTGCATTTCTGGGGCAATTGTCTACGAATTGATAATTGACGCATTTAAGCGCTGATGACATTTACTTATTTCACATTATGCAGGTGCTTCAGAACTTGCAGAGATTTTTCCCTTGCAATATTTTATTTAATGTTAGCTGTTCTTTATCATCTTCTTATTCTTTCTTATAGCACCATGAGGATGAAGAAGCTGCAGAGAACTTCAAAGTCCTCAGCTTCATTGAGATGGTTCGTGCTGTTTCAAATATTGGATTGCCTTTCTATGCCGGAGGTAAATCTAACCATGTCATCATCAAATATCTCTGAAAAAAGATAAAGGAAGGAAAAAATAGTCTCTGACTAACAGGTTTCTTTCATCCTTTAAGGAGCATCTCGAAAGTCAGAATGGTAGGAACGTCTAATTGGAACAGTTCATTCATGGGGTACATGGTCCGGTCTGTTGGACCACAGGAGCATTCCATTGGAATGTTCAAAATGCCCACAGGTGATATTCTCTGTGTAGGAATGTTTCCATAGTTCGGCACAAGGTCGCAGTCCAGCAGAAGGTTGTGTTGGTCCACTGGATTGCAGGCATACGCCTACGGAATTGTTCCTTCTCGCCAAGAACGTCCCGACTTTTGAGATGCTCCCTTACCAGACTGTGAGAAAAGATCTAATCTAAAACTAAGATACAACACATTTAGGTGTTTGCCTTGAATACCTTAAATTTACTGATGTAACTTACAAAGTGATTGCTTTGGTTGGGAAGAGAGGTAATTGATTGAAGTATTGTTCGATTAATCTATAATGATTTTTATCCATCTTTAGGTCATGTTCAACAGTTTGATACTTTTGCTGTGGAGAAGTGGCCGATTATACAGGCATATGGATTTGAAGATTATGGCACGTGAGTATCGGTTAAAATAAGAAGGGACAGTTAAAAATATTAATAATGATTTTAAGCCAAAACTGGGTCAGCCTTCTTGTAAGCTCAATGGAGATGCGAAGCTTTGTTTTGTGTTTAATTTGAAAAAAATATGAGCTAGACTGTGAGTGACAAGTATATTATAGTCATAATAGTCAGTCATCATTTTTATTGTTAGTTATTATTTTTTAATTATTATTTATTTGTTATTATTAGTAATTTTGGCACAATGTTGAATTGTCAATGGTTTGTTGTTGTTGAAGTTTTGCTTTACATTCCCTTACAGAACCTCTGTTTCTTCTCAGATGAGGCTACTTTGACATTTCTATTTTTTACCTGAAACCTTCTCAGTGTTTCCTGAAATACCTTCACTATCATTTAGAAACACTACATTATTTAACAAGACGACTGCCAAATAGAATTTTGATTTGTTTTATTTTTATCCCACAGAGGTGGTTTCTTCACGATGAAACATAAGGTAAGTTTAAAAGAAAAGATGCAATATTTATCAGATATACATCAGAATTATTTCAGTAAACTTTGAATTTTGTTTCTTAAAGAACAACATGTTAAAACTTGCTCATCTTAGGCTTCAACATTTGTGGTTCTTATGTTAACAAATTGAACTATCCTTTGAATAGAAACACTGAGGTAAGTTCTGTTTTCACAGTATATGTGCTAGATTTCTATTTATACAACTAGACGTAGAGATGCAAATTATGGTTAACTGTCTTGCTCAGAACACCATAACAACCATATGTCTGGGATTCAAATCACCATTCCAACGTCGCTGAATTAGAACTCCAGTCCGGGACCCCAGACCACTTGACCACACTCTACCTAACTCTTGCTTCCATTCCTCTCCTTCATTAGGTCACGGATGTAACAGAGACCCTATCTTTAATCTACGACATCGTTGACCCAGTAGCTCTAGAAAGCCTGACCACGCAGCAGCTGCCTCTGTTTGAAAGACAATGGAAAGCTTTACTTACCAACGTGGATGTCGCATTGTGAGTCAGTTAATGTCTACAAATTATCTTGGTTCTTGTGGTTAAAGTTTTTGTAAAGATTGTGCATGAAGAATTCCTGTACGATGACCATTTGATGAGCAAGATTATTCCTGGACTTGACTCTCTATGCCTTCTTCAAGTGTTTTTATTTCGTGCCCAACTCTTACTTGTCTTCAAGCATGTGTGAATATTTCCCCCACTTTGAAAAAGAACCTTCTTGGTTCAACATGTAAGGCTAATAACTATTATTATAACACCCAAGTAGATCTTTATCATTTGGTTGGAGGATTGTAGGTCACGCGGCATTCATTAATAAATCGTGGCATTTGTTACTATTCACAGTGCATTTTCGTCCCATTCTTTTATAGCTATTGCATGCTAGACCATACAATGCGATACACAAAGCAAGACAAATCACCCTCTTAGAGGATGCCAGAATACAATCTTGTAAATTCTGTTTGGTCTTATAGTTGTTATCCTGCAATCAAATGACAGAGATCTACTTGGGTGTTATATAAAACAAATAATGAATGTTTTGCATTCAATCAATGGTGAGAATATTGTCATTCATTGAAAGATGGCATGTTCCAGAACATTCCGTCTTTCAACCATCTTTCAATATTCACACCATTGTGATTTCTTCTTTATTTGTATGCTATTTTACCCTCAAAGTAAATCAAAATCATCCATCTTGGTTTCCTCTTTCAGCAAAGAACGAACGACTTTTGGAGAGCTTTGTGAAAGCACAATTGTTGAGGTTTGTCGGATCGTTCTTATAAATTGTACATTTCATTTCTAATTTTCGACAATCCTCTGTTTTTGTTGAATGTTTACTACCTGTATGAATAATGACAAAGGGAATGTGGACAATGATGGCTGACATATCATGGCTGACATTCCATTCCACTACGCCCACAGACCGTGACCCATTACCTGGGGTTGTAATCGGCCTCAAGAGTCGTTTGTCCCTGTGTTTCCACTTCATTGATTGGGGAAAATGGTCAATAAATGCAAAACGAAAATATTTCAACATTGTCATCGTAAAATCGTTAAGAAGAAGTGTGTCCAATAGATTATTATGCTTAGCACTTATACTGGTTACCAGCTAAAATATCACCACTTGGAGATTTGCCAAATCCCAGCTTAACAAAAGGCAAGGTTGTTGCTGTGAAGTTAGTCTGACCTCTGATCTTTGATCTCTTCTATATTCACAGCCATTGAAGAGTTTTTACAATCACGGCCGTGTTTCAAGTTCGAGGAATGACACAAGGTAAAGAGAGATTTGGTTTGAATGACTGAAAAATACTTGAATCAAACCTGGCTTGATGTCATCTAATAGCCATTGAAATCCATTACCATTACCACGTTTTGTACAGAAGAATTTCTACAAATATTTTGTGGTAACTCATTCCAGAGTGAAGGCCTTGCCCGTACAAATGAAAGAATTATTACCTTAGGCACAACAAGCAAGGTAGTATTAGAAGAATGAAGGTGCCTAGGAGGACTGTAATGCTTTGTCAAATTACTATTATATGTGGGAGCAGGACAATACATAAATTGAAAAGCAAGTAGAAGTAATGTAAACACTGCTTGCTAAAGAATCTATGGGACACATGCCAGGCATGAGTAGGAGTTTACCAGCCGTCCATTCTTAACAACCTATTAAAAATCCCCTTAATGTTGTCACGTTGCCATCAAAAAATAAATAAAATATTTGTATTTGTTGTGTAGTGGAAGGAAGCCTCTAGTTTTATTTGGCCAGCGCTCAAGTCAAACATCACCATCGGAGAGCGATGGCAAGCTTGGTACATCAGGAGTGAATAAAACGTCTGCCAAACATTTTGTAAGTCAGTCTGGACATTGTTTCAAAACAATCTTACTAATTGGTATCATTGTTGGTGGTCTCTGTAGTATTACCATTCCATTACTTAACAATTGGAAAACAATATTCAATTTTGGCAAAATTTGAGACAATGTTAACTTGATTTTAATGAACATTTCTGTTAAAATTATGATTTGTAAAAGTTCTTAGTTTGTTCTTGGTAAATATTCTATTGAATACGCTACGCTACTGGGAAGTCAAACAGATTTTTGTGTTTAAAAGTGTGAAACAAAATATGTTTCTGTGATTTTAAAATATTAATGAATCTGATACCTGTCTGTTATCTGCTACTAGGTTTGTCAGGCAGTTGCACCCAAGAGTCCTTTATGTTGTGGGCGTACTTACTTCTTAGGTAGTGGTCACACCCCATACCCAGCTACAGGGGGTACTGCAATGGTGCCCAAACCACCCAAGACAGACATAGAGTAAGTATATTATCAAAGGCTACAAGAACCCAGTACCCATTTTGTGGGTAGTTGTCACTACCTGAATTCAGTAAGGTTGGAATATTCTGTGTTAAACCTTATGTTACCACTTTGTACTTTGGAAAACCCAGGCTCAACCTTGATTAACTGTTGCCCAAATTCCCTTGAATTCAGAAGAAAATATAATAAAATAAATTAAATTTATTCGTTTATATTGCGCAAATTCGATATTAATATGTTCCAATGCGCTTCACATAAACTATACTCCAAACATGCTCAGAGAGAGTGCATTATGCAGCTGATCCAGGAACACTGATGCAAGGCCCTTCTATTTCACGATAAGTGTCCTGGGTGTTTGATATGCCTTACACAACACACAGGACCTGCAGATTTACGTCCCCTCCAAAAGATGCAGGCTTGATGTTAAGGAGACCTATCATGTCCCAGACAAGCCATCAACCATATCAATACACGGAATGGTCTCCCATCCAAATACTGACCACAGTCAATGATGCCTTACTTGGCAGTTATACCACTAGCTCTTACCTTGAGCTGACTGGGTACAAAACATTTCCCAAAGACACCAATTCTTCAAGTTATACTCTACTTAAATTACAATTTAGTTGGTAAAGTTTTCCCTCAATG
Organism: Marthasterias glacialis; assembly: GCA_911728455.2. Classification (NCBI taxonomy): domain Eukaryota; kingdom Metazoa; phylum Echinodermata; class Asteroidea; order Forcipulatida; family Asteriidae; genus Marthasterias; species Marthasterias glacialis. Next base: position 20,661,388 of record OU452231.1, read on the forward strand.
CAAAAAATGCATAACGTAGGTACTGTAATATGTTCCATTCCCTTGTGTTTTCTTCTAGCCTCCTGACCAAACTCTACCAAGTTGCAATAGATTCAGTACTAGCAGCAATACAAGCTTATGGACAGACCGCCAGCTTTAAACAGGTACCAAGTAAACCACACCTCGATATAATAATAATAAACTACATTACTGTGTGTTTGTGGCTAGCGGACGGATGTGTTTTTACCTCGCTCCTGCGGGGGGGGGGGGGGGGGGGGGTGTTTTGGGTGTTTTTTAATCCGTTTTTATCCTATCTTTTATCGGGCATCCGTCTTTTTAAACTGTTGTATATGATTACTTGACGTCCACTCGCTTTGTGAACAGTTTTATTTCGAGTTTTGATTTCGCGTATTTTGATCGTAATTGTGTGTTCATAATACCTCGTGACAACCATGAATCTGCATTATACACTACTGGGCCTGGGATTCGTAATTACTTTTCTTGCAAGAACTTCAAGCAGCACAAACATCAACCACCATGAATATACCATCGCTAATTCTACCTCCGTCAAGTGTGAAACCTACTCTCGAGTGAGTTTGTTCCATGTTCTTTTCAAGTTCCAAGATGGCGTTCTGACATCTCAACATGGCGGAAAACTTGTGCATTCCAAACAACATGCATTTTTTGATAAGAGCAAGTCTTATTCTGTTACTCTCTGGCGATATTCTAACCAACCCTGGGCCAAGAACAGTTAAAGCACCTAAATACCCATGTGGGAACTGTGGGAAAAACGTTAATACAAATCACAAAGCTATGGAATGTGAGGAATGCTTCGTATGGTACCACACTAAGAGCATAGGCATGAGTGATAACATTTACCAGGTACATATGCAATATAGTTCTTATGTGTGGATATGCCATAAATGTGGTATACCAAACTTTACCACCTCATCTTTGTTTGTCACATTTGAAACATCAAACTCCTTTGAGGCCTTGGATAGTGACATCTTTAGTGTTTCGCAAGGACTTCTGACTGATGAAAATAGCAATGCCCCACCCAAAAACCTTGGCATCCCATTAAGTTTGTCAAGTCCAAAGAGACAAAGGCATAGGCCTAAACCTAAAAAGACCAACAAGCCCACGCAGAAACCATTGAAAATTCTGAACATGAATTTCCAGAGTATCTGCAACAAATTTGCCCAGTTTCAGGCCATACATGAGACTGAAGACCCCGACATTATTGTAGGGACTGAAACCTGGTTAAATAGCTCAATATACACCAGTGAATTTCCAGAAAATCAAATCTTATCGCGCAGGAAGAACCAAGCATTCAAACCGACTGTGAATCAATTTGGGCAAGTATGCAAGTTAAAGGAAAACCAGCCATTTATATTGATGCATTTTGGTAAGACTAACCTAGATACAACTTACCTTCAAGAACTTGAAAATTCCATCAGCAAAATCTCATCTGCCAGCAAAATCATGATTGCCGGGGATTTCATTTTCAACTTGCCTGATGTAGATTGGGTGAAGAATGATTTTCCACCAGTAGGGAGATATCCTACCATCAGCAAGCAGATGATCAACATTGCAAATGACCGAAATTTGCATCAAGTTGTTTCCAGCCCAACGAGAGAAGATAACATCTTGGATTTGTTCTTTACAAATGTTCCTACACTCGTAAAGAATGTCAATATTCTTCCCGGAATCTCAGATCATAACATTGTGTCTGTTGAGATTCTCACTTCATCGCAGAGGATCAATCAGCCTCGAAGGACTTTTAACAGATTAACGTAGACTTGTCAAACGATGCAAAGTCCATCACGGATGATGTTTACGATACTTCTACTGTTAACGATCTGTGGTTGGGCTTTAAAAAGGCCTTAACGTCTGCAATGGAGTGTCATATTCCATCTAAAATATTTAAACCTAGTAATAGTTTACCATGGTTCAAACTTTTATCACAAAAATTTAATGAGACGCAAACGCCGAGCTTACATTAAAGCCCGCAGGACTGGTCTACATTCGGACTGGCTGAAATTGAGACAACTGCGCCGATTCTCAGTCCGTAATTTTAGAAAATCTCACTGTGAATATTTACATGAAATGGGTGAAAACGTGACAGCAAGTAACACAAAACCATTCTGGAATTACATAAAGAGCTTGAGGCCGAGTTCAACTGGAGTGTCGACACTTACATGTAAAGCTACAAATAAAATCGTGATGTCAGCTCTTGAGAAAGCAACTACTCTCAATAAGCAATTTCAGTCAGGTTTACCAAAGAGAACTGTAGTACTATTCCAACAATGCCAGATAGGAAAACCCCCGCAATGCCGCCAATTAAAATCAACCTGGCAGATGAAATTTAATATTAGTAAATGTTATGCGATGCACATCACACACAAAAAAAAACCCTTCCAGTCAACAAACATAATGAACGGAGAACCACTACAAACTGTAAAGAGTCATATCTACCTGGGCGTAGAGATAAATCATAATCTGAGTTGGGCAAATCACACTTCCAATATCACTTTGAAATCTTATCAAGTCCTGGGATTACTCCGTAGAAATCTCTACAACTGCTCTACAAATGTAAAGGAGACGGCCTATAAAACCTTGGTCAGACCCAAACTTGAGTACTGCGCTAGTGTATGGGACCCACACCATCAAGAACACAAAAATAGACTTGAAGCAGTACAGCGTAGAGCAGCTAGATTTGTATGTAAGGATTTCTGCTGTAAGAATAGCGTTTCTTCAATGATCACTAAACTACAATGGAAATCTTGGGAGGAACACAGAGCAATCTCTAGGTTATCACTCCTGTATAAATCAATTCACCATAAAACTGCTATCGGTACCGACCACTTCTAGTCCAAATCACAGGAAAACCAAACTCTCACTTGGAAATCATCATCAATCTCGTTCACCCACCCATCAACAAAGAAGGATTGTTACAAATGTTCCTTTCTTCCAAGAACCCTTGTTGAATGGAATAGATTACCAGTGTGTATAAGGGAGGCACCATCTATAGACTCATTCAAGACCAGGTTAAAGAAACTTCAAATCACTACTTTCATAAGGGGGGGATCATCACTAATTTGTTTGTTGTCTACTGGCCACACCATACCTGCAACTTTATATATCCCGTGAGGAGTTTGTTGCAGTAATCGACAGATACAGAAGTGAAGGTGAAGGGTCTCCTTGTGGTGGTTGGAGCACTTCAGAAGGCACTGACCAAACATCGAGATCAGATTGGCCAAATTGTGAGGGTAGATCTACCACAGAAGGTGTCACTCTTAGGGCCATGTCACACAGGGCAATTTAAAGACGACCAGTTCCAGGCAATCTCCATGAAGGCAAACAGTTTCTTGAAGATAGTAAGACACTGTGAGAAAAATGTCCCCTATGGCACTGAAGAGTTCCTTTTGCATGCTATACAGTTGGTTGCCTCCAAGTTGCCTGTAAAAATTGCCCCGTGTGACAAGTACTCAGGAACAGCGAGGATCCTGTGAAAGACCCTCGAGATCTAGCCTGACGAAAGGAGTTACCGGCATAAAGGAAAATAAGATCTTTCTTTTGCATGCTGTGATATAGCAAAATACTATTCATGGTATTATTTTGGCATTAGGCCCTTTTAAGCCAAGTGCCAAAGTGCCTTTACTAAATTTAGCAATTATGGGGTGACCAAAGAAAAAATGACTGGAGCGGGATTTGAACCAGCAACCCCCGGATTAAAATTTACCCAGTCAGTTTCCCTTGTGGTTTATTGCTTATATTGAGCCATCGCAGCTGAATTCATGTCGTGCACCAAGCCACAAGGTACTGCACATGACATCCCATTTGAGAAATTATAATCAGTTATAAATCCTACCTGTTTTATTCAAATTTTCGATCTTTTTACCCTTGGGAAAAATCTGTCAGATTGTTTTTAAAAAGCCTGAAAAAGTCTATAAAAGCCTATACCCTGTGTAGGTCAGCCCTTGTTTTCAATAAGAATGACCTACTATTTTTAAATAGTCAAATATCGCATGCCTGTATTATGCAGTATCTGAGGTGAGTCAACAGAAAATGATATCTAAGATTTCAGACAAAAGTTTGATTGTTTTATTAGATTTTTTGATTTGTTTTTAATCCAACAGGCAGAAGCTGTGTGCAAGCATACACTCAGAGAAGGTTGCGCAGATCATCAGCTGAACGCCGATATCTACATAGAAAGGTTGGTTTGCACTCATTACCTCTCAAGCCCATGTAAATCTATACCCTGGGTTTACTCCATTTCCATGGAATGAAAGTTGAAAACAAATTTGTTTGATTTATTCATGACAGGATGCTGTTTTGTTTGGAGGCATTTGATCACCATGGAAACAGTGTTTCACTGAAGGAGGGCATCGCTTCACCCATGATCAAAATGGTACTTATTTATCTTTTGTAGAAGTTCAGTTTTATCGTTGCTAAACAAAAGAATGATGATTTAGATTCCATCTTAAAACATAATTTTTAATATAAAAGTAAAACACAAATTTAACGTTGAACCAAAAGTTCAATAAATATGTCGTCTACAACAACCCAACCCATAACAACAACCCTTAACCCTCCCACCCCCAAAAAATGAATGCACCCATTAACCTAACTTTGATCTCTGATTGGTCTTCCATCATCAGGCTTACCTAAGACTGGCTGACATTGCGAGTGTTGAACGCACCGGTACCTGCCTGGGATCTCTCCTATTCTCAGAAAGCTTCCTGGACTCAAGAATCATGGTCACTAAACCTGGTAAAGCTAACCTACATTGTACTAACTCAAGTTAGGCTCAGTCACTTAACCCAATCAACCCAAGTTAGGCTCAGTCACTTAACCCAATCAACCCAAGTTAGGCTCAGTCACTTAACCCAATCAACCCAAGTTAGGCTCAGTCACTTAACCCAATCAACCCAAGTTAGGCTCAGTCACTTAACCCAATCAACCCAAGTTAGGCTCAGTCACTTAACCCAATCAACCCAAGTTAGGCTCAGTCACTTAACCCAATCAACCCAAGTTAAGCTCAGTCACTTAACCCAATCAACCCAAGTTAGGCTCAGTCACTTAACCCAATCAACCCAAGTTAGGCTCAGTCACTTAACCCAATCAACCCAAGTTAGGCTCAGTCACTTAACCCAATCAACCCAAGTTAGGCTCAGTCACTTAACCCAATCAACCCAAGTTAAGCTCAGTCACTTAACCCAATCAACCCAAGTTAGGCTCAGTCACTTAACCTAATCAGCCTCAGTTATTAACCCTAATCAAGCAGAATCACTAAACCTAGTTAGGCTCAGTATCTAACCATAGTTAAGTGTTATCACTTAACCTGGCAAAGGCAAAGTCTTTTAACCAGGCGATAAAAAGGATCTTGAATAGAAACTGGAGCAGAACTGGGCCCAGTTTCATGGCACTACTTTCCACAGAATTCTGCACATACAGCACTGTGTAAAGCGTGTTATTCTATGGGCTGTAAGTGCTGAATTCCATGGTAGGCAGAGTCATGAAATTGGCACCTAGGCCGACGCTGTACTTCCGACCCACCATAAACCATGTTATTCTATAAACTAAAAGCACATTATTCTGTGGTAAGCAATGCCATGAAATTGGGTCCAAGTCTACACTGGTTTCTCAGAAGCATGATCATCCGTTTGGATCTTTAAAGATATTGATGAATGTACTCCTCCCCAATGATTTATCAACCCTTTTTAGAAACCCATTTGTCAAACATTTTAATGTTCATTTTTATTTCAGATGAGAGTTCCAGTATTGACAGCCAGTGTTTGATCCTGACGAGCCATGTGCCGAGATACATCTCCTGGGCTGTAAGATGATGTTTACTTGCTTCAAAATTTATTACCGATAAAAACTCCCCTAAAAAGAGTCTTGCACCCAGCTGTCATTGCTCTCATTCCCTGTTTCAGGGATGAGAAATGTCTGACTTTTATCTGAATTCAGACCTTGTTATGTCTGCCTGGTAAAAGAGTAGCTGTTGTTGAGTAGATATTATAAGTTATCATGCAAACTTCTGTCCCACGAGGCCACAGATGCGTTAAACTTTTCCGTATTCCACGAGCGCGAGTGTGATAACAACTTTATCTTCCTGCTAACTTCATACTTTTTTCACGTGTGGCACATGAAGTTAAACAATTTTGAGTGCTATTTCAAAACGTGCAGCATGTTCAATGCGCAAAGTTTAGACCATTTAGTTTTGCACTGTCCGTATACAGAGCATGTCGCACGATGCTCACAATACGCAGAGTGCAATATATTTGATTGGGAGTATAATATGGTTTATTATCACACTCCCGTTCCAGCAATCTGATTAGAGGATTACCTCGTTCTGGAAGATGAAAATAATTCCTGCTTTCTGATGTACTTCTCTATGCTGAGAATACTGTCCCCAGTAGCTCCTGAAATCTGCTGCAGGGGTTACGTAAAGGTGGAAATGCCATCATTTCAAATTACCTACAATTTGGAGCCTAGTTTCAGATCTTTGTCTCAGCAGTGACTCTTACCCCTGCTGTTTGTAATAATGCTAAGGAATAGTGATCCTCAGACTATGAACAAAACCCTTTTTTCTCGCAGGTTGATGTTGCTGAGCAGGTCACCAGCAAGATGACCGAAACTTTCACAAAGGTAATGAATTATTTGCTAAACGGTAAGCGTCAGACTTTCAAATGCCAGATGTATTTCCTGTTTTACCGAGATGATTAACCTAAAACCTAGTTAATACTTTACCTAGTTGAGAAAGAGAAGCAACTTTTAAGGCCTTTCCACATGAGGCAACCAAACACTGCATGAAAAGGAAACACTTCGGTTTCACTCATAGAGCTATATGAAAGATCTAGAGGGCGTACAAAAGCATGCAACACGCCCGACAAGAAGCATTTTTGACCATTGAGAAAATGGCGCTGACCATTCATTTACACTGCTTAAGCAGCACTGTTTTCTTAATGGATTTTTGTATGCAATTGACCCATAGGGATTTTCACCCATGGTGGGTCAGCGGAGTTTCAGGCATGACATAGCAAGTGCTCCCTCTAGTTCTTATATAAAACTCTACGGTTTCACTAGACATTTTTTTTAACAGAGTCGCACCATCCCAAAGAAACGTGTGAAATTTGGCAAGTGATTATGTTATATCCTTGAAGATTGCCTGGAACTGGTTTCCTGTAAATTGCCTCTTGTGATGAGGTCTTTTTATTTATTTTTGTTTGTTAGTAAAAAGTGTGAAGAAAAATAGTAGTTATTATGGCTATAAATTTGCAATCCAGCAGTACTGTTTCTCAATGGTAAATGAACAAAATAGAAACATGCAGAAGTACACAAGCTCTGAGAGAGAGTAAAGGTTTATCCAGTAAAAGAAAGTAATCTCAGTGGTTACATCCAGGAAGCACGATTTGCTTGAGATATTAACCAGACTCGTGTGTTATTTTGAGAAGTGTCTTCCTTTCTTGTTCATCATTTCTTTTTCCTTAATGATACAGAGTTCAGATGTGTTTGGCAAAGTTTTACTGAGTGGTGAATCTGTCATATCACTGGGAAGTAAGGAACTCTCCACACCCCATGAAGGTTAGCATTCTTCCTGTTTACTTTAGCTCTAGTGGAGTGTCGGGACTGAGAAGCCAAGTGCACCGGATTCAAGTTCTGGTAATGTCAGAGTCAGTTGGTTCGTTTCCCGGTGATGGCACTTGTGTCTTTCAGCAAAAAAATTGTAACCATAATTTTTCGTCCTTCCTGTGTGTTATATCATGAAAGTAAAAGAACCCAGTACACTTATCGTTGAGAGAAGGGGTTTGCCCCGGTGTTTTGGGCATGCTTGCCAGCAGATTGTGCAGCATCATCTTGTAAACCCTGACAAGATCCTATATAAATGGGTCTCAGAGTGGCGTGCCTAGGGTATGGCCAATAAGGCACATCCCCTTGAGCTCCACTTGAAGGGGGAGCCACTGAGCAGTTTCTGTTCAAGTCAGACAAGCCATCTTCAGATAGTGAAAAAGGAATTTACTTCAGATGTATGTTCTATCTTTCAGCTGTTTGGACCAGGGTTACAATTTCAGGGCTTGCCATGGGCTCTATTCTCCGTAGATACACTGCTGGCCTCAGATCTAAATTCAACCATAGCTCTTCATACCTGTTGTAAATATAATGAATGCTTTAAGATGTTTGTCAGGTATGATTATCATTATGTGGTATTTAGTCCAGTTAGATTCTCTTGTAAATCTCCATCTGTTCTCTCTTCTTCCAGGTCAGTTATATGTCTGTGAGAAGGGCATCATCTTTCAAGACACAAGACATGGAGTTGTTGTCTTCCCGAAGTCATACTTTGAAGAGATGCAGTTCTTTGATGGAGTGAGTAGCTATTGTGCAGAGGCAATTGATTACATTGTTTGCGGTACCAGTTGCTAATTACAGGATTGGAACTGGCCTCTCATCGCTTGGCACATCTAGAATGCAGGGTCATGGATTCGAATTCCATCCGAGTAACCAGTGTGGACTCGGAAAGCACTCCGTATACAGTCACCCATCAGTGTAACAATAAAACCCCAAATAATAATATAAAATTCAACTGCCTCTAGCTACTTGGCAAGCTTGGTGGTATAGTGGTAAGACATCTGCTCTAAAATGGCAAAGGTAGTGGGTTCGAATCCCACCCAAGTAATATGCCTGTGGATTATTTCACAGGAATCAGGAAAGTACAGAGTATACAGTGCTTAATACTCATCGGTGTATGGGCAAAAACACAAAATTAACATCAATGCAAAATATAATTACTACAATTTACTTGGCACAGTAGGGTTTTGCTGTAATGCAAAATCAGGTTACCACCCTAAATGCTATGTGACATTTTTTGTTCTTGACTGGTTCACAGCTCATTTTCGCTAAGCATATTAATATGAATCCTCATTTGTCGTGGTTGTGTCTAGGATTCCTCCAGCGTGATAGCAGCTCTCGTCATCACCTACAGACACTCCCTCCAGCAATATCTCCCCATACATTATCATAATCAAGATGACACCGTCATGTTTGCCTTCACTCCTAAAACAAAAGCACATCGAGCTTTCTACAGTGAGGTAAGTCAGCTCAGTTGTTGTTGTTTTTGTTTTTTTACACACACAAGGCCAGTAAGCCACTCGAGGTGTGGGCTACAAATCAACCGTTTTTCCAGGGGCCGTTACCACCTACTCCTGGGGCTGAAACAGGGTTACCCCCTTTACAGTCTGTAAGGATGTAGGCTTTGGTATCATTCATCAGAAGCCTGGCTGGTAGAGTAGAAGGCTCTACCTCCCCATATTTTACGGAGCAATTATGGTTAAGTGCCTTGCTCAAGGACACAAGTGTCGCGACCGGGACTCGACCCACACTCCGATGACTCAGCCACCAGAGCTCAAGTCCGACGCACTAACCACTCGGCCATGACACGCCACATTGTATTTGTAGATTCAAGAATAGGAGTAACTTTCTTTAGACCCCTATCATTGTGCAACCATTTTTTGTCTTTTTCTCCCATTCAGTTCATTACATCCAAATTGAGGCTGGAAGATTAAGATAGTCTGGCAGCATTTTGGTATAACAGTCGGTATTTCTTTTGCACGTGGGGATTGGGGAACATGACCAAGATGGTGGCATTATGATAAAGATTTATTGTCCTTTTTAATCTTTTGCTCCGGCTTATGCTCCAGTTATTTTGAAAGTGTGTGCTTTAGGGACGGGGATTCAAACAGACGGACTGTGCCTAAACGGGAACCGAATGGTTTCTAAAATATCCAATGTGCAGGAATTACAGGTTCCTTCTGGATGTTACAGACTCACTGGGTGTGGACTTGCAATGTAAGGAGCTGGAAGTTCAGCCAAAATATATTTGAGATTTGCTAATTACAGGCTTAGAACTGGCCTCTTGTCACCGGACATTGGTGGTCTAGTGGTTAAAACATCTGCTCTAGAAAGGCAGGTGTCTTGGGTCTGAATCCCACCTGAGTAGTATAGCGTGTGGAATTTTTTTCTGCAGGAATCTCGAAAGACTGAGTATACAGTGCTTATCACACACTGGTGAAGGGTAAAACACAAATATTATTTGAGATATTGTAATGTATTAAAATGTGGGGAACATCACCAAAACTGTCCAAGCATTCTGTCTGTATCGAAATGTTTTTTTAAAAATTCCAGTTAAAATTTGATTGTTTAATGATATAATTTATTGCTTGTTTTGATTAATTCTAGGTGATCTCTTTGTGGTTGAAGTCATCAGATGAACCCCTTCTGAAACTTGTGGATAAAGTCCCTGAGTATTTCTTTGCTCCGTAAGTCTGCCATAATGATACATCGCTGTCACCTTTAACCATTTTATTCTCAAATTAGGCTTCGTTCAAGAAGTTCCTGCCTTTTTTTGTTGAGAGATAAGATTTTAAAAATAAATGTTCACAGATCTGCACATAATTTACATGGTATAAAGATGACTGTCACACTGTGGGTGTGTTTTTCCCAGGGTGGACGTCGCAGTGGGTAGTTTCGACGAGGAAGACAACTCGAAAGGACAGATCATACTTGAAACAAGTTTTAGAAAACAAAATTATACAATTTAATAATTAAATTCAAATTAACTTTATATACATATTCTGGGTTGATTTGACCTCAGATATGACTTTATTTACTACGATCCCACCACCATACATGCAATAAATAATATGTTTCGCATTCAGGGGGAGGGGGTGGTCTTTAGAATGATTGTTAGGATGTTTGTTGTCCGGAAGTAGTTACACTTAGTGGTACTGGTGTCCTCTGACTGGGGTTGGGGGCACACACTTTTCCAAAAATAGCCCCTGCAGACCTAGATGGCGTTACTGGGTGTTATGGTAGTTCCAGGGGGGTACCCCACAGGCTGAAGTGTCCACACAAGATGATGTCCACTGTACTCTTAATTCCTAAGGCAGGTAACTTAACAGTAAAAAGGGAAAGATATCAAATGAATTGTATTTGCAAGATAAAATCATCTCTTGACAATAACCATGATGTAACACTTCCCTTGGAACATTTTTGCCTGAAATGCTAAAGTTTTAAAGAAATGAGTAAAACAACATTTGCATGACTGATTGCACTTCAACTTTGAAAGGTTTGTTATTTCATTTGTGTGCTCGGTCTCACAAAGTGTGGAGACTGGTCGTTGACAATTACCGGTGTTGTCCCCATGCTTTAGGTTGATTTGAAGAACACAAAAGTTATCACTAATTTATTGGATTTTGATGTATCCCTTTAGATTCCATGGTTATAAAATAACTCGACCTGACTAGGCATCTCAATAACTTGACTAAATTTTTTCTGTTACCTCTTCTTTTTATTTTAGACACACTGAGCTTCAAATGCAGTATGCTTTGTCAAACAAAATGAACGTGGATAAAAAGCCAATCAGCGTGGCGATGGCAAACTTACACCACCTGAAAAGGTTTGTCAATAGTTATCTGGTCTGAAATCGGAATTTGTGTAACGTTCTGTTTTGGAGAACCAATTAAACCACTGAAGGAATGTTTCCTTCTTCTTTTGCTGTTTAGCTTTTTGAACCATCTTGCTGTGAGCAGTGTGGGAGATGCTCCAATACCAGCCAGAGATCTTCCTCTTGTTCTTAAGGAGAAAGTCATTGACGAGGATGAAGACACTGCAGAGGCTGGAGACGTGAGTTACATGTATTTTAAGAGAAATTTTTTGTAAGAGAAAAATAACTGAAAAGTATTGGCTAAGTACACTCACTCTCTCACTCACTCTACCACATACCTCTACCTCTGGGTCTTGACCATCCAGGTGGCGGGGAGATCTTGCCTCTGCTGTTTATGGCCACGTTGAGTGCCTTTTTTGCGCGGGTGTTGTCAGTAAGGTGGGCAATGTGACTAAAGAGAGAATCTCTACGGTAACAAACTAGCTGTCCAATTGTGGGAAGTTTGGTGTTTTGGAAGACCTCTGCCTTAGTGATGTGATCATACCATCGATGTTAAGGATGGTCCTTTGACATCGTTGGTGGAAGGCTTCAAGTACAGCGGAAGGTAACATATTGTCTTTTAATCATCAATATTGTTATAAATAAGTTTGATAACAATTTAATATCCTGATATTTACAGGTTGTAGTTACAATCATAACAGGGATTCCTGGCAGTCATAAAGAGAACCTCGCTAACATTCTGACAAACATGGCCAAGGAGCAAAGCAGGTATGATAGGAACAATAGAAGGAACAATCTAAGAACTGATAACTACAAAGGATGATAAGATACTTCCAATGGTGAATCGGTTTGCAATTCACCTTGTGACTAATCTCATAAAGACAATATATGATTTATCAGATGTCATCCAAGAACTGACCTGGTCCTCTCTACATCTTAATTGTTCTAGCTTTCCTTCTTTTCTTGTTGCTTGTTTTCGATAGCAGAATCATTTTCTTTCCAAAGCTTGCCATTAAACATTTTCAAATCGGTGTTTATTTCCACTTTCTCTGATGATCTTTTAGGTGGGTGACTCTCCGCCAGCCGTTTGACTCGGCAGAAAGCTTCAGTCCTGAGATGATCCAAACCTCCCTAAGTGCCGTCCTCGCATCAACCAAGAAGAGGAACGTACGAGCAGCGACAGGAGGCCGAAAGAAAATGAGAGTTCTTGTCTCTGCTCCTGGGTAAGGGAAGGTAGAATGCAAGATGGAGACACATAGAATCTTGATTGATGATGGTTTTATTTTGGGTACCAATGGGTAAGAGAAGGCTGAGTCTAAGATGGAGACGCGTAGAATCTTGATTGATGATGGTCTTATTCTGGGTACCAATGGGTAAGAGAAGGTGGAGTCTAAGATGGAGACGCATAGAATCTTGGTTGATGATGATCTTAATTTACTTAGAATACGAAAGTTGTTCTTGCGCTAGTTCAACAAGGTCATAACTCTGTTTTGGTAGAAGTTCACATCTTATAAAGCGCAATTACTCTTTGCAACTGGTCATATCTCATCACTCCATTAGTACATCATTTTGGGCAGGATACGACCTTGTTGGAGTTACAAAAACTACAAATTGCAGAAATATTGTAACTCTGTTTTGTTAAAAGGTCTTGACTCGTAAAGCACAATTTACAGCAAGGTCGTATCTCACTCCATTTGTACATCATCTTGGGATTTTGAAGCAGAATATTACTTTGTTGCAAAAAGGTCGTAACTCAGTTGGGTTAAAAGGTCACATCTTGTACACTTATTAAAAGAAAATGATCTGTGCCACAAGGTCATATCTCACTCCATTGCTTTGTACACCAACAGGGAAATATTTGTGCAGGATACGACCTTGTTGCAGTCACGAAAACTTTGATTGCAATATAGTCATAACTTGCCATTGTTTCCTTTTTTGAATTTGTTTATTTCTAGTTTACTAGCATGATTTATTTCTGTTTCTGATGCTCAGGTTTACAGATACCATTGATGTTGTGCAAGCTCTTACATGTCATCCAGACCCAGAGATTGCTAAGCAGATTCGTATCGGTGCCATAACTGCTTGTGTTGATGCTCATAACACCTTCATGGCACATAGGTGGGTAACCATACTTAAGATCATCTTCCAACTTCATGCTTACCGTGGCATGTCATGGCCAAGTAGTCTAGTGCATCAGACTGAAGTTCTGGTCACGACCTGATGTCCGTAAGCAAGGCACTTGTTCTCTTAATCAACCCAGGTGTATAAATGGGGACCTGATGAGAGGGCTGAGATGGTATAATGTTGGATTAACCCCCGAGCGCTAATTTAAGTAGCTTGAGGTTGTACGCTTCCCTGGGGAATTGAGAAAGTTAGAGGAATGGCCTAAGTATGCCTGATGAACAGGGATAATAATGTTGTAAAGGGCCTTGATCTAGCTATTAGGATATATGCACTATATAAGAACCAAGTATTAAGCATGGCATGTTGTGGCCGAGCGGATAAGAATGCCAGACCCAAGCTTTGGTGTTTCTGATCAGCAGAGTGTGGGTTCGAGTCCCCATCATGACACTATTATTGCTGCGTCCTTCGGATTGGATGTAAAGCCGTAGGTCCTGTGTTTTGTGTATGCACGTAAAAGAACCCAGTGCACTTACTGCAAAAAGAAGAGGTTGGCCCCAGTGTTTCTGGTTTGATCGGCTGCAGATTGCGCCACAGCACCTTGTAAACTTCACATGGTGCTACTACCTTTTAACCTTTCAAAAAGTAACTGCGCATACCTTGCAGGAAAAAATACTGAGCGCTTTGAGACGCCCATCGGGTGTGATAAAGCGCTATATAAGAACTTTGTATTATTATTATGTAAGTATTGTTATTATCATTATTATTATTGTTATTGTTATTATTAATATTATTAACATTATTAACAAATGTGTGACAAGGTTACATCTTTGTAGATCATTACAGATGTTCAATCCATAAACCAATATTTCTTTAATTTTGTTAAATCTTGTTGTTGCTGTGTGATTGTGGGTTTGGGTTCAGTGTACCCCAAGGTGGGTCATTTAGTAACCCAGCACAAGCGCCATACCCCTTACACCCCTACAAACAATCATTCTTTGGTTTCTTATTTTTTCTGCACTGATTCTAGATATACTTTCCCCAAGCTACTGGATCAGTGTGCCCAGGGATGGGTCAATAACATCCTCTTCACAAACTCAGTTTCTGGACCGGTAAGTCAACACAATTGCAAAGCGTAGTGGGAATGGACCTTATGCGCATGAAGGCATTTGAGTGGGGGCGCCCTCAGCTAGAGGTCAAAAGAACGTAGCTCATTGGTTACACAGATGTGCATTTTCCATTGTTTCATCATCATTTTACCTCTAAGATGGTGGCGTCATGACCCCAGTGCGTAATGTCTATACAAATTACATCCTTAGTGAGGTTTGTGATTCCATATATTTTGTCGGCTAAAACCTAAGTCAGACAACTGGCGGTATTCTTTTGGCAGAATTGCCAGAGTCTTTTTTCGTTGAGGGTACTGCTGTCACAAAGAAACCCTGACTTCACCATGCCAGGAGAACAAAGATTCTCTTTATTGGATTGTCCGTTTTGTATTGGATCGTCCGTTTTGTATTGGATCGTCCGTTTTGTATTGGATCGCCTTTCTTTCATAACCAACAAGTATTTGTTTCATCCCAGGATCCTCAGCTATCAATGGTACAAGATCTACTCAGAAGAGTCAATCCAAGTTTGGCATTCATCCTCGCCAACAAGGGAGAAATAACCAGGTAGGTCTCTACAGTATTAGTTTGATATCTTATACTTGGTAATAAGATGCCCCTTCTCCACTTGCCAAACTCACAAACCATCTATTTAGAAAGGAATCATCCAAAGAGGACGGTTTCTTTAATGTTCAAATGATTGATTGAGATCTTATTTATTTCAGGAGTGAAGATGTTGACATGATTCTGTCAGAGAAGGCCTTCACTTCACCTGAGCTGATCAGAGCAAGACATCTTCTTACCCCAGGCTGGTAAGTTCAATCTTGTTCTTCACCAGTGCATCAAGTGAGGATGGTTCTGTTTGGCCTAGAGCCACATTCATGAAGCTGTTCAACATATATTGCTTCATGAATTCATCTGCTTAGCAAACTTTGGCAGAGCACCAGTCACAAGCTATGTGCATTACATGATTGATTTGGCTGGTACCCTGTTCCTGTGCTTAGCAAATTTGTATCTCTGTCATCTTCTAGGTCAAGAGGTCAGTTCATCTCCGGTCCCATCTTCCCTACCATGACGACAATCTCTCTTAAGTTCACCCAGCCATTAGATCGAAGTAAACTCCTCACCAAGCTCAAGGCACTCCGTGATCAGCAGTCTACACAATGTCCTTTCTCTGGCAACGTCTACTGTGTCCGAGGGAGGACCAAGTTCACAGGTAATGATCTCCTTACCAGTTTTGGGAATAAGATTTTCGTCTTACTTTTTATTGCAGAGTATTAACCAGAATTTGAAAACTGTGTTTCATGTACAAGTAAAAGTGCTGTGGTGAGTACATCACAGCACTTTTACATGTACATGAAAAAAAACAAGTAGTTCACCTAAATTATAGCCCCCTCTCCTAGGCTGCCATCGCTGATGTGTGTACGCACCAAGAACAGCGCTAAGGCAATGATAGGTCTTCCTTTGATCTCAGTGAGGGCGCTGTTTGAGCTTGTGGCGCCATATGCAAGGGGTCTATAAGCAAGAAGTCCAAGAGACACCTATGTGTCACTCTTGCTAGCGGCCATACCTCTATCGTCTGATAGTCCTCTTTTACTGAGTGCCATTGAAGAAGCCATTGGCTTTTGGTAGACTGTGTCAAAGCCTTCCCCTTATGAAAAACTCTTTTGAAGCCTGACTTTCTCTACTTGGTCTCAGACTAGAAGTTCTAATTGATTAGAAATCTCATTCATTTGAACTCACAGATTCAGACCAGCTTATGGAGGTACAGAGTGTCACTCTCAGTAGTTACATCTCCTTGGCCCCATCATCTGAATTCCCCACCATCCGTCCCCCTACTGCACCTCTATCACCCAGACAGCCCACCTCGCCTCCACCACGCCAGCCAACACCCCCACAGCGTAAACCCACACCCCCTAAGGGTTCATCTACCAATGGACCTAATGAGACTGGAGACAATGGATACACATTCTGCTTTGTCTTCATTGGGTGTGGTCTGGAAGAAGGCAAACTGAAGGAGTGGCTGAGAGGCTGTGCAAGACAGAAACCAAGCAAGAAACTTCTCAAGACCAAGCAATCACTCACCAAGGAGGAGAAGAAGCGGATACATGTAAGTGTTCCTGGTTGGGTGACAGACAGGTGTAGAGAAACAAGTGCATACACCCTCATCACTTTATAGGGGATTTAGGGAACAGTAATATGTGCATATCCTTGTACCTCTTTCCTTTATTGTTACTGTTTGGGGTTGGAAAAGAAGTAAGCAGAGTAGGCGTCCACATATATTCTAAACATCCTTTAATACCCATTATTATTTGTTCCACTTTTGGGCTGGAGTGGGAAGAGGTTGGTCACATTTAACCTTTATCATGGTGCGGCCATCTTGCTTCATCTATTGGACACAATGTAACCAAACCGAGGCTGGAAGGAAAAGGCAAGTCTGGTTTCTTTCATGATATGAGAATTAGAACTGCCATCGTTACTGTTGTATGCAGGGTACCTGACACAGATGACCACAGCATGATAAAGGTCTTATAACTCTAAGTCATGCATGTGTGCAGGAACTTGTTGTCCAAAATGTTGGCATGCGCGCTAGACTTGCACGGTCTATCGTCTATTTGTTTTTACTTGGAGGAGGGGGATCTTGGTCAGAGTTCATAAGAGAATGAACATGTGGTCATGTGAGGTCTCGTATTTAGCTTCCAATTTGCCTGAGGTTGAGAGTGAGTTGGGTTGGTACAGACTACCTGCCTCATGCCTAGATGAGTTTATAACGGAGGGAATAATGATATATATATCTTGTCTCTATACAGACCAAGCATCATCTGGATTCTCTACCTCAAGGTTGGTTCTACAACGGCTCACAGTACGTCAGCATGGCAGGAGAGAAGACTGATACTCACCCAGGTAGGTTCTGATCAGATCTTTTTCTTGACTATGGCCAGATCACTGTACTTCACTTTCTAGAGACCATTCGTTTCTGTGTCATCATTACCATATGCTCAGACATAACTGCCTAATATTGTTGTTACTTTCAATCAATTTGTTTTCAGTAAAAATAACACAAAAGAAACATTTGGTGTGGTTTTGTAAAGGAGGCAAAAATGCAACCAGACGTATGAAGTGAAATCACAGTGGTTGTGATTGAAATGCCAATGTGCAGAGTCGTATTGCCTTTTTTGAAGTCATTCTGCACTCACACACTCATTCCAAACTCTGACACGAACCCCCTACCCTAACTACCATCTGCTACCTTCACCCCAACCCTACCCAAGGAACCTATCCCTACTAACCCTCATACCCAGCCCTACCCTCACAGTCATACCCAAAACTCCCTACCCTCACACCCTTCCCCTTCCACCCCGACAGTAACACCCATCCCTACCTTCACCCATCCCCACCTTCACCCATCCCCTACCCTCACACCCAATCCTTGCAACCAACCCCTAACCTAACATCACTACCCTCAGACCAAACCCCCAACCCCCACACTCTTCCAGACACCTTTATGGTTGTGGCTTCATACGTGTGGAGTATTTCAAGCACGTATTCAACTGTGCATGGTTGTAAGGCTTTATACAGCTTGTAGTGTTACACATGGTGTCTTTTAGTTCAATGTAAGTTAGTATTCATAATTGATAATGAACACAGGGAACAAGACAAAGATGACCGCTGCTCTTCTCTTTGATCACCTAGGTCCAGTTGACGCAAAGCTCACAAATTTCCCCTGCTATCATTAACTATTTGTGCAGTACAGAAACCTAAATTATACAACCCTATTGATATTGAGTAATCATGGCAAGACACAGACAACAGACCGATTGCGCGACCCGCGTCACGTGACCACTTTTGGGTATAAAATGTAAACACACACGATATACTTCATAGGAAAGTGCGGTATGGTACACGATGATTAATGTATTTAGTTTATTCGATCGAGGCTTTTCTTGCTCGAAATCTGTGAAGGATATTGCAGAGTTTGTACCAGAGACCTTCAAGTGGCTGAATAAAGCCAGTAAGGACAGTTCCAGCAAGTCTTGAAAATTGTAAAAGTACCATATAAATGTGCACGATGTGTACAGCGCACGACGGAACGTTAGGCCAGACGACTGCGATCACCACACACTTTTCAACACAAAAATTTGAAAGTTTTGAAGCTGAAATCCTCCAAAGAAATTGCTTTCCAAAACTGTGTGATTCCTTTGCCTATTTGAAATTCTGCAAGGCTAGGTAATAATGCTCACTTTTCCAACGTTGTTTATCCTTTTTTTACATTGATTTAGGCCTACATTACAAACAAAATAACAGATGGGTGGCTACATAATAGTCATCCGATGCCGGTAGTGCATGGCTAAAAAAAACTCTTTTTAGTAGAATTCTGTTAAATTACGAAACAGGGATGTGATTTAAATTAATGCCACAACATACTACTTTAAATAAAGGGGCTGATTAACTAATTTATCACTTAACAAAAGTAAAATCGACTGTTTTCGAACTCACTCTGTGCACGGCATATCTCTTTACACGTATTTTGCCATCAGCTGTATGGCATTATACCCAATAGGGGGGTCACGTGACCACATGTCAACATTGTTGCGCAATCGGTCTATTGTTCTGGTTAATAATTGTAAACAAATTGTTTTATTTACACTGTGACTTGAAAAGTGTATACATTGGATTGGATGTAACTTGCAATTATTGGTTTGCTATTTTGTCGTACTATTTCTAGATATGGATAAGTTCATCCAAGAATACATCGATGAGGCCAACAAAATTGTAGAAAAGTACAACGCTCATATCGACGTGGAGGTGTACAAAGATCTGTTTGCCTAGAGGTGTTTTTGATCATGCTGGAAGTTGGGCATAGCTGCTCTGTTTGCTGGGCTTGATTTTAAAAAATACTGAGGTTCATCTTGAGATGATTCGTTAGTATTGCCATAGTGATTTTTATTGTGACATCACACATTGCTAAGAAGTTGAGGCCAAGTTTGATCAAGGACCATAGTTAACCATAGTTCAACTAACTCTGATTGAACTCACTAGTCAACGATGATTGGACTAGTCTAATTGACTATTCACGACCAGCCTATCGAGGTTGGTAGCATCGCTGGTTACCAATAGCCATTTTAATAGCACAGTGCAGAGGGGACCAGTTATCAGAAAAGTGGTAGCATTGATTTTGCCGTTTTCTAATAGTCCCACTGACGTGACATGACTAGAGTTGCTCGTACTTCAACGCTATGTACGTCACTAACCAACCACTAGTTAACCATTGGTCCTTGATCGAACTTGCCCTAAGATTGATACACATTTTTTTCGTAGCTGCTTGTGAAATTGAGACCTGGTTCGGCATCGTCCTAACCATGGTGACACACCCACCAGTAACCTGTCGTCATGATTTATGTTTGCCTACAGCGTTGTGTGATACTGATAGTACTTTTATCAGATAAAGCTGAGTTAACCTTAAGAACCAATAATATTTCACAGTGCAAGATAACATTGACTTAATGCCTGCAATATCAATCCATAACTTAGATAAGTAATGTACATTTTTATAAAGTGACTCTGGAACCCAAATGTTGTATGCAACAACGGGTTAAACTCTTCCAGAAAAGGTGGTACACTAATAGACCTTATGCACATGACGTCATTTGAGTAGGGCGCCCTCGGCTAGAGGTCAAAAGAAGGTTGCTCATTGGCCCATCCTGTGCGCCACACTTACATAATGTGCGTTTTCCATTGTAGCATCAGCGTTTTACCTCTAAGATGGCTGCGTGATGACGTCAATGCATAAGGTCTATGCTTCTGAGATTCAAGGTTATACCATTGCTTTTTACATTATTAATATCTAGGTAGTGTCAGAAATAATATACAGCCTTGCTATATAGACAGGCAAAGAAGTGATTACTTGACCTTGTCTCACAGAATGTGCCAAATTTTTAGTTTGAGTAAATGCCTTAGTAAT